>VXBL01002079.1:610795-675972 GCA_013400195.1 Aramus guarauna | reverse complement strand
AAAATAAAAGGCTCTCCTTGCCTTCCCAAATGCAACTCTACTTTCAGTGTTCTCATCTGCCAGAACCCAGTACAGAAGGCAACGAATACTCAACACTAGCAATAAGCATATCTTCAGCCAAGAGATAAACCCACACAATAAATAACCTGCAGAAGATTTCAAATGTATATAGATACATATACATGCGCATATATATATATATGAAAAAAGCCTTTGAGTCCCAATTTAAAAGTGTGCATGCTTTATTACCATCAAACGAGGTGTAAAAAGCACAGATCTTGGCTGGCTAAAGTTGAGAGCAACACTAAGTGCCCATAGACTCTGCCTGCCTTGAGAAATCAGTTCCTGCTGTAAAATAACAGACTTTAGCACATTCTGCAGAATGACATCACCCAAAGTGGCCTGCCAAAAATGTTACTTTTACATTTCTTCAACAAGAAGATTTCCTTTCACCACTCTTTTTAATTTTTTTTTTAGACAATTGTTCAAAAATACGAAAGTTCTAAGTATTTCCAGGCCTATAGATTAGCAGCTTTTAACACAAGCAAGTGACTATGCCTTTTAAAAATGTTGCATATATATGTATCTTTTCCCCTGTTTCTTTTTAATAGATTTATTTTTGCAACCATGCTGAGCTAAAATAATACAAGTTGATGCAATTAGCTTACTGAAATGATTTTTTCCTTTTGAGTTATCACTCTCCCACTGAAGAATACTCCATTTTACGTGAACAGTGAAAGTATGTCTACCCGTTCAACAAGTTGTAGGTAACCCACTGGAAATTACTGAACATGAACAATAAGATAAATCAAGATAAGTCAAATAAGAAAACTTTTGCATTTCCGAGGAAGCTGTTTAAAGCTTACTGGATGACCATTACAAGTAATGCATTCCACTCTTCCACATGGTATAAACAAACAAACAAGTCACTAAGTTGCAGAAATTATGGTTCTTTCACTGAAATATTCAAGATAAACTCTTCACTTTTTCACTTCTGATGAGGGTTTTACATCTTACCTTTGTAGAAGCCACAGCTGAAGCACGCAGAATTTTTTTTCCCCTCATTACTCACTCAGGTGTTACTACTTTCTCCATCAGTAAGTTTTATGAAGTCAACATCCAGTTCATCACTGCAGAAGTTGTGTCTTCGTTACTAGGTTTGAACCTAAATAAGATAATTCAGTATTAGTTAATGCTGTAAAGGCTGGGATACTTTCCCTTCTGAAAACCTCAGAAAGGCAAAAAAAAAAAAACCCCAAACTGAAGGATGTTCAAGCTAGGAGTATAAGTTAAGAGTTATATATGCAACCCAATGCTATTTCTTTGGCTTTAAGAACGTTTTAAGTTCCTCTTTTGCAGTTCTTGTTTTTAAGAAAATAAATAGAAATACTACTGAAATTCAGAGGTGAACTAATTAAAGTCCTAAATTTGAAGCACTTTGTATGGTACAGGAAATAAAGCAACTTCAGGGAACAATCCAACGTTATCAAGGGGAGAGACAAGATAGGCCAATGCAATTTTCTAATGTTTTAATCCAATGCTGCAATGTCTTAAACGTCGCCAAAGTTGTCATACTCCTAATAAGTATATAGTGTATACATTCGCAGTATCTTTTACAGACAGAACTTTAGAGGAAACAATATTCTTCAGTTATTTTTCTCACTGCTTCCATAATGATTTTTTTAATATCTATTGATTACACTAGGAAAAAGTAGAGCAGATAATGAATGCAACTATTTTGATTTGCTTGTAAAGTAGCTCATATCCAATATTCTCCAAGAACATATGTTGCAGTGCTCATGTACAAAATACTTTTAGGGTTAATTGTTATTTATTGTTAAAGAGTCTAGGCAATAGTAAATTAAGAACCCAAAACTTGCACTGAATTAATTTGTCATCTATGACCACTTTTTAATGTGAATCTTCAGAAACTTCCACAGTTACTTTGGGTTATGAGTACAAGAGGAGGAACCGGGTTTTAAGACTCTAATTTCATGATTTGCAGCTCTTCCATCTGTATGTCATCCAATTACAATTACTTTAGTAATGCTTTCTATTGCCTGTCTTCAGATGGCTGATTAAAGGCTGATACCAGGAAACTGGCATTCCTTTTTCTTGTGACAAGACAAGAAAAAAAAATTAAAAAAAAGAATTCACATCATATTCAAATACACTGATCCCAGCATGGTGAAGTGAATGGAGTCTTACACAGCATAAAATGAACTCTTATTTGTTCTACTAACTCAGCAATTCCAGGCAACAGAGGATCAGTTTAGATTAAGTATGTTTATACAATAGAAGATATTTTTAAAATACAGAGAAAAAACCCAAAACCTATTGCACAGAGAATGGGAGATTTGATTCAGTTCTGTATATGATATAATATTTAGTAGAATTACAGTTACTTTTGAAGTTAAACCAACATCCTTGCTGTAGTGGCTTTACTTGCAGACTGTAGCCCTCTATCTTGAAAGGGCATCACAGCAAGGTAAGATTAAAGACAAACTTTATAAAACACAACTTTGAGGTATTAACTGCAGAAAAAAAGAGGAACTTTTCCCTTCAATACTTGTCAAGGCTGCTATAAGAACTTCAGTGCTAGCTGCTCAGGTTACACATAATCCCCCAGCTGTGAGGCGACAATTAGCACCAAAAATCTCTAGAAAAGCTTTCAGCTCTCAACAGGTGCCTCACCATTGTGTTCAAGTTTAAATCAAAGTCTGGCAGAGTGACCATCCCACCTCCTGCCACCCCTCCCCTTTGAAACAACTCTTATTACAGCCCCTATCAGAGCAGCTCCACTCTCATTTTCTCCAAAAAGACCAAACATGACTTTCACTCTTTTGTTTGAGTGCTTTTTTCCATTTTCTTTCTTCACCTATCTGACTGAGAGATCTGAAGGCAGGAAGTAGAATTTATTCGTTGTGTATTATGAGTCTACTACTTCTCTCCTTACTGGTTAAAACAGGAGCAAATCCTCTGAGAGCCATATAATTATATTGACAAAAACCAAAGTCTTTCCCTTTCTCTAGCCAGTTTCAGAAATGACAGTCCAGAAAAACCTCAGAGGTATGTCAGTCTGTAGCATTAATATTGTATCTGTATTGAAGTGTGAATTCTAGATCTTAATTCCTCTGTAATATCATGCATTGTAAAGTTTCCTTCCCTATCAAAAGCCACAAATATTATTTAGATTAAAATTTGTTTCTGCCCTTTAGAACATCTTTGCAAGGCAGGAATGTCAGAGTGCTGTTTACAATTCCGACTTCAACAGTAAGTACAAACATTGTTAGAACACTTTTCAGAAATTTTCTCTTTTTTCCAATGTAGAGGCATGCTCTAACCAGAAGGAATATTTATTAGGAAGGATTCCCTGCCTACTAGCCAGTTGAGCTTTTCTGATCCAGTAACAAATACTTTTTGGCAAAATAAGCAATTTACAACCCTGCAATACTCAAGGGAGGCTGATTGCCTAGTGAATTAATCATTTATAATGAAGAAAAAGAAAATGGTTGTGAGAGATATCAAGAGATGTAGTAAAACATGATGGGACTTTAAAAGAATAAAAAAAAACATTGAAGTTTGATCTGACTTGGTTCCATATGGAGACAAGATTAGTAATACAAACCAGATATTTCTTTGGTGCAATTCAGTTTATAAAGTCAAGTTTCTGCAACGCAATGAGAAAACAGCAAGTAGTTTAATCATGCATGATTTCCAGTTTTGCTTTCTGCTCTGCATCTTGTGGAGCCCTTTTGCCATTATCTTTCAGGGCCATGCGTATGACTGCTCATCTCGGTTTTCTGCTGCTTTCTGGTTTCTTTTCACCTCCTGTGGACAGATTCCAGCAGTTCACACCCTGCCCCTGGCAATCACGCCAGGGGAATTCAGCTCCCAAGACTTACAGCAGATTAACTGTAATCTGTATCTTTGCAAACACCCCATGCTGCGGGATGCAAGAGAGTGAACACAAGCCATGTTGCTGGTACAACAGCACTCTATTCTGGATCCTACTCTAACCCAACCACCAAGTAGTACAGGGGATTTGGATCATTGGGTAATACAGATCTGGAATTACCAGCATGCAGTCTGGAACTTCTGTATGACAGCAAACCCAATTTTTATTATTTTTTCTCCATCAATTTAAATTTAGTAATAATTAATTCCTAATTGTGCATTTCTTCCCCTCCTCCCTACCTGGGATTCAAAGCTTCCTCAGGATCAGAAGCAATGAATACCAGGGGAGGAAGGGTCACATAAATACCACACCTGCCACATGCAGCTGAAGCTGTAGCCGTACCCTACCTGTCACAGCAGCCATTATCTCTTGGTCATAACATGGAAATATCTCCCTGTTATGCTGCAATTCCCTGCCATTCCTTAAGGATGGCTATAAGAAATAATCAATCACCCCTACTGAAGCTGGTAGCTAAAATAATGGCAATGTTCGAAGCCAGTATACTGGGAACATGGCCTTACCCAAAGCAAAAAAGACAGAGAGGTCCACTTGGAACAAGGAAGAGTTTTGGTAAAGCAGATTTTGGAAAGAAGTGCAGATGAGACAGTCTGAGAATATTAAAACAGAAGACACAAACAGAGAAGAAAATCTGTCACTGACAGTTTGTCATCAGCAGGAATAAGTTTCTATATTGAAAGAAGTATATTCATATAACTGCTGCAAATCTAGTTTTTGCAACTCTAGTAGAATTTGTAAGATACGGTTCCACTAAGGAGCAGAACAGCAGAATTAAATTTTGTCTTATTAAAAATTCAAAGTCTAAAATTTTCATAGATCAAAATTGACAAAACAAAAATTAGCATAAACACTTAAATGTAAACAACTTATTCTCTTTAATTGCCTTAGTGCAACTAGCATCGCTTTCAAGAGGAAAGCCTGGAAATCTTTCATTCTGGAAACAGCTAGAATGATCATGGACTTTTTCATTTTCTCTCTCCACATTATTTTAAAGCTAGTAAATTCATTGAAACTGATCTCCTCTTACAACCTCCTTAGGTTTCCACAAAGCAACAAATTTGTATTGAAAAGAAAATCTTCACCTCATGTTTCCAACCCACTTTCCCAGAGAGGTTTAGTGAATAACTTGACGTGGTTGCAGGACGACAGAAAGAGATCGCCCTGCCTACTTCCTTCATTAGGCAGGTAATCAGCAGAACACACACAAAGCCAAAAAGACAGGGTTCTCACTCCCAGCCACCCTAGATTTCATGCCAGTTATGGAGATTAGCGGACAACTTGAAGTCATCAGTATATTATATGTTGCATTGGAAAATATTAATCTTTTTTAGGGATTCACACTGACTGTAGGAAACACCCTATGCAAGAAGACGAATTTCACTCTGTTGAATTATTTTGTTATCAACAGCTAGGAGCCTTCAGTAAGGCCAAGATCAAATTATCCTAATATTTCAGTAACTGTAATAAAAAGACAGGTCTCAGATCCAAATTATTTACAATCTAAACGAGATTGAAAAGAGCAAAGAAACACTGAACAAGTATTGATCACTAAAAAGCCTATTGCTTTTGACTTTTTGTGCAAGTGAAAGAAGAAAGTTAGATTTATTTTGGGGTGCTTCTAAGGAGCCTCTCCAAAACACAAAGGAAGCAAAAGTGAGAACATAAAGGTACTTTATCTGGAAATGCATTGAACAAATGAGACTCATGCCTCAGCACCGAAAGAGGGGCAAAATAATAAGGAAAAGACATCAGAAAGAAAAGGGAAGAAATAGGAAGCATCTATATAGGGAAAGAAGTGGACAGAGGGGAAAAGGAAGTTTAAGGAGTGCATTGAAAGTGGTGCAAGGATTGCTGGACTTTAGACGTGTGATTCTGCTGGTTTACAGAACTTCAGCTGTTTTGCTGAGGGGAGAGCAGAAGTGATGGATGCAGCCCAGTGTGGGATAATCCTACAATCAGAGAACATATGCTTTGAGTTTAATCCAACTGCAGAGTTCTGGCAAACATGCTGCATTTATAGAGGCAAATACATCAACTTTAATTTTTTAGCAGCTGTGCATCCCTTTAATTTCTTATACCCTGAAGTGTACACTTGTACCCTTTTTGCTCACCTCTAAAAAGGGGGTCACTTAAAACAGCCCAGCCTTTCTATGTGAAGCCAACCAACAGCTCTTGCTCACTGGAATTTTGAGATGTACTGCTATTTTCCAGTTGTTCTGCCTGCTTTCTCCTTAATCAAACACACATTGAAGTATCTTCCTAGGAAGGCTGAGCCATACCAGCAGGAACCAAGACTCTCTAGTTCAGCTGGCAAGCTCCTCCCTAAGAATCTCAAATTATCCCAGATCCAGAAAGCCTCCTCTCTTTCACAATTCAAGCTTTTCCCTCCCAGACCCACCAGCTCTGCTCTAATACCTCCGTGCACCTCAGCATTAACTCCACTCAGTGTATCAGAGCCAACTGCCATCAGCCACAGTAAAAGACCACCACTAATTGCACTTTTCCTTCCAGCCCTCAGCTGAGGATTTTACTCACACACCTCAGGTCACTGCTCTGCAGCCCTCTCCAGCAAAGCCAAGCTGCCAGACCTCCTTACAGAGTTCAGCAGCAGGCAATATCTACACCTCTTCCCCCTCCCAAAACCAATCAAGCCTTCCCACCAATTAAGCTTATTGACACCAGATTTTATACATTCCTCTGCAATGACGGCACAGGCTTTCTTAAAGTGAACAAACCTTTTAATGTGGGAGCACGGCACAAGGTCCCAAAAGGTAAAGCGGTAATGGCAGTCAGCTCGGGCACAGCAGCCCAGTCCCCTTGAAGCCAAAGGGGAGAGAAGGATGTTGCAACCATGCTGAAAAAAAGGAGAAAGCATTAATTTTACACTTGTTGCTGTTTTCTTCCTCTGGCAACTGAGGGACAGGAGGAGCCGCATGGAGGTGAGGGGTGCAGAAGGAGAGGAAACCCGCATTGTAAGGCCACTGGGGGCACAAAAGGGACGTTTGCCACAGGCAGCAAATACAGAGAAGGGAAGACATCTCCCGGTTCCAGCCTGCTGCTGCAGGGAGTAGGGAGGAAAGTCCCACAGAGGAACAAGAAGGCAAAATCTCCCCCAGAGCAGTTTAAAAGAGAAGCCTGGGCTCCCCACCACCACACACAAATGAGCTGGGAGGCAATGCTGCCTGCTCCCTGTGCCTGAGGTCTCCATTTTACAGATACCACTAGTAATACCTCGCTGTGGCAAAGGGCTTCTCTAAGCATGAATGGGCTGGTGGTGGTTCTGATTATGGAGGCGTTTCCCAAGGTCAGCCTCTTGTATAAACTTAGTTATTCTCTAGATCACACAGGAATGAGCTGCTGTACGTACACTGCAGGCACCTGTAAATCATACCTGCAGAAAGCTATTTATTACCTGCAGGCCTGTTTTTTTGTTGGTTTGTTTGTTTTTACAAGTGCTGAACCTACACAAAGCCCACTGACATGAATGGGTGCAGAAGCTCAGTGCCCCTGAACACATCACGCATGTGAAACTTAGCCAGCTCCTCATTAGTTAAAAAGCAGATGTCCCCTGGCAGCGTTCCACAGACTCATCAATACAAGTGATGCCTTTGGAGATCTTGCATCTGAGGCACATCTTGCAAACCCACCATGTTTCTGCCCACCTCCGTCGCACAGAGGAAATTCATCTGGCGGAGGACGTCGGATATGGTCTTTGTGCAGCATGTCAAAGAGGCTTCCAGTATTGCTTCACTGAGACATAAATTTCAATCTTGTTTGTTCAGAAATGACTACTGCCTGGTGTTGCCAAGAAAACCCGGCTCTCTGAAACATGCAAGCTCTAATTATTTATTAAGATATTTTTTGGCTCCTCTCAAGCTTTGTATTTTGTTTTCATTTATCAGACTAAGCACTGGTTGGCTGTATACTGAACTAGACTATGACCCATGATTCACTCTTCCACCAATTCTCTTCATAATCTCCTAATTGTCTTGAAATAGCCAGACTTCTGCATGGTAATTAATGTTACTGTGAACTTAGACACTGGAAATCCTAAAATGATTAGATTTCTGGAGGGCTGAATGAACCAGTATCTGCAAATGTAATGATAAGTAGTGGTCTGAGCATAGAACTTTACACTGACTTCAAAACCTGGGTCTACCTTGCTATTCCACCTCTGTCCTTCATAGTAGAAGGAGAATCTCTATTTACCTACCTCCCAAGTTGGGGATACCCTAGTTTCAGCTGAGACAGAGTTAATTTTCTTACTAGCAGCTGCTATAATGCTGTGCTTTGGATTTAGTATGAGGATACTGTTGATAACACCCTGACATTTTTAGTCGTTGCTGGGTAGTTGTAGCATCTACACTAAGTCAAGGACTTTTCAGCTTCTCACACCCTGCCAGGTGCATAAGAAAAGCTGGAGAGCACAGCCAGGACACCTGACCCAGGCTGGCCAAAGGGATATCCCCTGCCACAGAACATCGTGCTCCGTCTACAACTAGGGAAGCCAGGCAGGAGGTGGGATCACTGCTCAGAAACAGACTGGGCATCCTGGGGGTTTTTTCCACAGGTGGAATTTGCACAATTGCATCTGTGCATCACTTGTTTTATTATAATATTATTACTATCATCATCATCTTCCATTGTTATCCTGTTAAGCTGCCTTTATCTTAACTCATGAGGGTTTTTTTCCATTCTCCTCCCCATCCCGCTGAGGGGGGGAAAGGGGTGAGCAAGCCGCTGCGTGGTACTCAGTTACCAGCTGGGGTTAAACCATGGCAGGGGAATAAATCTTGAATGTGGCATAAGTGCTAACACTGTAATTAGCAGGAAAAACTTTCCCTGTTCATCTCAACATATTCAACAACAGATGCCTATCACTTTAAAAAGACCAATCAAAATTTAAAAACATATATTCTGGGCAGAATATTTTTAAAACAGAAAGTATTCAAGATGGAATTGTCTTGACAGTGCCTGCTGTAGAAAGGCTCAGGCCAGCTCATTTTGTTTTAAAAATTTAAATGGAAAGCTTGTAGGACTTGCTTTTGTATTTTGCTGTTATAAAATGATTTTAAAAAAATCTGTTATAAACAGAGAGATTAAAAAAGAGGGTTTTTAGTGCTGGTAAATTAAGACATCATTTGTAATGCTCATGAGGGGGGGAAATTTGGAATTTACTGCTTTTGGATCCAAAGTATCATGGAGCATTAAGAAGAATCCTGCAAAGCTGCCTGACCTCAGGTTTTGTGGAATTCCCTGTCCCACAGCACAACAGGGCTAAGGCTCTGCTTCTGCCTTGTATTAGTATCTTGAAAATAGATCCTACAGGATTTTGGCCTACAGAAGGTGGAAACGTGGCCACTGTTTTCATCAGCTAATCTCTAGTTACTGTATAGTGAAACCTTAATTCATGCAGAAGAGGAGAAAGACAAAGATAATTGCCAGAGCAAACAAATCAGGGTGAATGTTTTCTGTAAAATACACAGAAAAATCACACACAGAGAAATACAACCTGAAGCTCTCATGTGACTTCTGGGGAAAACAGAAACTGGCCCATCATGTTCCCATAGCAAAAGTGAAATTGTCAGAGTTTAACATCATCAGGATTTATTTTCGCTGTGTTGTGAGACTGTAGGTGCACGCTGTAAGACAATAAATATTCCACAACAGGAAAAATAAATGTTCTATAACTTCATATTCCAAGAGAAAGATATCTCAAAATTCAGGCTTATTTCAGTCTTACTTTAAAAATAAAATATAAAGAGAATCTGGGTATTTTATAAATACATATGTTTGAGCCAAGCTAAAAATGTTGATTTTCTTGTCGTTCAGACTTTCAGTTTCAAGCAAAAAACTAAACAGCACTTGCATATGCCATGAGTGTCAGCCTTTCTTCCAAAGCTTAACAAGAACAGAGTTTGATCTCATTCAATGTTTTCCAAGAGATTAGATCCCTAAATCCCAGTATCACATCTTGTAGAGTTACTGATATAATATAAAACCAAGATTTTCCATCCATAAAGACATCAACACCCAGCTCTGCCAAGACATCGACCTTCTCAGTCGAGGAGTGTTAAATGATGCATCAGCATAGTTTCATACTCAGACAGATACATGAAATAAAATTATAAAATGTTTTAAGGCCATTCTAGAAAAATTATAGCAAACATGACTGGAAAGTACAGACTGATTCACTGAGAAATTATCAACTAATTTTTAATCTTTTCATGAACGTTATGGAAGGAGCTGTCTGCAGAGTTAGTCAGGATGATTTGTCACTATAAGAACCTGTGCTGCTATTTTATGTTGCTACTGAACAGTAGATGAGCAAATCTGCAGGACCAAAACCTTTAAGACAACTGGTCTGTCAGCCACCCCTCTGACTATATGGTAGTGATTTTTGACAACTGAAAAAGAGAAATTACCATACCAACTATCTGCGAAGAAAAAAAAAATATTGTGATTTGGGCAAATAATTAGTCACATGAAGGATATTTTTGATTTTATAACTTGACTACCTACATCAAGAGTAGGTAAGAGTAGAGACAGTAATTAAAATGTTTTTTGATTTTTAGAAATTATTCAACAGTTCTAAGGGTTCATCTTTAAAGTGGTAATAACAGCTACTGGTTTACAAAGCATAGCTAGAAAGCGTGTGATTCATGATGCATTTCAGATAGAAACAGCTATATAAGGGCTAGGTCTTGAGGAAACAAATGAGTTACAGAATTGATAATTTGCCAGTTCTTCAGGGTTGAAGCTCTTGGTGAAATGGGAACATAAATATGCTACAATATCAATTTTCTGGTGTTGTATATGAAATCACTTTAGTGATCACAAACAGTTTCTGGTGAACAAGCCCCAGCTGTACAAAACCGTACTGTTGGCTCCAAATGTCCTTTTTGCTAACAGTCTTGGCACAGAAAGTGAGGACTCACTGATAAGAAGGAACTCTTATCTCCAGAGGTGGTCCTCAGGTCAGAGTTGAGGAATGTTGGCTGCATAGCACAGTGAGCATGTGCTGCCGCTGCTGCCCAGAGTATGTTTCTCTGTTTCTTCCATGAGCACCTAATGCTCCATGACATAATTAGGACCAAGAGTCTAGCTATATACAAAAAGATCAAAACGTTTCATCAATGACAACATCAAGAACTACATTACAAAGAAATAAAACATTTTTGAACTTCAGGATAAGAATGGAAATAAACCCTCAGATATTAATTTTTAATTACCAGACATTAGGAAAGAACATTTCCTTTGGGGGAGTTTTTCTGAAACTAGCAACTGTGATATTTCTTGTGCCCTTTTCCCAGTATCGGAGGCAGAGTGCAAGCCGAGATTAATAAATGCAATTCATGAGGCATCGCCAAAATCCACACAAGATGTAAGATGCTTCTACCTAGAGAATGAGGTTTCGAACTGTCAAAGTTATTGGAGCAGCAGAAAGGAAATGCTGTCACTAAGCAACTGCAAAACCTATTTAATCCAGAAAGACAGAACAAGCAAGCCCAGTTTCTTTTTAATCAAAGGCTGAGCCATCCAGAGTGACCATGGGAGTGCCATGAAAGCGCCAGGAGTTGCAGGGGTCAGAGGTAGAACCCACACAGGCAAGTCTCTCCCCTCTACAGTGACTTAGTGCACAAGGGGATCACACAGGCAGCCCTCGGACGTTACTTGGAGGCTGCTGCTTCATTACCAGCAATGCTGCACGAGGAATGAACTGCGTAGTCCTAGGCCCTAGGGAAAAGTGTTCTGGTAGCTAGAAAACTGTTTTCTTGCTTTTCACATCTGCTGTGAGGTCACTGAGACAAAATATACATAACTATAGAAATTTCTGTGTCGTTTGGTTGAAGTCATCTGTAGAAAATCTAAACTGAAATCTTCATGATTTTTAAGTACTTGGCAATATTGCTTCACTCTTTTTCACCTTCACTGAGCAGAAACTAACATACCACTGTGTCGATTAAGGTCAGGCTTATCTGAACCGTCTCTGAACTACTAATTCTTCTCTCTCCCAAAAGTGAAATTCAAACCTGTTGAAACTTTCCACAAAACAGGATGTGGAATGAGGGCTGATAGCCCTGAAAGTAATGAGAAAACTCACAAAAAGTTTGCTTTTGTAATGGTGTTAACACTTTAAATGTCATGACAGATTTTTAATATATCAAATAGTCATGGAATATTACTAGATAATATAAATCAGGGTCATAAAAATTCAGAAATTTGTGCCAAATGTTGCACTAGTACACAACTGAAATATGTATATACATATACAACTACAGTGTGTTTGAGTATGTATCAGGAACTAGTTATATCCACCTGCATATATGTGAGCCAAGTATTTTCTTTGCTTAATACCCTTTGTGCACAAAAATCACCAGCTGTCAGGTCCTTAGAAGAGACTGCCACGACAGGACAGTATTTAACAAAAATAGTCTTACCATAGAGGCATCAACCTATATCAGGGTCCAACTATAATGCAAATAATTATTAGATATGTAGTATGCCTTTGATCATTGCTTTTAGAATTTGATTGTAAAATTAATTTATGCTGAAACAGTTTGGTATACCATGCTTACCATTATCATTAAAATGCAAAACCCCCCATATTATATATACTTTATGTTTATATGAATGAAAAGGCTAACAGAGTGTATAATTATAATTTCCTATGCCCGTATCCCCTTTTATATTCTTCTGTTACAGTATTTGCTACTTGATCAACAATGCAAATGTTTATTAAGTCACTTGCAAACAAGTACGGGAGTATGCTTACAAATAGGGTGCTCGGTATATCACATGCATACAAGCTTCTGCATGTATTTAGCATATAGGTATGTGAACACCTATAGAGCGATGGTTTCAGACATACACATCACTCTCAAGTCATTTCATGCATAGAGCTAAAAAATTCAGAACAGCTGCAGTATCTAGGTGCTGCCTGCCTTCCATACGGCCCAGCCTCGATACATTTTCACAGTTCCTGTATGTTTCCTATTAGTCCTATTGAAAACAATCAAAAGCCAATAGCCAACATGACCTTTAAAACGAGATGACCAATATTTTTACCTGTTTAAACAGGTGTTAGTCTGCACTGCAGACAATTCATCAGATAACTTTTGCATACCATCGTGGTAGTTTGTGATCAAATTGTGTAAATCCTTTTAATAACTTTTCTGTTGTAGATTTCCACCTCATGGGAACTGTTTACATCTGTACAATACTAGCTTTCCTTCAGCAGAACAGTCTGTGG
This sequence comes from Aramus guarauna, assembly GCA_013400195.1. Lineage (NCBI taxonomy): Eukaryota > Metazoa > Chordata > Aves > Gruiformes > Aramidae > Aramus > Aramus guarauna. Next base: position 662,743 of record VXBL01002079.1, on the reverse strand, counting down.
GTCTCTTAAAGGGAATGCCTCTTGTCTTATTCAAAATCAAACATCGCAGACAAGCAAAGACACAATTGTTTTGGACACAGAACATGAAGTAATGATTATTTTTCTCCCTGTGCATTCTTGTCAAATGCTTACTTCACCTCTCACTTTATTCAGTTCTCAAAAAACATCTGGCNTTTTTTTTTTTTTTGGTATATGTTGCCTAATTTTTGTTAGTCATGAAGAAAAGCTGAAACCAATGATGATGTGACCGTACCAGGTGTTGATATTACATCATACTAGGCATTATCTTGCAAAACAGTCAAATACTTATTTTGGCTGAAGGAGTTTTTTTCCAGAGTAGGACTGGATAGTCTTCGCCACACACATGTATTATTTTCTGTTCTACTACAGAGAGAGCCATGAAATGAAAGAGAATGAGGCTTAATAAGCAAATAGACAAATGTGTTCTCCAGAAAATGTAAATGTCAGTCTTTCACTTGTACCTTCATGTATCAAAATCATGTGAGGAATTCCCTAATTCTGTACATAATATACATAGCCCGCAGTCTACATAAACCGCGCACTGACATAATCAGATCTCTCGCATAATGATAGGTACAGGCACAGTTCAAGGTAGGGAGGATAAACTGGTAATATTATGTCAAAAAAACCCAGCCCTTACAAAAAAGACAGGTGAAGCTCTTAAGCACACTAAGCCATCTGGCCAAAGATGAGAAGCCACCTTTCAGGAAAAGCAACACTTTGCTTTGATATATGGACTTGTCCTATAGTTAAAATTCTATTCATTATGCAGAGGTTGAGTTAAATCATTACAAACAAACAAGCGCATTTCCCTATCTGGGCATTCTTCTACCAAACAAAAAATTGTTTTCTTTGCCTCAGGTGAAATCCCCTCCAAAGCAACATGCCCACATAACAATAATTTTACCATACAATTATGCTGGTTTACATTCACAGTTTAGTTAAGACAAAGTGAACTCCAAGATCATTTTGTTGCCATTGGACTATGCTGTTGGACAGGCACTTGCAAAGGACACTTCGGCTATCCAGGGCACTAGATCTTGATTATCTCAGCCTCTCTCTTATGGTGTGATGGATCACCTCTGTCTGTCCTTTTTGGCTACACAGGGAACTCAGACAAACAGATATCTCATTTTTGTCTGAAACTCAGGCTAAGTGCCTGATCCTTTTTAAACTGGCTGCTGGGACTAGGAAAAGCAGTTTTCTCTGAAAAAAGTTTAAAAAGGATCACCAGGAATTACATTCAAAGTGCCAGGGACCCTCTGTTTGCAAATAAAAGCTCTTGGCCCTTTCTTTTTTGAGCCCTCCAGTATTGTTTGTATGTTTCTGTTGCACATTTTCATTAAAGTCTCAGTCAGTGCTTCTGCTTCTAGGGCTATATAGAAGTGGAGACAGCCTTTTTATTCTTTTGTTCTCCTTCACAACAAACAATCAACTAAGTAAATGATGCCCAAGCCCACACATTTTTGTAAGCCAATAGTTTTTGATATCAAACTGTCACAGTACGTACACTGCTTTCATAGAATTATTTTTATGTACTCTCTTGAAATTAAATGTCTCTCTGGTTCTAAATCATTAAATAAACTCTTCGCACTATTGAATATCTTTACTGAAGGCAACTTTCAAAGGACTGTTCAGTGACAGTATAATGTTTCACTGCGAAATTTGGGACTGTGGAGCCATGACAGACACTGTTACATAGTAAGTTTGACCCTAAATGGCAATCCAGGACAGATAAAAATAAATCCTTCCTCTATCTTTCTTCACCTTCTTTACCCCTTTTCTTATTTTTCAGGTTTATAATCACCGGCATCATACATAAAAACAGACTATTCACTTTCTCACAAATGTTACTGGATTTGTACTATACCACTATTAGAAGAGAGACATTGATTTCAGGATTTTCCAAACACTGTGTAAAAAGTAGCAAGCCCTGTGAAACTAATTCCTAAGCAAAGAATAAATGAACAAAATTAAAATACATGTAGCAAAAAGAACTATTTAAATATTACAGATTTACAGCAACAGTTTGTGATCAAAGGTTTCTAAGTTGCTATTGAATAAAAGCTCTACTCTGTTGTTGAAGAACATTACAGCTCTTCTATTGTTCTCAAACACAGCACAGGTCAAAGTAGCAGCATAGCAAATCAATTAATGTCCTACCTGCCTCCTTCGCTAATTAGAGACTCAGTCTCTCTCTCTTTCTCTGCTCTTGATATTTGAAACTTCTCAGAAGGTGAAGATTAAAGTAGCAGCTCTCAAACTTTTCCAGAGGGTTTCCTTTTTAAGCCTTACCTTCCCTGACAAGTATGGATTCAGTTGAGGTGAAAGAGCATGAGGAAATTTTTCGATCTCTGATGCTTTTATTTATTTTTATTCACCCCCATAAACACAATCTGTATAAACACTTCTACAAAGGAATCTCCTTATTATCTTTCCTCTAATTCCAGTTCTAAAAATAGTCAGGTAATCCAGAATATTAAACCTAATTATCCATATTCCCCCATGTTCCAGGAAATATGGCCACAGTATGCATACAATAAATGTCCCATCAGCATCTCTGGTGGGATGGTTTCATAATCATATTTCAGATATAAACCAGCACTGCCTTTCTTTTTTTTCCCCTCTCAAGAGAAGTTCTTCAGTACACGTGTCTGAATTGACACTTCACCTTTTAGATACATATTTTCTACTCTCCCTCCTGGTCATTCCACTCTCAACAGCTACGGCTATTATATCCTGTCATTGTCAATTGGCTTCCTATCCTTTCCCTACCTTCAAGTCTCACTTAGGAAACCAGGACAAATTAACCTTTACCATAAGTACTGTGCTGGAGGCTGCACATCTGATCACACGGAGGGCAGCAGCTATATGGTACACAGCCTTCTCCATCTATGTAAGCAGTGGCTGGACCCAGTCTGTCGGAAGCTACCTGTTTCAGTCCCGTGGACTGAGCTGCAACTGCTTTCTCCATGCCCCTCTGCCCATTACGTGAGAATCCAGCAGATCAAGCAAAATCTAAGATCTTGAAATCTGGACACATACCAAAATTGAATATGAGCTTCAAATCTCACTCATCATCTGAATAAAGCATATACAACCATTTATATCCAACTTATACTAAGAATTCCAAGACTACAGTCTACCAAAACTTTTAAATGTTTCTCTTTCCTTTTATTCTCCCTTTACTTCAGGCATGTGGATCATCCACCAGCACTAGCCAAGCAGTGAAATATCTCAGTGCAATCAGCAAATTTTAGACACGGTGTGCACTCAGAATCATCAATTTCTCTGCTGCTGAGGAAGAAAGATAGCAAGCAGCAGTGGTCAGGTCTGGACATGAAATATTAAAAATAGTATTATCAACTTTGAGATATACCCACAGAATTGCCCTTGTCCATCTTCACCTATATTCTTGTGTCTATTTTATTGATTGGAACCATGGACACTTGAGAAAAAAATAATCTACACAAATAAATATGCTGATCTTGAGCAGACTTTGCTACAAAGAACCTTTTTATAGCTTGTGTATAATGCAGGCAAATCAACAATTTGCAAGAGTAGTTCAAGTAAGTATAGAAAGATAATATCAGGGCACTTGGCTAATTGACATTTAACCAAAAATTAGAAGCAAAACAACAGCACTGATCCTCATCCACAAATGAATATTTCTAACAAGATCCTGCTTTGGCCCAGAATGTAAAGAATGTACCTAAAATGGCTTCAAGCTTCATAAGACAGGAAGAGGCTTTGGATGTTGATCCAATGGCCAAATGGGAGAGAAGAAGCTCAGCTGCTCCAGGAATGTTACAGAAGAGAGGGAAACAACAGTTACCCTTAGAAGGCTGTGAACACTTACTTGTGCCGTTTTGTCTCTGTCTCTGCCTAGAGACAGGCAAGACTGTTTATGCACCTGGTTTAGTGGCTTCATTCCCCAGCCTGTGTCCATACAGCTTGTATACTGAAGCAAAAAGCCTGCTTCAGTACTACAGTGACATTTGAGGGAGAAAACTATGTAAGAGAGCATTGCAAGGCAGTCTTGTGTGACGCTCTATTTGTCCCCCCCACTATTTTTGCCCCTCATATATTATACTCTTTGTTAATTACAGTGTTCCTCTTTATAACAAAACAACGTGGTTCCTCAAAATGTTCTACAATAAAAGAAGATATCTGAAAACAAAGTGTCTTTGCTAAAGCCTAAAGTTGCCACACATGTGAGATGTCATCACATGGACCAGACTACTCCTCATCTCTTTCCAGGCTAGAATGTGAAAGGCTGGGCACGCCCATTTCCCTTGAACACATCTTTCATGCCAAGAGAATCATCAGTCAGTACCAGCTGACTTCATAAGCTCCATGAAAAGGTTACTTGTCTTTTCTTAAAATCAAAACCCAGTTATTTTTTTTAAAATGTATGTTGCCAACATTAGAGCACAGGGATCTAATCCAATCTAATTATCAAATGTGCAGGTTTTTGTTTCCATTACACAACTTTTCTGTGTGTAATATAAGAATTTGTTCTTTGTTGATACAGCTTCTTGGACAAGCACAGAATTTGCATACGTACACACAATCAAATGCAACGCAGGACTGAACCTTGCACATGCATGTGGTGCACATGAGGCTGCTCTGCACATGAAAACTGTTCTGGAGTGATGCAGACAAAATTAAACCTAAGTAAATGCCTGTATGTACAAACCTGAGACAATAAAGTAGGAGCAGTTTTGCAGGAATTCTGGTTTTGGAAGGGTTAATCCAGACCTTCACTATTCTTTGAACATAGCACTTTGGAGACACAGCCACAGCCGCTCTGTGCACTTGCAGCATTCACTAAAGCCAGTGGGAGTCATGGCTTCTTTCAGGAGTGAGCCATACACACAGAAACTGAGTTAAAATATATTGTTTACATACTGCAAACCTAATAATTCACAGAATCCCTGGCATCATACCGCAGGATTTTCTTTCAGACACAGCCACTTCTCCAGAGCTAGTTTTTCACGTCTTGGTAGCAGTTGACCCTAGAACCATTTTCAGACATAAGTCAGTGTTTTCTTAACCTACCAGTGCCCTACTGTAAGCACGTTCATCATGCAGCTGCACTCTTAGTCAAAGCCCCTTGGGAAGGAACCGCAATTACCGAAGAGTTTCACTAGTGGGATTTTAGCAATGTTAGTGCAGTGCACCCTGCCGGACTGCACAGAGACTCCTGCACGCTGCACCCGCCTGCGACTGAGTGATACAGTCCCCATCCCAAAAATGCATCCAGCACATCCCTGATGAGAGCAGAGCTTGCCCTTCAACTATTCTGCTCTGCTCATGATTTTAATGTGTTTATCATGAAGCTAAGCAGATATGCATACAAGAATATAACTAGCAAGCAGAGCATGGCAGTGCTAGGATTCTTTCTCATAAGTCTCAAATGAGCTACTTTATTTTTCTTTTTTCTCAGTTCAGATGATTTTTTTTTTTTGCGCTACGGGTTTATTTGTTCCTGCCTGATTTCAAACCTTCATAGAAGTTAAAAATTGAAAAAGTATGTTAGATCAAGCTAATCCCCCTAAAATTTATCTCAGCCTCAAATATCTTAACAAATACCAATTACAATATTAGTTGATTATTTTAACCAGACCCTTACTCATGGCAACCTCTCACATAATGCTCCAAATTCATTTCAAATGTATCAGCTCCTAGTTGGAATGATAGTTTTGAGAAACCAGTGGAGAGTTCATCCATTAAACCAGAGTTATGGAATACTTAGTAAAGGCTTCTATTACTCAATAGTTAAGATGAATGATGTAATTCCATCATAAGTTAATAAAAAATGGGTATCTAGAGGGAAATTCTGACATCATTCTCAAAAGAACAAGCCTGTTTAGTTATCTTTTTCTATGAGCAGCTTTTAGACAGAAAAGTGACCTTAAATTCTAGCTTTTTGTAAATCTTCCTTAGATGACACCTTGAACAGTACAAAATGTTTTAATAGAAAACAACTAACTTGAGCAAAATGATTGTATAATTGTAAAATATTCTGATTTTCCAAAAGCAGATGGAAAAAGCTTATGTTGAAAGACATTTTTCAGGAAATGTTAGAAACATCTTTTCTATGGATTGTATGTTGAAGGAAACAGAAAATGATATAATGAGAAAGGACAGAATCCAATTATTCTAATATTTCTGTCAGAAGCCAATTTTAGGCATTCCAATGAAAGACAAAAAACCATTTCTGAACCATACAGAGACTCAATGGAAGAACTTAAAAACCAGAGCAGGTGTTGGAAAATTGTATCTGCCCTTTTTTCTGTTTGTTATCCAAAAATGCAAATTGCTTTTTACCAGAAACTTTCCAGCTACATTTTAGCTTGAGAAAATTTAGCATCTATTCCTACTCGTGCTGAGAGAAAAAGCCATAAATGTCAGCACACTGCAGTCTGGATTTTATAATGACGTGTCTCTCAACATCCTTCTACATAACGCATAGGCCTAGGTAATTACAGCACAATTTTTAAAAATCTTATAATTAAATAAAATGAGGATAGAAAAACTAGAGAAGCAAAGAAACTTAGGAATTGGGGCTGCCAAATACTTGTAATTGGCTCCATTTTCTTAAGTAACTGCAATATGTAAATACCAAACCTATAAGAAATCAACAATTTACACTCACACATAACATTCTTTAAAAAGTATCTCTGCTTTGTTAACGTCACAAATAGTCAGAGCTACTCTGGCTAGGAGCCTAATGTGCACAATTCACACTTCCACAGTCATGAGCAGAATCCTCTCCTTGTTACAGACACCCCCACTCTAGGCCTCAAACTTAAACCACCATAATTTTCTCAATTTCTACATCTAACCAGCATCGCTAAAAGTGCAGTTTTCTCTTTAAAACTTGTTGCTACTGCAGGATGGGTCTATTTATTGGGAAGGGCAGCAAGTGAGCCGCTTACACTAAGCGGAGTTTGACCTCAGGTTTCACGCAGCATCCATCAAAGTCAGCACCATGGCTCCAGTGACATCAGCAGCCCACGACTGTGTTCCCATGTCACATGCATCCTTCCGGCAGGTAGCTGTGCTCGTGAGCCGCAGTCTCAGCCTGAAGTACACCCTCAAAGACCTGTACAAATGGTAACTAATCTGACAACTCCCCTTGATGGGTTGGGCAAGTAACACTACATAGTCCTCAGCGCTCATATCCTTCCACAAACACATTCCACTCCTGACCTTCACTACCTGCGTGCCATTTCAATCACGGGTGGTCTTCCAACACATTGCAAGTCAGACCCACAGCATCCACTGAAATTTCTGTTCTGGGCCTCATTTAAAAGTGGCATTCTTTTTATTACTCAGATGAGTAAGAGCTGAAGAATGAAATTACAGAACTCACATCCTTCAGTGCCTTTCCAAAGGTCTTTGTCCCACCTGATTCCCTCACTGTATATCAACTGGCCTTTGTTCTCTTTTGCTTTAGTGCATTTTAGATACCTAGCAGAGGGCTCTGAAGTGTTCACAAAAGCATCTGATGGAGCCTTGTATCTAAATAAATAAGTCCAAGGAAACCCAGCCTACCAGAGGTAAAAGACTAGCATAAATCTCAGTGGACCACCAGCTTCCTCTCTTTTTTTTTTGAACTAGGAAAAAAATGGTATTTCTATAACCTAGCATTAGCTTAACTTGTTGCATTGTATGCTCTGACATACTTCAATGCGGCATCTGGAGATCATCTCAAAGAGATACAAAGTTTTCTGCCCTACATATTACCCATGTCTCTCAGAAGAGGAAAGCATATTCATTCTCGTATGATGTTGATGCTTTTTCTTGCTAGTCTGCTAAACATACATTTTTCATTCTGGGGTTTTTATTGTACTTCCAGAGCTAGACAGTCTTGGTTATCCACAATATCTTGCATCCGTTCGGGAACTGCTTGCACAAGATTCCCTTGATGACAGTTCCCATTAGCACGCATTCATTTGTGCATACTTTTTTTGCATTTGTGAAATTCCTTTCTTCAAGTGGATATGAAAGATTACTCCTTTAATAGTCCCTTCCCCACAGGTAGATAAGTCTCATTCGGGGAAGCTGTCGCTCACCATGACCACTAGATCAAAGGGGCTCCAGCAGAAAGACTATCTCTGAATCTGTGAAGGGTCACTTGTCCTCTAAGCCCTGGCTGGCATTCACATCAAATGATGGTACAATTCCATCCCACCTGTTTTAACATTACAGAGTGGCTGGAAGAGTGGTATTTTCAGTAAGTCTGCTTCAGATCAACTTACAAACTAATCAATTACTTCATAAAATCATGCAAAATATTGATCAATATATCTTTCTCCTTCTGGGCACTAAAACAGGAAGAAAATCTTGGCTAGTCACCACAGCTATGGTGAGGTGATTAGCTGCACATTCACCCAAAGTTTGCTCCACAGCCAAGCAGCATATCTCAAAACAGAATTGATTTCTGGTCCCTCTGAAGATCAAGTGCTGACATTTAACTGAAGGCAAACCAGGTGACACTTCACATTTGCTTATCTGATCTTATAATATGAAGACAGAGAAATGCTTACGCAAAGTTCACCAAGCACTAGCCTGTGCACTAAGCAAGCTATTCTTTTATGTAATGATGTTCCTTGGAAAAGTACACCAAATTTCTAATCAAATTTGTTGTTCTACCAATTTTAGTGAATTTTGACTGTAAAATTCATAAAAAACCATAGCATGATAAATGTTTACTTTGAACCCGCTAGATTGACAAGATGGAAACAAAACAAATACAGCATAAATAATAAATGATGAGCCAGGATATGCCTTCCTGTTTGTCAGTGTCTCCACTTTTAGGATGCTGTTCCATTCAGTCCTCCATAGCCCTCTGCAACAGGCAGAAAATGGACGTCGCAATCACTCAGCAGAATTTGAACTCTCAATGAAAACAGAAATGTTGCTCAGGAACATGCATGGGACTTGGACACAATTATGAAAAAGAAAAGTAAATCTAACGTTCTGAATGTTTTGCAAATAAATAAATTAAAAAAAAGTCACACAGAAAGGAAAGCTGGTTGAGCTGGGCCCTGCTGATATAAGGAAAAATCCTGAAAAGGAAGCACAAAAAGCAACATGGCATCAGTGACTAAAAGGTGGTTTTGCTCCCACATGAAAAGCAGGCTGAAAGGATCAGGAGCATGTCCAAAATGTTAATTTCTTAGCCTACATAGAAGTAAAAATGATTAGCAGGTCCCAAGTTCTGAGAGAGGCAAACTGTTCAGGTTTCAAGTTTTAGGAATTTTCCCTACTGGCTTTGCAGCAAATTTGCAAAATCAACAATCAATAAAATTAAAAAATTGAAAAATCACCATTCTCAATTATAGTAATAAGTAAAAATCAGTTCTAGGTTAGCCCTCAAACTTTTATAGTTTTGCCACTGGAAAGTTTCCAAAGAGCAGAGGAATACACAGGACTTTGGTTCAACTGGAGCCCCTTGCACAATTTTAGTTCAGTCCAGCAAACAGCTGTCCAACTAACTAGCTTTAAAAAAAAGGAAAACTACTGAGAAGCAAGTTCAGAGTAAGTTTAGGATAACATTGTTTGACTCAAACAGTCTTATTCAGTTACTCTTTCAATTCTTCAGTTTGGAAAATTTTCGGAATTCAGAAGAGCCAAGAGGTATTTTTTTAATCACAACAAAATTACTTTTTCCTCACCCTTTATATTAAAACTATATATTACACTTACATGACACTTTTATCATGAAGGACTGCTAAGGTCTTCACAGATTTTCTAACTTTTGAATCTCCATCAGACATACAAAAAGCTTTCTCACATTTCTACTTGGAGCAGAGCAGACACAACAGAACCTAGTTCCATCTACATTTAGAGCAGCAAACACCTGTTCATCCACCTCTAACAACCAGCTAAAACTAAGGCATATTTTAAATAATTTTTTGCATCGTAGCTGCACTATTGTGAATGAGATCTGAACCCACTGACATCTGTGGAGCTTTGCCTGAGTGAAAGACCACAGTTTTAACCTCTTTCTGTATTATTTGTATTAATATGTTGTGAAAACAAGTGGTATCTGAAAGGCAGAACAGAGACAAAAAGGTCTAGTAACTACTAGTTCAGAGATAAGGGTAAAGAATACACTGGATTTCATTTATAAACCCCTCCATTGTTAACAAAATTCAAATCTTCACCTGTGTTAGAAGGTCACAACAGTTACAAAGCCACAAAAAGGGGAGATAAAAAAAACACCATTAACAGTAGCAATACTTACTACTCCCTTTCTGTTCCAAATTGTCAGAAAACTGCATCCACTTAAGAAATGCAAGACCCTGCCTCTGAAAAGAACAGTTCGTAAGACTGATGCCAGATGGACAGCCCTAGACACTGTTGTCTTTTCTTGATCGCTAGACAGGTTCTCCCCTTGACTTTAGACAGAAAATACAATGCTTGGAACATCTTAAAAAGTCCTTAGCATACAGCAAAATTAGGACCAGTTAGACACTGTCACACTCATTATTGACTATTATCCTGACGTTAGAAAAAGTCTATCAAGTACTAGGCACCCTAAGTAGACAATTTCATTGCCTAATTTGCCTGTAGTTTTCTTCTCTTTCTGTAGTTGAGCCTGAGCTAGGAATTCAGCTGCAAGCATTTCAACATTGATGATTCACTGTTTGAAGGACCTCCAGGGAAGTCCTACGGTACCTCCAGACAAAGTTCTCGCCTCTGGCTTTTCTTGGCTTGCAGGTTTATTACCCACTAGAGAGTTTAGGCTTATAATACATCCAAATACAACTTAAATTCCAGGCTCATACACGTGCTGATGGACCCCGGAGCTCCTAATTATAATTACATATTCATATCAGCTGAATGAGATGCTAAGTCACAGTCTTGATCCCACACTGTGCCTCTGCACAAAGCCCCAGCTGATGTTGATCCTCAACTGGAAGAGGTACAGGAAGATCCATCTGTTGCTCATTTGACTCAAGAAAGAAACCATTTACTTTCTGATGTGAAAAATGATGAGAATAAAATAATGTGAGCAAAATAACATTCCCCACCCTGTCATTTATAAAAAAATAGCTAATGTCTTCAAACCTAAGGCTGTAACGAAAGGACAATAGCATATAATAGTGGGAAATATTGCTTAAAAGTAAGCCTTTTCTTCAGTTAATGCACATTTTTACACTTTGTTTCCTCCTTGAAAGTTTGGCCAAAACAAATCTTCCTAAAGTTAATTTCTCTCAGGAATAATAGGGTCAATGCAACATTACACATTCATGCTCTGCATTCCAATAAAAAAGTTGTTACCATAGCGAGAAGTATTGTTGCAAAGACAACATACACAATGTAAGGTTAAAGAAAAAAATCTCCAAAAATATTTCCAATGCTCAACAATAACATAGGATTTTTCTCTAATTACACAAAGGTGAGAGTGTGCTACTGCTTTGATAGTCCCACTGTGATGAAACAGACTGGGTCCTTTAAGACTCATTTTTAAAAATGCAAATGTCTACATTATTGGGGTTTTTTTTCAAAGTTGCATCAATTATTTTTAACATTATGTATATCATGCTGCTGCCTGAGGCCAGTCAAAGATTGGAGAAAGATATATTGTGCAAGCTACTGCACATAAATTGTAAAAAAGGCAGGTCATACCTTATAAACTGGTACATGGCAGCATACATGTTTATGTAAAGGGCAGGCTCTCTGCATGCTACGTTGGAAGAGGCAGGAAGATTTACCCACAGCCCGCCTGTGCGAGTGTAGAGAAGAGAAGGCCAGGCTAAAAAAGAAACCAAGACATGGTCTTTGGCAATAGCAGAACACTGTGTCTGCCCACAGTAGTGAAAGGAAAAGAGAATGCAAAAGAAAGTGCATATGAAGGGACTGGGATTTGAAGGAGATGATCTAAAAAGAGAAATGAAAAAGGAACATGCAGAATTTCACACAGTGAAAGCTGTAGGTGAATGGCAAATGGACATAATAAGTGAAGAGTTACACCCCACAAGCTATTAAAATAATGTTTACATTCTTAATTAACCATCACAAGACCTTTGACTTCACATTGTAAACATTACTTTAATAGTTTGTAGAGGGAAGAGGGGTATTTATTGACTTGACTAAATTCTTTAAAATGCTTACACTGGAAATCAAATGTCATCAAGGTAGAATTCCAGCACACCAAGCGCTCAGCCTACCCAAGATACACAACAAGGTCTGCTTGACTTTGCCACCAGAAAGAGATGGAGAAACAAACCACATCTTTGGGTTTCAAGTGCAGAGGTACAGTGGTTATAAAGCACTTCTGTCCCTGTTTCGCTATACTCTCTCCAGAGCACCCTGTCAAATTTTCACTACTAATTTCTTATTATTGTTTCTATATCCTTGCCTTCCTAATTTCTTTTTCTTTCCTCTCACCCTGCCATTCTTTCCCTCACCCACTGTCCTTCACCTTTTGCAGTATGGTAAGGCAGACTCCTCCTCTTCTCCACTGCCTTAGCACTAGTCAAGAAGAGCACAGAGAGCTTAGGAGAGTTGGTCATTCTTCTTTTCTAATCTTCTGTCCAGACTTACAACAGCTACAGTGCAACCAGGGGGATGCAGTTGCTTGCTAAGTGCTTTTCAGCCTGTGCTCAGTCTATCTGCCAAGCGGACTGCAGATGTGCTGTTTCTGTGTTGGACCTCTCTGGTGGCATCTCCCAAAAACGTAGTTGGCAAATTCAACAGACTCTCCCCTGAGCATGTTAAAATTGTCATTTTCCAGATTTAAAAAAAAANNNNGGTGGAAAAAAAAAAAAAAAAAAAAAAAAAAAAAAGCAGCCAAATTTCAAGTCCTCGCTACAGATCATAGAAGCACAAATATTTCTCAAAAAGACAGTTTCTTCTTTATACATAGGTATGGGCACGTATGCATGTATACCTACACATATCCCTGTAAACGTGGGCAAAACAGTATCTTTTTTTGCCCTCTCACCCCAGTTGGAGAAATGGCTGAGCATTTCAGAGTAAACTTTCAAAAATATTTGCCCAAGGCAGACAGCATGGAAAATTTTGGCCCAAATGGTTTAAGTTTGGCAAAGTTATAAGCAAAGAAAACAGGATCTTATAATAGAAAGTGCCTTATGGCAGACAGCAGTATTTGTGCTGCTTGTAAGACTTCATTTTCTTTAATAGGAGCTGCATGGCAGGGCTGTAATACCCTGGGGCTTCCTGTCTTTAATTTCCTTTGAATATAATCTTGGTCTTAAGCCTTCCTTCCTAAATAACCTCTGTCTTTAATTATTTTTTTAAGCAAATTACAACTTAACAAGCACACATTCTCGTAAGACAGAGCCTCTAATTATCAAAATGACAGTGCTTCTTAGAATCTGAATTTCACAGTCATTCAGTGACCAATTCGATAGGGCAGTAAATAATTACACACCGTCACTGCCAAAAAATAATTAAATAGGATATTATAATAAGTTATTGTGTATACCTGCACCTTGCATTACTCAGTCACTTGGATGATTCTTGCAGAGGAGTATTCATAAAGTGAGCAGCAGGGAGGTATATACGTGCAGTCCCAAGTAATCGTACAATTAATGAGTATTTGCAAGCTGTATTAAATTATTTTGGGATAAACTCTGAAGGTGTTTCTCAGTCCTTATTTAGGCCAGACTGTCACAAGTACACGTAAGAGACGTCAGAATGTTGCTCACAACTCTTGGATACGTTAGACAAAATTATGCTGCTAGAAGTAATTTTATATTCATTATCTTGCTGGGAATAACTTTTAGATCACTTACTCTCCATGATCAACCTCCCTCCATTTTTCTCTTTGCTACTGCACACATGCAAATACCTATTAGGTTTAGTTTAAGAGGAAAAGAGACATTTTAGTGGCATGCCCCCTTTGCAGAGGCTGTCAAGAAGGTTTTCATTTGTGTTGTGGATGCAGACTGCCTCATGAAACCCTCCTAACACACTTCTCAGTGGCTAGCAGCCTTCAGGAGATACCAACTTCGGACCAATGTGACCAGTTGAACTGGAACTAAAAACTTCTGCATTCCTGTACCATATTTCCCCGAGTTAACCATGCAATGCCTCTATGATGTATTTTTAAAGTTATTTTTAAAGTTATTCTTCATGTGATATTAGGGGCTTCTGTACATAAAAAGATCATAGCCTCCTTATTATGAAAGACCAAATTATACAGCAATATCTTTAGAAAAACAATTGCCAGTTGTTTCAACTACTTATTCAGAGTGAAAATGAGTCTAAAAATCTTAAATCTTTCCTTTAATTAATCAGTAAAAGGATACAACAAAGTTTTTAATCCTCAGTTTGAATATGAATGAAAATTCCTGAAATACTTGAGTCACCTTATTCAAGGCAAACACCTGACTCAAGGAAAATTGATCCATCTTGAAAGCAAACTGGAGAATAAGGGCTACACACATCTTCATGTGTGTTATGCTAGTCTAAGTAAAAAGATGACTAACATCACCCTAGATTCAACTTTCCACAGCAATTAGCTAAAGTATCTCAATTTATCTCTCCCTGACAGTTTATGATTTTAAGGAAATTTGAGATGTTTAGGTTGTTGGGGTTTTTTCCTTTTAATGGACATTTTAGCACCATCTGCTGGTGTTAAAACTTGCTCTGGAAACTAAACACCAGCTACCTGCTTCATTTTAACTTCCTTAAGGCCTACTTCTGGCTCTTATTAGGAAAGGTTAATTGCTTGCTTTTCTACTACAGATCCCAGGACTGGATAAGTAATTTATCTGGATGAATCATGCATCCAGATGGAGTATACCTTCTGGAGGCCATATATCAGTAGTAATACACTATTAAAGAAATACCTCACCTACAGCTACATCCAAGAGTAGATGTGATATTGGTTTTCACAGTGCAAAAGCAACAACTCCCTCCTCATTCCTTAAGGGGTAATAGAATTTTTTCCCTTGATGTATTCTGAGTTGATAGTGGTATTTAGACTTAAGATTTATGCTGTGATGGTGGAGATTTAATGTCTGGTGCGCACAGTCAAAAACTGACCTGCTACAATTACCTCTGACTGTATCCAGTTATATAATTATATGACATCCCATCAAATTAATCCAGTTGCTTTTTTATTTCCTTACATTGCTTCTGGCTCAACACCAGTTCTTTCCTGTTTCAGAACTTCTTGGGGCACAGATAGTCTGAAAGCACTTTAGGAAATGGTCACACTAGCTCTCAGCTGCCTTTCTACAGCACCTGCCCTGAATACATGAAACATGTCCCACCTTCGGTAAAAGTTTGATCTCTGCCTTGCTTAAGCCAAGCTCACAGAATTCCTCTCTACAAGATTTGCCAAATGCCTGAGTCTGGCAATATCGCAGGGCACTAAGAAACCTGCCATGGACTTCACGGACTCCTCAGAGGGAAGGGTTAGTAACCACCCATTTGAGTTCAGGCAGGTCTAGTAAGTAAATAAACCAGGGGAATTTCAAGTTGTTCTGTTGTGGCTGTTCTTCGTATCAATGACCCCTAGGACAAGAAAAACTGGGAATGGACCTGGGGATCATTTTTTCAGTCTTCCCTTTCAATACTCAGCATTAATCTTTGTGGCTTATACTTCAGTGTCAGTTCCATCTTGATGACCTCCCACCACTATCATCACAGCCCTGTCTGGACATCTTTCATGTACCCTTTACTCTATGGAATACACTCCCTCCCTCAGGTCTCTTCTGCAGTCGTTAGTCTCTTCTCAGTTGACCCTTCTTTGTGTTAGAAACTCCTCCATGCAGAATACTTATGGTTTAAAGCTGAAAGTCAGTTGACTAAACCTTAATAGGATGCAGAGAAACAATCTTTCCAAAAAGTACATTCCAGATTGCTGTAAAAAGCTGGTGTGAAAGCTGCAGACAGGATGAAATGTCAGTTTAAGAGCATGGCGTGTCAGGATGTTATAGGCCAGCAACAGGGCTAGGAAATGAGTTCCTTGTACTGCAGCAAGGCTACGTGCATCCCTTCTACTATAGATATAAGTAGGCTCCAGTAAAACAGTACCCCGCCATGGTCAACTTAGGCAGCAGTTGCCCCAAGGAACCTAAATAGCCACGAGACAATTAATTATCTTTTGCTTTCCTTCCAGCCATACAGATAAGGTTAAGCAAAGCCCAAACCCTGCTTGCCCATAAATTTTCTATCCTAGAGAGTGGTGACTGAAGACTTTTCAGATAGATGTTCTCGGGTAAGTTTTCAAAGTCGTGCTCAAAAGGGTCAAGTCAAAAAATAAATCCCATTATTTGTTAGAAAGATTTGTGTGTACACCTCCCACATTCGCTGCTTTGAAATGGACCCCTTAATGCCTGAAGGGGATACAAAGCCTATGGCTCTTCTAAGGTTTCAGAAGGAGGAAGAAAGGCCACGACCTTTAATAAAGATTATTCTGCAGAAGTAGGACTACTTGCCTTTGCATAATCTTTTACAAAATAAGCTTGATGAAAGGTGCAATGCAGTAATCTAAAACAATTCCTTAAGAGCTGTAAAATATTAAGAAGGACCTTGAACACATTATATGCCTTGATGGAAAAACTATGATCAAGAGGTTTAGGCTAGAGATGGCTCCACTTGCAATACCCAGCCTCTCTGGATTGCAAAATAGAGGCATATTTAGTATAATTAGCACAATTATGTCTGCCAACACTGGTGAATGTCAGTTCAAACTCATTTCTGAATTGCTTCTTTCCACATGAATATCATTCATATCTAATTTCCATCAATATCAATGAGATTCAGAAAGATGTTTATCAAGAAGAGATGATTTGGGCACAGAGGGATGAGAAAACTCTTTGCTGCTTCAGCAAAGCAGAAACCGTGGAAGCAAATTAATTTGGGCAAATTTCCCATTAAAACAAAGTCAAAACCTTTTGAAACTATCCAAATGTCCTTTCCAAAACTTTTTGAACAAATTAGTTCCTTTGAATTGCAATCTACTTCTGCTTTTCAAATTTAAATGAACGTATATTCAAATAAAAGGTCAAAGTTGAAATGGAAACTTTCCAAGTCTAATAAAATTAATTGCCCTGATCTCATAGATAGCATTGGTGACAGGAAGCCACCCTGTGCCTTGGGAACAGATCGCGCACTGAGGCTCAGACAGCAGGGATCTCCTGAGCTCCACCACACTTTCTTCCAGTGGCTGCAGGTACACGGGAAGTGAGAGTGCAATACACTGCTAAAGGTATCATGTAACGTCATATGGAAAGTTGAGTGAGACCAATAATAACTGCATTAAAAGACTGCTGAGAGCATCCAGAAAACTGGAGTGGCTTGCAGTAAGAGTAGGAAAAGTACATGCAGTAAATTTATCAAAAGAAAAATGTGTTCTTACTACATTTGCCTACTAACAGACATTTATGTTAGAAAATGTACATAATTTAGCACAATTTTTTAATATCTGAATGTAGCTTCTATATGTCCATCAAGAAAGCAACTGAAAAACATAGAATTCCCAATTATGCATCTAGAATTCTAATTCTGTGTTTCTGATGTCCACTGGAGGCAGCACAAAAAATTAATAAATTATTAGAGCCTTTAAGATGTAACAAGTATTGCCCTGGAACTTTTATTAGTTCAAAGTACCCCTTGACTATGGATCAGAAGAGGAAAAGCAAGGCAAAGCTCAAGCATTAGGTATACACATAAATTAAAAGAAAAGGAACTACATTGCAGTGAAGCCATGCTTAAGGTGACAATGAATTCAGCAGCAGCAAAATATTCCTTTCATGAGGGTTTTTACTAACACAATATAACCTGATAGCAGAAAAGGAGGGCCCCCTCCCCCTCGGTCATCATTTCGGTGAAAAAAATTAAAATCTTGAGCAGAAATCCCTTCAGATCATCATGAAAAGGTCTATGCACAGCCTTGGTATAGTGCAATGAAATTAAAAAAGATGTCATGTAGCCATGTCAGCCACATCTGTGACCCATATGGTGCATGTAACAAGAGCATATGTCTATACCTAAAGAGAACATTATATGCTGTATAAGGCTAGGGCAAATGTATAAGTGAAGTAGAACACCTTCACATTACAAACACAGTTTGTTATTTGTGTCACATCAAAGAAAGAGTCTCTAGGAATTATTGCCCTCTGAAGTCATTTAATTATGATTAAGTGAACTAAGAACTAATGTAAATGGTATTTTATACCCCAGTGAATTAAAGTATGAGATCTAGTCAAGGTGAATAAGATTTACAGCCAAAACTCATGCAACCTTACAGTAATTTCATGACACTTTTACTACTAGCCTAGACAGTTCAGTTCTTGAAATAATTAAAAGTACACAAGCAAATTTTATTCTTTGGATGCTTACAATAAACCATGGACAGAAAAGAGAATAGGTTGCTTCTCAAGTGATTTATGCACTTCTACTTTTATTGTAAAAGAGACAAAAATGCAGGGCAAACACAACCTCCAGAGTTTACTACAAAAAAAGAAAGAGAAAAAAGAAAAGTAAGCATAGTAGGATGCCTACAAATCTCTTTCACTTGGACTAAATCTGTCCCAGATTAAAGTCTCAAGACTTATCTTTGGCTAATCCCAAATACCTGTCTGCTAAAGAACACATTTGTTATGTTGAGACCCCATGCATAATATGAGTAAGTAAAATCAGCCAACTCACTTTAAAGATACTAAGGGTCTTCTCACACAATTTTAACTCTAAGGAAAACTAGTCCCAGGTATTTGCCTTCAAACAGAATTGAGAGTGTCCAAGAAGAAATGTATAACATATCAATGAATAGTTCTATTTCACAGCTTTTCCAGCTGGAAGTAAACTCATTTTCCAGTGACAACTGTTAATCCACTCTCTTCTAGAGTCTCTGTTTGAAAGGCTCCAGGTAAAGAACAGAAACTTGGCTAACAGAAGAAAGTACCAGATGGCTGCTAGGATGGGAAAAAAAAAAAATTGAAGAGAAGAAAACAGTGAAATGTGAGTTGTAGAAATAAGGATTGAATCACAATTAAAATGTAAGTAGGGAACCAGAACCTTCGGATTTTAACAGGAGCCATGTTAGCAACATAGCATCTACCCAAGTGGTAAAGTTGACAGCCTCAAGAGGCCCTTAAAATGCAACACAGCATTAACAAATTGCATAAATGATATGTATAAAGAGTGCTCTTTTGGCTGACATGGCCATACACATTTGACCAAGCCTATCTCCTTGTACCTAAGATGTGTAAACCTGAATCCTTTTCTTAAAAAAAAAAAAAAAAAAAATTAAATTTAAAACTTCCAATAATCTACTTGGGAATCCAAGGGATCAAAATTCAGATGCTAAAAAAGCACTAATATAAATGTTCATGCTGCGGTAATAGACATTGTCTTTAGTAGAGAATGGCATGGAAGAAAAGGAACTCTGGGACCAAAATTTAGCTCTAAAGATAAAATATGTAACTGACTTAGGAACACAAATGAGAGAGTCCGGGTTACAAAATGCACATTCTTGACCTGTTGGTCACTTCCTTCTAGCTCTAGACACTAAAGTTAGTAACACTTTTTTTCTTTTTTTTTTTCTTTTTTTCTTTTTTTCTTTTTTTTCTTTTTTTTTAAAATCTATCTCATTTTAGCTTGCCTTCAGAAATACCATCCTAAAGAAAGCTACTAGTACTGCATTACCTCTCATGAGTATCCAGATTTATATCAACTTTTGCGTATTTGTAGCGTACCCCCCAGTTAGGGACAAGCATGGTGATTGCATGATACAATCCACTTAAAGAATAGGACCAGCACTGTCAGCTCCGCTGGGTGACAATGGCTCAGGCACCCATTTTATATCCATCCTGAAAAATTATGGTTTGGGGGGGATTTTTTTCAAATACTTAGGCTTACAGCTAATGCTGTTTATGAAATAGCAAGTCCTGCATGTCATATGGCAAGCTCAGTAACAAAATGGTTGTTCTTAGCTAGCTCAGACACCCAGACTCACCATTCCCATTCTGGGGCACACTTTTCTGTCACCTCTTCCTAGAAATAGCACTTTAAAACAGCCTCCCAGAATATTGCCATTTTCCCTTGCTTTTCTTCATTTGCCTTTCCCTTCCATTAGATGATCCTCAGCCCGACTGGTATGAGAGACTTCATTAAAAAATTCCAGTTGAACTGAACTAGCCGATTCTTACTGCCAGTGAAATTGCTTTTGCTAAGAAGTCTGTGTAAAAGACTAGCACCTGGAGACACTAGATTGCCCAAGGGATTGGTAACAGGCTACGGAATATTTAACCTCTGGGGTATTGGCTTAAATCCAGAGTCAGGACCAAACTCGAAGCATCAGTCTCTTCGGCAAGCTGCCACATGACACCTTTAAAAATTATACCCCTTCACTCAGGAGAGCCCTTCCCAGTCCTCTGTTGAGAAGCTTTCTCCTCTCTCCAGTCCGAACCTTACAGCTGAGACCACTACAAGTTGGAAGGCTATAATTTAGAAAGGTGCAAAATGTTATGCCAACACAAAAAAAAAAGTTTTAGTGCAACTGTATGAGCAGCCCTACAAACTAGATTTAGCGGTCTTTCAGAGGACTGACATGTAGACACATGATTTTGCTGTCGATACATGCTATAACACAAGAGACAAATGATAGAACTTCTCTATGCCCAGAGCATAGAGATTCCTTGCAGTTATGCCAGCCATCTTCTATTTCCTCCATACTGAATCTTTATGGATAAAATATCCTATTAAAAATTCATAATAATTAATAAACCTATAAAGAAGAAAATAATTTTTAATGGAAATTAGAAGCTAGTAAGGATAGAAACCATCAAAACTGAAAAACACTTAAAGCCAAACACCACAATGGAAGTTGAGTCTGTTTTAAACAAAAGACATTCTCCTACACCTTTTCCCATACACAGCAGCAGCAGCTGTCTGCTCCTTCCCTCCGCTGGTGTTGGAAAGAAAATTCCTCTGCCACTCCCTTCCCTCCTTCTGTGTTATCACTGTCCACGGCAGGTTTCTTCACACTCTTCAGTAAGCCTGATCCTCTTACTCTTTGGGCAAAGACAAAATTATTTCCATTTGATGTTTTGTATCATTGTTCATCTCAATGAAAATACAGTAACTCCCTCTATTAGTGACTCCCAAGTTAGCAGGTCTGTGACTGTACAGTATCAGTGAAAGCGCAGCTGGAGAAATAAAACCCGTGTAAATAGCTGAAAAGATAGGTAAAAGTCTGGGCAGTGATCCAAAAACACTAAACTACAGACTCCCAACATCTGGTTCAGGGTGGATTCCAAGAAAGACAGAAAGACAGAAAAAGAAAGACAGAAAGAAAGGATTGATTTCTCTGTATATTTTTTTACATAAGGTTTTCATTTATTTTTTTAATTCATCCAAAATTTTACTCAATTATTGTGGTTTAATTTCTTCACCTTACTGCATCCTGTTGCTTCACTGGTTTAGCCATGTTAATCAGAAGGAAGCAGCCCTCAGTTTCATACTTTCATATTTTATTGTGATAAAAGAAAAATACAGATATAAAACTCTAAAGCTTACTATCCAGCCTCGCTCTCTTTTTAGCTAGGGCTGGGCTTACGACACATCCATGAGAATCCTATACTGATTTCATGATCTTTCAGGGAAATGGTGCCAACAGAACTAACCCTGCCAGCTCCAGACTCCAGAGTGAAGCCCTGCTAAATACCTACATGAGGCACCCCAGGACTTCACTACTTTGACCACCACTGTGTGAAGAGTAATTTTCTGCTTTGAACAGTTTTAATAGCCGAGAGCTTCTGCTGAGGAGTTGAGACAACACAGTTCTCAAAAGTTCATACATGACTTAAAATCATACAAGCCCCCTGGTTTTCAGGGATATTTCTGCCCTTAATGTACCTGAGCTCTTTTCAAACTCCTGCCTCGCCACGTTAAATGAGCATATCAGCTATTCCACATATGGCTGGGTGTCTTTAATCAACAGTGGGTTTTGCTTTGCGTTAAGCAGTGGTAGCAGACCTGCCGCTGGGCCTCCACACTGCTTGCACACCAGCTTTATCCCCACTGTTTACCAGGACTCCTTCCCCGGGGTACCAAGCCACATGGCAGCTGTGTGCCCCGCTGTCCTTCCAACTGCTGCCAGCGGCATCCAAACCTCAAAAACTCTTGATGCACGCACACACAATAATCATTACATGAACAAATGAGATAAGAAGGTCTGCAAAGTCTCCAAACAATTTCAAATTTGCCTGCTTGTGCTTCAATGCTGCCTTGTGTTTGTGTGCTTTCCAAGTGTTTTTATATGCATACAAACACAGAAAGAGAAAAAAATTCACATGGAGTGATTGTGTGATTCTCCTGCCCAGAAACTAATTCCCCCCTACATCTAGGCAAGGTATGCATTTTCTTACTTTCTCCTCTCTCAAAACAGCAAGAAGGTTCAGGACAGTGTTCAGGACTTGGCACCAAGCAAGTGCCCAGCCAGGCTGGACACAACCGCCTTACCTCTTTGTCAGTGTTGTGCCCTCGTCAGGGGCACCGAAGAACTTATTTCTATTAGAAGACCTTTAATACAACAACCTCCTGGCATCCAGGTAGTATACACTGCCAGTAAAATGGCAATAGGCCACTACTCATCAATTAGCCTACAATGAGCTTTCCACTTACAAAAGGAAGTAATGGCATTACTGAAATGGGAATCCCATTGGGGCATTGACAGGTAATATAAGGAGACGAATTCTGTCTCTCAGAAACAAAGTCCCTGAGAAACAAGGAAGCTACCATTCTTTAAGATCTGTGCAATTTATTCTTTAAGATTGGAGCCTAAGGGCAGTAATTACATACGCATATTATTCAAACCTGAATTCTTTTCTTGAAACTCTCTTTAAATTATGCCGGTTTGCAAGACCATCTTTCCTACCTACTTATAGCTTGTTGCCACAGAAAGACCCAACACCTCCCCCAGCCTGCCCTCCTCCTGCCCATGCCATCTCACTTCTCCCTTTGCATCAGTCCTGGCTTTGAACTGACCTTTTAGCAAGCACATTCAGCTCTCTAGACCACCAGAAAACAACTGACTTTCACTCTGGAAATACTTGACTGATGCTCCACCGCCCCAGGCAGAAGAAAGAGAATAAAGCAGCTTGCTGCATAGTTGACAAAGCATGAGTGCTTTGAAAAATGACTGATAGGCCCTCCACCCCATACCTTTGTGCTACCCACATCAGTCTAAACACATATGTTCACACCCGGGGAACCTAGATCACACACGGAACTAAAGGAACAGTCACAAATGAGACAGGTAATTTCAAATCAAACAGAATTTCCTTCTCAGTTACACTAACAGCACTTTGTAATGAAAGCGACAGAAAAGGTGCATGAAATGCCCTAATCCAATACAATACCTTTGACCCCATCTCCTGCAGTTATTAGATTCATCTGCAATCAAGTGATCTGGCAGAAAGCTAATCCCAAAAGACAGGACAGGACAGAAAGTATTCACCTGAATTTCTTTCCAATGAGTTTGGAATTATCGGGTTGGTTTGGAGATCACTGGTACTAGCTGATATGCAGCTTGTGGGTTAAAAAATGGGCAAAAGGAGGAGAGCAGAAATGTCTAAATACAGTCTCCATGACTTGCCTTGTCAGGCAGAATTAATTAAAGCATTTCATAAATATTTACATTAGACTAGGTAAAATTCTAGCATTATACAGAATGCATTTTTGCAGCCCATGAGCCACTTGAAAAGACGAATCATGACAGTCAAAAGCACATCTATATCCTTCCTTTATGAGGTTCTTGCTTTACGGGCAGATTTATACACAAACAGGCCAAAAAGCTAGCCAAGACAGTACGGCTTCATCCTGTACAATGAAGGCAACACACCAAATCAGTGAAGCTTAAAGGAAGTCACTTTTTTCTCAAGCTCAGCCCTCTGGCTTTTCACCACCTGGACACCAGTTCTAAAACGATGACCTCATCATTTATCATTTTACCTTTCAGTGGTTTACTTAATACATGACCTGCTCAGTAAAATATTTGCAGACTTGGTACTCTGGTACTTTATCCCATTACAAAGGCACGCATAACATTTCACATCTCTTTCATGCAGGTGGTCCTCTGTTCTAACTCAAGGCCAAATAGAATATAAAGTTAGGCCAGTTCAGCAGTATAGGTGAAGGCATCTGAACTGAGGGGAGGGAGTACGGTAACTGCAGATGCCAAGTGTGGCTATACATTTCAAAGTGCTAATTTATTTATTTGGCTTACAGTGACCAAATCCATCTGTCCAGTGCAGACGATCAACCACAAGTCGTTTAAGAATCACTACAAATCAACATTTTTTTATTAAAATTGTTCACATATGTACCGAGGAGCCACAAAAAGGTGTATTAAAAATGGTCCTGTTCTTTCAGGCAATTCCGCTCCATTAAATATTATGAGTACACATGTCTGAGAAGAAGAAGAGAGGGAAAGAAAGAAAAAAAGTATGAACAAAGTATGTATCAGATACTTTTATGTTCCCAGTTTATTTTTAGAATGTTTAACAGTGCAAAACGTCATGCCTTTTTCCTTCATTTCACCATTTTTTTTCTCCATTCCAATAAAATATTTCCTGTGCTAGATGATCCCTCCCTCTCTCTCTCTTTCAATAGTTTTATACTGGATGATCTAGTTGCAAATATCTTCAGACAGAGTGATTTAGATTTACAACCAGCAAATAGAATGTATCAATGGAAGTATCTAGACAGAGGATTTTCAGTACATACGGGCAGGAGGCATTTCTCTTCAGCTTACTTACAGAACGCATTTGCGCAACTGGTTTTGATTTCTATTTATATTCCTCACTAAGGAGATAGATGTGAAACATGGTGCTTATGGCATTCAGTGCTGATAGGTACTGGGAATGTTGCCACCTCCAAAGATGACACTGTAAGCTGCAGTGACTCAGTCACATACAGGTCTCTCCCAAAGGAAGTCTGCTATTGCAAAAAAGAAACACAGCAGAGTTGGGAAGATTTCCTGCAGTCTAGCTTTCTATAATACATCCCTTCAATTCTGGTACAGAGCTTGCCTAAGCAAAGACCGTCACAAGAGCAAAAGGGCAGACCCAAAGACACACAGATGACAGAATCTAAGAGTGAAAAGTACTTTACAGAGCCCATTATTATGAAAGGTTGCTAAGGAAATTGTTGGGTCCACAGTGACTTACTATTCTTTCTCTTTTTTTCACAGACTCAACTATTGTGCTCTCAAATTAAGATTTGGCTTTGGCTTTTAGAAAGACACGAATAATAATAAAACCATATTGCCCCACATATGACTTATGATTAAGCAGCTCTCTGGGTTATATAGAGAGGAAATGTCTGAAAAGGCACTGGCTGACACTTATCAAAGAATTTGGAAATGGAAATTACAGCAAAAGAAACTGAATTAGCCAAGAATTTTAAAAGAAACAGGATATAATGATCAAATAGATGACATCAAATTAAAACCCCAGATCAGGAACCCATGCAAAAATCTCAGGAAGACATGCTTTCAAGCTGGTGACATCATATTTTTGTATGCCCTGTGTCATTCTGACATATTCTGGTGGTTTCATTAAAGATACAAAGTGCATGCTTTTGAACTCCTGTCTTTTTGTCTCTGATGTATATTATCAGCTTTCCAAGACTTTGCATATTAGTGAAGTCAGTCAGTCCCCATTCATAATTCTGTTGCTCAAATTCTACTTGAATTCAATGTTGGAAGGTAGTGCTTTCCAGTAGCATGCTTATTGTGAAGAAAGACTACAGCATTTTTCAAGACATGAGTTAATGAGTCATACTGTTAGTGTTTCCCAAATAAATTAATAACAACAACTAACAATTCATTCCTAAAGTTCCTGCATGCCCACAATTCCAACCGACTGCAGCGGGAGCCAGAAATGCTCTGCAGCTTTGAAAATTAAAACCATCCTATGTGTTCCAGGAGGAATTTCTACAGATGAATCTGATGATGGTTAAAGGTGACACTTCAAATCTTTGGAAACTGAATTTTAAAATAAAAACTCCTAAACCAGTAAAACACATTAGGCTTATATTAGAACACAGTCTTTTTAGACTATTACTCCACTTACCTGTGCAACCTGCCATTGAGTAGCAGATTCTATATTTATTAATGTTATTGGTATTGACAACATTATAATTGCAATCATTTATTACCAATTATTCCCAACAGATTGACAGCACTGGCAGAGCAATCCAAATAGAAAAGTGTTCACGTTTATGAAATCACCAGCACCTGGCAAAAAAAGCTGAAGCCTGAACTCATGTCCTGAATGAATCTATTTTAATGACACTTTTAAATATGCGTAGGTACACTTTGTACCTAAAGCACATCTTTGTGCAAGGATCTCAGAGGTCTGGTGTTCAGGGGTTTCTTTGTTTGGTGTTTGGTTTTTGTTTGTTTGGGGGTTTGATTGGGTTTTGGGTTTTTTTGTTTGGTTTGGGGTTTTTTGGGTTTTTGTTGTGTTTTGTTTTTTAAACAAGTTGGATGTTAACAATCCTTCCATGTGGAAGGCGACGAAGTGGCTCAGGATGGTGCACAGGTTTGCCCAGCACAAGGCATTTCGATGAAAACAGCTGCAGACTCACATGCCGGGCTCCAGCCTGCAACCTTCCACCATCTATAGTGCTGTGTAGGACTGCTATGCAGTTCGTCTGGGTGAACAGTTTTTAAGATTCCAATTCCAGAAAGTACAGTAACATTCAAAGTCACACTGGCTTCTGCATCTGCTAGACAACTGCCTTAGCTCTGCCCTGAAAAGAAATACCCCCAGATTTGAGACTCTTAGTGTGTAGAAACAAGAGAAATGGAGTCAGAAATGAAGATTGACTTGTGTATAGTAAGCCTGGATGGTGGGTGAGGACGGTTGGTGCTATTTAAGTGAGGGCAGCCAGCGGTTCACCGATGTGGGGAGAGGAAGGTAGTGCAGGGAGGGTTATATAAGCAAAGTCACTTGTGGAATGTGCAGAATGTACACAGAGGGTGTGCCCGGAGCGAGGGCAGCGCCGGGAGCTGGGGCGCGGGGAAGAGCCTCCCAACCCATGTGTAACAGGTTGCCTAACAAAAGGAGTTTCCAAAATGCAGCTCATGTTCTCTGCCCTTGCTGCTGTTTCTGCCCTTGGACTCAAAGCCACAAAAGTCATCAGATACTAGCATGGACAGTACAGTGTGTTATTTAATGCTACTAAGATAATTATTAATAAAATAGTCAACATTTCTCCAGCACCTTTATCCCCCTTCCTAAAACGGTCAAGACTTCTGCAATTGTTGGCAACAAAGTGCAGGCAAGATAGACAATCAAGAGTAAAGAAAAAACTTCATACCATTTCCGGAGAAGTCTGGTTTTTTGGTCTTGCTGCTTTCAATTTTTTTCCATGACTAATTAACATATCACCCCCTAAAACCTCCTCAAAATCCCAAGCAAATAAAGGGAAAAAAGGGAACATTTTGATTTTCAATGAGTCTCCTCTAACCACTTTTGTTTTCCTCTTTGGGTACCACTTGAAACAATCAAATCCACCTGGCAAAGGTATTGAAAGTAAGTCCACTTTAAATTTACAGATGTTTGTAAAGCAAGCTCTGATGAAATCATGGAATAAAACCTCATCCAGCTGAGAGGTAGATTTATCTAACTAATGCATGAACCCAAGTTTCTGTGGAAATTTCTGTGTTGAATGCATTTGCTGAATACTTGTCCACTGGCTTTGTGGACCTGCTATGGGCATACAAAAGCATGTATGAGTATCCTCTGACTTCAGCATGAAATCAGTTAGGGACAGAATTCCACTCCTTCCCACTCAGCTACAGCATAAGTGTTTTGTGACTGCCAACATGAAAATAGAGTTAAACTATCTACAGTGGTACTTGAACTAGCTGTACTGATCAGAACTAATTATAAGAAAAGTTCACACGTTGAATGTCAAAGATGAATCCACAGAGGAAATATAACACATGAAACACATGTTCCAGACATGCTGTTTGAAACAAATCTGAAAAAAATAAGGTGAAGGGACCCGGAGTAATTCTCACAGAGATTCTGCAAGCTAAATAATGAAATGGCATCAAATAAATTACATGGTTTCAAATTACGCACTATGCAACTACAAATTGCAGAAGAACATGGCTCTTCAGGAGTACCCTGCCTATAGCAGGACAAATGCGTCTGGAGAAACACGCAAAGAGCAGAAACTACCAGATACTGCTTAACCGTTGGCCATGACTTACCTTCTGTTCCATAAACACCAACCAGTCTCTTCAGGAGCAGGATTTTGGATGGACTCACCAAGCAGTTCTGTACTGAGAAATTGTGAAGACAACCGTTAGGAGACACTGAGAACAATACATACATACCACCTCATTGTACATAGGCCCGCAGCAGCAAATGGACACAGTCTTGCAGACCCACGGGCATCTTTGAAGCCCTATCGCACCAGCTCCGGGCAAACCTCAGTACAGGATTGGGGCACTAAGGCAAATTTAATTTAGAACTCAATGTAGTTCACAGCATTTAGTTAATTTTGCAGGTCCAAAGCTTCACACAAGACCACCATTTCCAGAGATAGCATCGAGTTTTTTCCAAAAGGATTGTTCACTGTGCATTCAACTTCTGTTAGAAAAGGGATCCCCACTTGTTCTGGAAATGCCATATTCTCAAGTGCCATTTTTCATAGAAAGAGCCTCATTTTTGAGTTCATAGAAAGCGGAAAAAGCAATAAACCCTTTAGATGTAAGGTGATTTTTCATCTTGCTAGAAATACTTTTGCACAATTCTAATTCACCGTCATCCCAGGAAAGGCTGCCTATAATGCAATGAAAGCCAGCTTGGGCTTTAAGCCAGCAAAGCACTTCAGCATGATTTCAGCTTTAAGCTCAGGCACTGCACCACTGACTTCAATTTGATGACTTAAAAATCATTACAATTAAAAAGCTTAAATGGCTTACTATCTTAAAGCCTTGGTGTGAACTTCCTATTATGAGTATCATAGCACACAGCTATACCATTTGGAGTTTATAATGCCCTACCACATGACCCAACCTGAGTAAGGCCCTACAGATGAGCTCCAGGTGAAATTTGATGGGTATGGACAATACTTGCAAAAAACCTTCAGCAGAGGCCTTTGTATTCGAGAACCTCTCATCCCAGTGTAGGTGAGAGTATACTTTATACATCCCAGGAGGAAAATAACTTCGTCAGAGAGCTCTCAAAGAAAGATAAAGAGTACAGACAGGAAAGCTATTGTGCATAGATCCAGGTGGAATCATAAGTCTTTCTCAAAATGCTGAAAGAATAAATCCCCTTCCCACAAACTACATAAGATGATGTGGTTCCCATCCACGACTGAGTGGCAAAGCAACTTCCCACATAGTCACATCTGTCTCCTTTTCCCTCTGTTCCATCACTTAAATTCCATCATGAGAGTAAACACAAGAGGGGGCAGGGGTTGTATATGCGCATCGTCAGGGGAAGGGAAGAAGGAGGGAAGAGGATTTGTACCTTAGATGTTTGCATATGAATTTGGCTTCAGCCTTCATCGCGTTTACATGCCTTTGAACACTTTCTGTTTCTTTCTGCATTCTTTGCTGCTCCATTTTATTTATTTTCACCTTCTGCTGCTCAGATCTTCTGCCAGACTGCTTATTTAATTCTACTTGTTGCACTAAACACACCATTGTTGTCATCCAAATTAATCCCTGAACATAATAAAAACCTCAAAATAACTCAGACAACCAGTTTTCCATCCTTTGGTCTCACTTGAAGTACAGTACAAAAGCCAATACTTGGGAGCTCTCAGAGTTTACACAGGACCAGTCCTAGGTACATGGCATTTCAGAAGGCAGGGGAGGGTTTTTTCCCCTACCTATCTTCTCCTTCCATCGGTTGAGACTGTTCAGAGCCTTTCTCCTCTCTCCAGCCCAGTTAGCCCCTCTTCCAATGTAATCCACTGCAAGACTTAATGTTTTTCAAATAAACTCAGTACTTTTCAAATATTGAGGTGGCTTTCTGTGACGAGTTAGATGAGAAGCAAGATAAACTAAGATCACCTTTACTTTTAGGGATGAGGAAAGAAAACCATCTCCTAAGAGTCTGTGGTGAAGCAGTAGGGCACTTTGGCTACAGATTTCCTATTAAGTCTCCTATGTGACTCTCCATTCAAACTGCACAGGAGAAAAAAACAAAACAACAACAAAAACCCACAAGAAAAGAAAGAAACATGATAGGGCCAAGATTTTCCCAAAACCTGTATTGCCATTATCTGCCCTCATACTCAACTTTTTTCCCTGTGAAGGCTTCCCAGAGATGAGGAGGGCTCTGAAAAGACTAAACATTCTTTTGCTGCAGATTGAATATCTATCCTTTTAACAGTCAATCAGGATGGAAGGGAGCTAAAGTGAACAAACACAGCAGTCCACGCCACTAACCCGGTTAAGTATGCATTTCCTGCATCACAGGGAACAATAGGGCAACATTGTTCTGTTTGAGGAGCTAGACAATCCTCCTCCATCTAACGCTTCTGGTGCCAACTGTGCACTGGGGTACCTTGCAGTGCAGTGAAGAATAAGGGCACAGGCAGATGAAGACACCCAGCAGATGACACAACATGGTCACAGGATAGGACCTGGTCAGCCTGTCAAATTTATAATTTTTAAATACTATTTTTTGTGTATTGTTTTTAGGAAGGAGAAGAAAGAGAAAGTAGCAGATGCTGAAAGAAGGAATTGCTAGAGGAAGGAATGACAGTCTCTAAAGCACTCAGAAAGCAGTACAGACTCTACTTAGTTTTCTTACAAACTGCAATCTCAAAACCTCTCAACAATAACAAAATTTCTGAAACTGCAAATAAAGAATGAATTGTTTCTTGCTGGCTTTGTCCAGTTGATCAGTACTGTATTTTTTCCAATGATAGCTCACTGATTACCCTTCAGACTTTTTCATTTCCTTGACTTGAACTAGATGGCAAATAAATATCATAAGGTGAGTTCAAACAGTGCATCAGTGAGAAAAATATTCACTTGAAATAGAAGCAAAACATTCAAACTGGGACTATAATAATTTTTGAAGCTGTTCTAGCTCTTAAAGGACTACTTTAGATCTTTTCTTACAGTCTCAAGGACTCTCTGCCATTTTATTTTTTTCACATAGAATTTGCAATTATTCCTACCATTTATGTCATCCAGTAGCGCTTCTAAATTAGAAAACCAGACTGGAACTTCAACAGCCTGTCTGAGTATTAACCAATCTCAGCTCCTCTACTCTGACAAAGCCCTGGCTGAGAGATCAAAAAGAAACACATACCTATTTGTGAAGAGCTGTTCGTGCCAACTCTTCCTTCCCCTTGGTACTATGCACTAATCACAAATTAGAAAGTATTTTAATATTGTCAGCACAGAGAGCTTATGCAAAGCCAGATGAGAGAAATAAATCAGAAAAGTAACAAAATCTTTGAACTTATGCTTGTGCTGCTTTAGCAAAGAATTAATTGGCTAGAATATACACAGGCTGCTTTCTATTCTGTAGATGCATAAGATGCTATTGTAGCAAACAGTGTAGCTTTAAAAGTAAGTCCTTAACAATAAAAATTGTGATTATGCCCAAAACATTTTAAGCATTCACTTTTCACATTCAGGATCTCACTTGATTTTGCCATTCGGTAATTCAGGGAAGACGAATTGTAGTTTTCTGCTTCACTTTCTGTTCATACCAGGTTCACTTTTTAGCTCTGACACTAAACCCAGCAGGATTGAGTTTAAATAAAAATATGCTGTTTCCAGTGGTCTTGTGGATATATTTTCCAACTCACAGATATTCCCACTTATATCAGACTCTATAAAAAGCAAAACAAAAAGCAAAGTCTAACCTGCATTTTAGTCCTAAGATATCTGCCAGTACTCCTGTAATCCTGAAAGATAAAACCACAGTAAGATCAACTACGTTTATGAAGAGCAAAAAAACCTCTCCTAAAGTAAAGCCTTAAAACTTTGGGGTTTCTTCCTGAGTATGTTATCATGCACTGAAATAGCTGATTGCATCAGAAGGTCTGAGACATGAGCAAAAGCTGCTTCGACATTGATACTTCCAGACTCAGCAGAAAAATTATCCTGGGATTTGAAAAAGTATTTAGCATCTTGTAGCTGCTCTTTCCCAGGGCAGTGTTTCTGTCCTCTCAGAACTGCTTAGAAGAGATGCTCTTCCTTATTTTAACTTATCTGCCATCAATATGGGATAACCGATAGAGAAGAAGAAAGTAATGTACATAGCTGCTTCTCCACATCTCTGAAATCCTTTGAACTAGAAGCCCCTCAAAGCTTTCAGTGAAAGGCAGATTTTTGCACTTGGACTAGGGCCGATATCCCTGGACCATAATATTTACATTCTTTCTCTTTTATATTACTTTTCCTCAGCACGTCCATGAGACACTTAAAAATAGAAGGTGAGATACTGTAACTACACAGAAGGCTGTTCAGTGGCATACTGCTCCCCGTGGCTTGTCCACGCCTATTCCTTTTTGATGAGTAGGGGAAATACCTACTAGGTCAATTGGTGCATCTCCTCCTACTCCTGCCAGTACAAGATTACTACATCGCACCTCTCCATGCTGGCTCACACCCAAGAGACTACAGTATCACTTGTATAGGTTATGTAATGAAGGCTGCTGAGAGCTTTACGTAGTGTGCTGACTTGGAAAACTAAATCGGCTCTTCTCACAGAGGATCTGTTTGAGGTGCTTCCTCAGTTTATCTGACTCTCATGTCACTTTGTCTGCTGTCCATGACTGTTCTGGGAGATTATCTGGCATTGCAGCACTTCAACAAAACGTTAGGAATTTGCTCTTTCCTAATTTACGTTGTCACTATTTTTCAAACAAATTTAGTTGTCTTTCCAATGTCACTTTCTTAAGGTAACTAATCTCTTGAATACCTAAGTCTCATATAGAAATAATAAAAAGTTTCATTCTAAGGCCTCTCATCCCAGAAAGTTTCTTGCATATGTGATCTGCTTCATATGTGGAATCTCCAGACTCTTAACTAGTGTGGAAAGAGTGAGACCTGTCAGCCTTCTTGCTGCCTTGTCACCTTTCTTCACAAGTTGCTAATATAAATAATCTCTGTGCAGTGTCATATCTTAATACTACTCTGAAGAATTACTCATTTGGTGCACAATTTATATGCACATGCACGTTTACTGTGCCAGTGCTGCACCACATCTAAGCATTTCAGTTATGGCAAGATAATTCATACTCTGCACAGTTAAACACAAACCCATGCTATAACTAGAAAAAGAATGAAAAATATTACTATCTCCAGCTGGATGATAATACACTGAAGAAATGGTTCCTGAAATTACTAGTATCAGCCATCATTTCTTCATAAACCTGCATTTACATAGTTTAGAAAGCAGCGATGTTAAAATGCACCTGATGTTTTTTCATTCCAAATGCATTTCTTTTCTATAAATAATGTTTAAATCTGTTTAACTGTATTTCAGCTCTTAAAAGGTAACAGTAACTAAATGGTTTAACTAATTGTGCTAACTTGATTTTGAAAAATCCAAATATTGGCCCAGTTTTTCACATTTTCAAAAAATCATAGCCAAAATGATTCTTCTAATAAGTTCTCCATTCAGCTGCCAGTGCATTCTTTATCTTACAGAAACCATGAGCCATCTCTATTCACACTTTCCAAGACCATTTGTATGTTTTTTCTAACATATAAAACAAATTAAACACATCTTGGAACAGAAAAAAAGAATAATAAAAGCTTCCTATCACGAAAACAAGACTTCCACTTATTATTAATTACACTTTACAGTCTAGAATATTTAAGGACTTAAAAAACAATGGCTTACCACCATGAAAAAAAATCCATTCTATGTAATGTATTATACATAAGTACAGATACACAATGGAGACATATAAATTACAGTTTCTTACCTGAAAGACTGTACTGTGTGCTAGAGTCATTCATTATGACATTAATGCTGTTTCCATTACAGTTTCACTATAAATATGTAAATGTATATATGCATGCACATGCATGTGCACACATACATATATATTTATCAGTGTTGGCTGGTGATCATGGTTCTGGGTCAGTGAAACCAACATTGTTGCCGTTCACCCTCCCATCATGTTTACAATGGCTGCAGTTTTCCATTGCTTCCCATGCGCATTTATTTATTCCACAAAAGCAGAACATACTCAGAAGCTTTTCCAAGTGACTTTGAGAGTATGGTACATACAACACTGAAAACCAAATAGTTCCGCTGCAAAATATCTCAGGTACTTAGTGGGCCCAATACACTGACAGCTAAAAGGTTGCAGACACCGTTGTTAATTGTGCCCATGGGACCACTACAATTTCTGCAGAGCCATGTGAACCGGAATGGTGAGGGTTGTGTAGTTTAAAATGCTGAAGACCCAATGCCATTTAAGCATCCCTTCATGTTAACAAAATTAGCAGGTGTTGCATTGGTGCTACATGTGGCTCACAACTTGAAAAGAACACTTAGCCACTTCGCAATGATATCCTGCATCTGCAATAAATTGCTAACGCATTCCCGCTGTGAGCTATCAGTCTTTCTGATATCCCTTACATGGTCCAGGTATCCTCGGTTTCATTTCCACTTTTATTTCTTATGGTCTTCCCATTTCTCCCTCAAGTTTGCTTCTTCCTTGCTTGAATTGGTGACGGAGTTTTTGCTGCTCTTTATGCTTGATTAGTCTTTCATTTTGTCTGCCAAACGCCCTCTCTATTTAGATGCCTCCTTAAAACCATTAATTTCTCCACCTCTACCCTTCCCTTTAAACATAACCAATGGCTTGTCTTTTGTAGGCTGCAAATCTTTTCACTAGGGCCTACACTTTCAGTGTTTATTTGTACAATATCTGGTTAATTTGTAATCCTTTGAAAATTCTTGCTAATATTTTAGTAGGGTTTTTTTCCCCTCACACTTAGGAAGTGATACAGTGTTTGTCTTTTCTAAAGCCAGAGAGATAAAATGGTCATCCATAACTAGATGTACAAAGCACAGTGGAAAAATTAGGTGGTTTCAGCCAGAAAAACTAACAATCAAGAACCTTTTGGCAGGTCTGAATTTTAACTTAAAGCTGCAAAATACATCATTTGAGACAGTTTCAAGTCTTGACCAAATCTTTACTGGAAATTACAGTAGCAAAACAAAGCAGAGTCTCCTGAGACACCCTCACATCTCAGCAAACATTGTTAATCACCTGGCAGCTTACAAGCATTTACTTCACATAAGAGGGAATGTTCCAGATGATTCTGGAATTTGATGGAAAAGATTGTTGAATTAAATAATATTAAAACCTCTGGCAGCATTAGTCAATGTTAAACTTGCTGGGCCCAAAATATGATTTCTCTTAAAATATTATGTCCTTCTCGAAGAGCTTAAACGCAGTAAGGCTTCAACTGACACTTGTTCTTTGCAAGACCAACTGGCTACAGACAAAACCTAAACAATTCACTGTGGGGCCCCACCATAAACAAAGTCATATACAAATGCTATTTTTATTACAAAAGCTGTAAAAGTTTCCTGGAAGCTTGTCTGTGAAGTTGCTGAATACTACGTACCTAACCAAGGTTTCCGTGCCTCCAACTCCATGGACTTTCCAGGAGACCTTCTATTCCAGGTTGAAGGAGAGTATCATTAGCCACAGTCTTATAAATTTATGATTCTGATTAAGCATTCATTTTTTCTTCTGGAGACAGTAGTGGCATCTACGCACAGATCACCTAATTGCCTTGCTGCATTTCATCTCTGAGTTTTCATTTGAATGCCTGGAGAGAACAATATTGCCTGCAATAAGTGGAAGATTTGACAGAGAGACAGACATTTTTGCACCATGCGACAGCTAGTTTCATTCTCTCTCCTCCCCATCCTGCAACCTCAGCAAGAGGTGTTTCTTCATTTCTTCCCCAGTTTGTTTTGCAGTCGCAACTGCTGTCAGTCATGCTTTCACATATAGGTCACCAGCCCTGAAAAACAGTGGGGGCACACAATAATACGATTCTCATGAAGCTGACCTTTTCATATAAGTTGATTTTATTTTTTCCAGACCAAACTTGTATCAACAATATCCCACCAAATAAATATAGTTGAGGAAATAAAGAGCCCAAACACTACATGGGCAAGCTGCAACAATACCATTAATCTGCTCACCTGCCCGTCCTGCCTCCTCCCACCCCAGCCCCACATCAACTCAAGATCTTTCAGATGTCTTTAGTGTTTAGTTAAACAAAGAAGGTCTTTTCCTCTGTTCCAAGTCTTATCTTTCACTTACTTGGCTAAATGGTTATAAGTGACAGTTTTTAGCATATAGCCTTTTGTCTCCTTTCTAGCATTATGCAGACCACCCAACACTTCAGCTCCTTTACCCTCCCTTCTCCTCCTACAGCTTGTGGCATCCTAGGTTGAAATTTCTCAGAGGAGCAACAACACAACATGTTCAACTTGTGATAGATTCAGCATGTAATAGATGAAGCCCTGATCCTAACTGGTCCTTGGATGCTATCATAATACAGAGTCACACTATATATTTTTGGTTTTAAAATAAGCTTCTGATTCATGGTCCCCTGTTATTGGCAAGACCATGTGCACGAGTGCGACAGAAATAAACTGTGCGACCTCCATATCACCAGGGGATCTGTCTGAGGTTGTGCTCACAGAGCAGAAATGGGAGAAGGGGGAGCCAAACAAGCAGCACTTCAGACTTCAATCTTCCTCCCTGCCTTTTATATAAAAGTGTATACCTTAACCTATTGCAGGGCTATGCTACCATCCTCCAGGGCTTCCTTCTGGCTTAAACTTCTGTTTGTTTCACAGTGTCATCTCTCAACACATTTCCAAATTCTACAAACCAAACAGCATTAGTCTATTATTTCTTACAATCTAAAGATGAGTGTCAGAGAGCAAGCTACTGTCAAGCAGTGAGCTCTAAATGTCTTTCTAAACAGAGATTACTTTGTTGAATAAAAAGCATTTCAGAGCCAAGGAATGATCATGTTTATTTTCTTATCTCCTTGATGAAATAGAACTAATTTCTCTTACGTTCAAAGAGATTTTGCTCGGAGAGCTCAGTTTTTAGAACTGCAACTCTCAGCATTCCCATTAGGTTCTCCTTGCAGTTTAAACTTTTGCCAGCAAAAGACAGACAAACCTGCTAGGTGTGGTCTGATGCATGTCCAGGAGGTCTCTCAAACCATATGTTTCTAATGGTTCTAATCTATGATTAAATCAATCTAAAAAGAACAAAAGCTGTGTGAAAGGAGAAAAGATCTTTATCTAGAAATGAAAGAAAATTCAATCAAATGTCATTTTCTGAAACATTTAAAAGGTCCTGCATCTACCAGTAGGTGCCAGACACAGGAAAGCCTTACCCAGTGATCAGTGCCTGCCCTCCAGTGTACAGATCAATGGCTTCTGGTCCTCATCCACAAACCACAAGACCGGTGAGCAGTTTTTCTAGCTGAAAACATAAAAGGATTTGCCTTTTAAAAAAAGAAAAAAAAAAAGTCTTCCCACAAACCCCCTCTTGTCCTTCAGAACCCTCTAGAAACCCACTTGTTAGTCTTTTCTTCATATGTGCAACTGTAGAAATTCTGAGGATTACAGCGCAATACGCCTGTTTGAATTGTGTGTTGGTATGACATGATGTACTCATTTGTGCAGAGATGCAGGTTAACTCACACAGAGAGATACAGAATTTGTAATGATGGTATCGCAACATTTTAGGGGAATACAATAACGTGCAATTACTGTACCTGAAGTACTTGAGATTCAACCTGTTCAAACCAGTAAGTACACTTTTCAGAACAACCATGCTTATTACAAAAAAATTACATGCTGGATTGGTCCATAGTGGTGCCAAATTACAGTGTCCAAATTTGGGAATTTCACATAAAATATCCTATTGCCAGGAGCTCGTAACAAGAGAGAAAATTCACATCAAGCCACCTGTCTGTAGTATGCACCTGGATGTGGTCCCTCAATACTAGTGCCCCATCTCTCTGCCAGCACAACCTCCCCTGGCCCAGACAGCTCTCTCTCGTGATATCACACACCCTTTGCACTGGGTCTACACAGCTCTACTGTCCATGCCAAGTACAGCAGTGTTTTGTAGCCCTTCCTCCTGGCCATAGTGGACCGAGGACACTGCTATTCTGTGTGCACCAGAACAGGATGACAGAGCCTGATGACTGCAGAGAGGCACCATTAAATGCCTAGTGAGACACGCAGGTCTGGTGGTTTCCCTGCGCTGTGAACCTCTCCCTACTGCATCCCCCAAGAAGCCAGGCTCCATCTAAGCAGGGAGGTGGATGAAAAGGATCACTGGCTTATTTTGCTACATCACAGCACATTCCTAGGACCCCAGCCCTTAGGGGCTTTACTGAACTTGCTGTGTATTACAGTCGTTTGGCTGTCTCATTAAACACTACATTTGGCAAATTCTACCTGCCTTAGGCCATGTCTACACTGTACAGCTTTGCCAAAGTTTTGCACACCCAAGGTCAGCTCAGGGCATGGAAAATACACATCCTGTAGCTGACACTGTTACACTGGTGAGACTCCAGGGACTGATATGATCTGTGCTAGCAGAGTCCATGCCAGTGTACCTTCTGCTGTTCAGAAAGGTGACATCCCTAAGCCAGCATAAAACCTTCTGACAGTATATCTCCTGAGGTTGTCTGTCTTATAGCCACACCAGAATAAATAGGTTTTGCTGGGTGCACAAGACATACTAAGTGCAAGTTCTGCTTGTACATTCCCATCTGGCTTCTCTTTGTTCACTTTCTCTTCCTTATAGCTCCCTAGCCTTTACTTTGGAAAAGACTCACAGTTGCCTCAGGATGTAACAGAAATTCTCTGTGAATTTTTCATGTTGTGTTTACAAAATACACAGGTTAAAACATGCTTTTGGAGCTCAGTTTCTTGCAGATATCAATTATATGAGGGCTCTTTTTGTTAAAAATATTATCAACATTTCACTGGGGGAGACATGTTCAATACCAAGAATGCAAACTGATGGGAGCCAAGGGAGTCAGCGATATGCAAAGAGGGCAACGCCAGGTCTTTCAGATTGTCACTGACACATCATGACAAACATTCCCAAACATGTTCTGTGCAAAATAAACTGTGCCCTTTCTCCTTAAAATAAACATCCTTGATATACTTAGTGAAACCAGGAATGTGCCATTACTAATGATAATGTAGTGCAGGAGACAGCTTTTCTTAAGGTTACCCAAAATATTTTTGCTCCTTCATCAGTGGTATTGTTAGAGCTCACCAAACCCAGAGCTGTGGTGCACCTGTTTTCTCTCAGACACATCTTATTTTTCTTCCTTGGAAGTCCCAGCTGGCGTCCAGGTTTTCTTAAATTGCTACCAGAGCTAATTGCTAAATTGCTACCAGAGCAATGCCCCAGAAGATGGGAAATTGCTTTCTGTGGTGAAAGGTGAACAAATAGGTGGACTCGGTTGACCAGAACAGCCAACAGGATGGAAAGAGCTGGTGCTAACATCAGCATGGGAGGGAAGAGGGGATACAGCAGCTGTAGCCAGGCAGGCAACCACAGTAGTTTCAGGGGCTTTGACTTGGGGTGTGCAAAGCAGGAAAATTTTAGGGAGGCTCAGGGGAGAAAGGGGTAGCTTGGGGCTGGTAAAAAGCTGGCAAACAGGTGGTTCTGCTGGGAGTTGCTCAGCTATGAAATCGCAGACTCAGGGGAAATATTTACTGAACCCCAGATTTGCTCCACCTGAAAGCACAGAAGGCAGTCTGTTTTCTTTTTTTTTTTTCCCCCCCATTATTATTTGTTTTACTTGTTTGGATGCTCTGTGATATTATTCCAAGATTATTTTGGAGAGGTTTCTCATTTGCATAGACACTGAATTCAGCCTAATGGAATGGCTTCTCAGCCCGTGATGGGACTCTCAAGCACTGCTTCACTCACAGAAAAATGAATCTCACACTAGTAACTGCAGCAAACCCAGCAGCAGAAATAGCAAAAGAAAAAAACTAAAATAGGCAATGGTTTTGAACTTGCATCCAGTTAGGGAAGATAAATGGTATTCAACTCACTCAGCATACTCACAACTTAGTAACAGCTTTGTTGAAATACTTGCAGAGAAATTATTGACCACAACACCACGCATCTTGTTAAAAACAACAATAACAACAAAGAATACCACCACTAAACCCCTGCTCTAAGGGGCCTATAATACTAAAATAATAATGATAATTTAAAAACTTAACTAAATCTGGGCAATTGTATGCACTCAATAGAAAAGACTACTTGAGATCATCATCTCAGGAGGCTATATCAACATTTTCACACTCTGGCTTTCGGAAACGCATCAGGAAATCAAACAAATATTATTCCATGTGTGCAGTGAACTTCTTTCTTCTTGCAACAAGCAAACAAGAATTATTTTCTTAACAAACATACAACAGACAAAAGCACTACTGAGAAAGATCATAAGACTAAGAAAAAAAAATAGTGATCCTGGTGAATACAAGAGTTTGGGGAGATGTAACCGATGTTTTGTTCCTTCCAGTCACAAGTGGCTGGAATTTACATACGTTATTACTTATGGCTGGCGTTGCACAGAGGCAGCCTTGCAAGGTGCTATGTGAATGGGATTCAGGTCACCTCAATGGAAATTGAGATGAGCACTTCATGCTGCCGGGGGCACCTTGGAAAATACCCAGAATAAAGAGGAACAAACATGTTGCAACCAGACATCTATAAGCTCAAAATGCCCAGTCAAGGCTCAATAGGACTTTCTTCGGGGAACTGATCTCAGGAAAGAAAGAGCTCTGCATGAGAAAACTCTCAGACTGATAAATACCAAGACTTGGTATTGTTCAGCAAATACATCACTTAAGGGATATCAGGGAGTATCACTATAAAGCCCGTACTGCAGGGCATGCTCCCTGTGTGCAAACTTGCAAAGCATGTTAAAACGTAATGTCTTTATAAGGGACAAAACTTGATGAAAGTCTCCATCCCCCCACACCGAACATAGATTGTTATCTCTAAGAACATGAGCACAGTCAAGTCACATTAAACTTTGTCTGCATCATGTTCCCACTGATTTTACACATGAAAGGTTGAGACGTCGCACTAGCCATCAAGGAAAATAGCATTAGAGATGGGTTTATGAGTTATTTTATGGTGAGTTCTTTTCTTAAAAGGCTTCAATCCAAAGACCATTAGTTGCTACCAAACTAAACCACATTGAAAACAGCATAGGGCATTTGTTGCATTTCTCTAAGCAGCCCAGCATCTCTAGATTTGTATTTCCACCTTCCCTTCACTTATTACCTCCCTTATGATAGGAAATGGGCTCCTCAACAAGCAGAATTCATGTCCTGTGAGGGTAGTTACATTACCAACAGTAATAAACAAGCAGTAACCATTTTAAACTTATGAAGATTTAAACTCAGATTCAGGGAAATGCTTGTTCCCTGCTTTCATTTTTGGGAAAAGGAAAAAAAAATCTTAAGGGGAATTAAGGGGGAGGGGGCAATTCTTCCCTAGAGGTTCAAATATATCTCCCAGGCAGCACAAAAAAAATGTTGGTATTCTGTACCACCCAGTGCCTGCCCACTTCTATGCTAGATTACCCCGATAAATCAGAAAACCTGTTTGTTACAGGCTCTCCTTCCATTACAGCTGTTGCTCTGGTTAACATCTTCTGAATCATCCAATTCATCAGGATCACATATATGGGGTTTTAATCCTTTGATTTTTTAAGTTACTTTGTTCTGAATTTTTCGCTTCATCCCCTTACTGACAGAGGAACTGGATAAAGATAAATAAGTCAGAGTAGCATTGTTTTTCTCCCCTGCTTTTTATTTTGCAAAGGGCATAGGGAGGGGGAACAGGGTAGCTCTCCATTTCACAGTTCTTTAGTGGTATCACTCAGCGTTGACGGTGCAGCCTGAAATTCGAAGACTCTGAAAACCAGTGCTGAACTTCTTAAGTACAGTTAGCCCTATTGTGTTCTCCCAGTCATTAAAATGCTATCTTTGAAAAATGTATGTTAAATAGACAAATAGCTTGGTTGTTATTCCAAGCCCTCCATCACTATGATGCCTTTCAGTCCTAATTTCTGTAAAAGGAACAAAACCAGGAATTGAGTTACAATTGAAGTGTAATTGCTACATAAATTATATGAAGTGTCAAAGCTGGAAAGGGAAATGGGGAACATAGTAGATCAAATGCTTGCTAATGGGCTATCGAGTCATTCACCTGCTCAAATCAAAATCAGACATGAGTACACCCATGGAAGGACACAAGAGAAGATACTGTATAACACTGTTTCTCTCAGCATGTTTTTAGGATTAATGCACAGAAACACACACCCTCCTGTATTCATTCGCATGCCCTCAGAAGTCACTCTCCACATGTTTGTAGGCTAACCCATTCAGTTAGGTTAACTTGCTAGGTTACTGGCAAGTGAAGAATATGAGGAACCCCGACTGCTTTAAAAACAGCGGCAATACAAACCTGCACCCCTGTGGGGGGAACTTCAGCAGCAAGGCCACCTCCTCCTCAGGCAGGGCTGAGGCAAACAAATATTAAATCTTCACTGAAGAAACTAACTTCATCCTCTGCCTGCCCAGTGCCCAGCATATGGGTATCCCAGTCTCTCAGCACTGCCACGATATAATAAATCGTAATAACAGCCTGTAACTAAAGGGAAGACACCAATCTCTAATGGTGTTAGTTTATTTTTACAAAACAGCACATATGAATACACAGATATGAGAAAAGAGGAGTGATGACTAAACCTCACACTGTTCCGTGATTTTACTACTGATCTGACACCCTTTGTTTTGGAAAATCAGACTGCATATTTCTTTGTAAAAATGAGCTCTAGAGAAATTCCTGAGACTGAGTTGTTCCAAGTCTTAGCTACCTTCAGGATAGAGGATTTAAAAACCAAATCTAGGCTATTTATAAGAGCAAAAATGAACTCTGATAGAGAAGGAACGTCCCTAAT
Organism: Aramus guarauna; assembly: GCA_013400195.1. Taxonomy (NCBI): domain Eukaryota; kingdom Metazoa; phylum Chordata; class Aves; order Gruiformes; family Aramidae; genus Aramus; species Aramus guarauna. The sequence continues at coordinate 619,692 of VXBL01002079.1, read as the reverse complement.
ATTTTACATACCTCATGTTGGTTAAGACTTGCGCCAGCGTTTATAAATTCTTTAAGAAGAAAATATCACAGCCTTCCTTTTCTATCCTCCTCACCTGCTTTTTTCCACCTATTTCTTCTTTCCTTTCAATAACAGCAAAACCTTATGGCATTACAAGAAAGTAGTTTATTGACCAGCATAATAGATGCAAGATCTGAATCCAAGGTTACCAAATGAAAAAGTACCTGTCTAGCCATATTATGTCAGAAGTAATTAGTTTTTAATTATCAAGTTCCTACAACTTTGATCAAGGATTTTGCTTCTGATTAATTTCCCAAGGGCCATTAGGAATATATGGATCCAAAAAGAAAAGTCTATGGCACCAAAAGTACAATTTCTGGCCTCTCATATTTAAGGTAGAGAAAGACAGACAAAGAAAACATGAATAAAAGAAAAAAAATAAAGCATATACACAAGTCTTCCTTGAAAAATCTGTCTGGTATTTGCTACAGAAAGATTTAAATAGCTGCTTTTGATTGAATGTATCTGGTGTATTAGCATTTATAGAAAATATTTTGTACTAAAGGCTTTGAGCTTTTGTGCTGATTGGACATGGTTGCACAGTATAAATCTCACTTGTAGTGGAAAATCATAAAATAATGAACTAAACCTCAACATAAAGAATTTTGTGAAGATACTCAGAAACCAAGAAAGCAGTTTTTCCACAGAGTGTCTCCTACACGTAGGGGCTCAACAAGCAGTATCTCTGGGATACCAGTAATAAACCGTAGACCCAGTCCTGCAAGAAGCTGAAGTTAGCAGAGCTGCTCAAGAAAGACATTTAAGACTCTTCAGGGACGCACCTGTATTCCACAAAGGACAGAGTGAGAATAATCTCCTTGAACAAATTAAATCAGTCGGCTCCTGAGTCAAAAGCACTATCATTAGGAAAATATGCGAAAGAGTAATGAATAACAGCAGCAACGCACACAATTTCCCTCATAATACTTCCATTTAACCTTGTAGTCTTTCAACAAAAGACTCACAAATACTGAGAATATATTGCAAATGCAGGTTCTTCTGCCTGATGATGCTGTTATTCACATAGCATTATATCAATTTGTACATTGGATAAACTCAGGCACAAAACAACTGACAAATGTTTTCAAACACAGCTTTGGGTCAGTAAGCTACTTTCCAGCAGCACTAAGGACCCAGAGTTTCACTGAATTAAATGGATGGACACCACAGGTAGCTGCATTTAGACTATTAGAAATATGTAAATAAAAGGCAAATTTCCACTCTCAGACTCCAAATGGCTGACTGAGAAGACAATATTGGTATCAAGAGAAGAGAGGGTACCCTCCCTTTATCAGAAAATGCCACCTGCTTGTTACTGTAGGAAAAATCCACCTCTGGTTGGGGAAGACAAACATACTGTATACTATTTGGTGGTGTGCTAAGAATAAAAAGGCAAGACCCACACCAAGGGAGACAAAAATGGGGCACATAGAAAGATAACATAAATAGTCCAGCAGGAACATTTATCAGACTGTGATGAAGCTTGGGCTGAAACGGCATTGCTCAGAAAACAGGTTGGAAAAGATGACACTGTTTTTTAGAATCACTTGTTGAAAAGAAAGAGGCGGGGGGGGGAAACCAAATAGCAACACATGCCTGAATACCCAACTTCAAAAATAGAGACTGGACTTGGTAAAGGTCACTGTTGTTCTTTATAAAACAGGAAAGAGTTTTTACTTTTAAGTCTATAATTAGACTTCAATGGAAAGTTACATTGTAAGCTCAAGAAAATTGCCAAACTTTCAATAAAATCTGAAGAATAGTACAATCTTTATTCAAGTCTGGTCTGGACACGTGTTATATTTTAACAAGTAGTTCGTATTGGAAAAGTTCTCAGTCACAGCAAATTTTTAGGACCATTGGAACCAGATATTTCAAAATATGTAGAGAAACAGATCATTGTAAAAGAGACATCAAAAGTTTTACCTTGAAGCTCTCCAAGGCATCCAAGTATAGTGGGGATAAGAATAATAAAGGCCAACTGCCTACCTCCATGCCCCCCACTCTGTGGGACTGCTTATTTTGCAGTCCTCCGTGAACGTCATTAGCTCATGGAGGCCTCGGTGGACGATGGGTCCTTGTCACATCATCATCATAACTTTGTACAGTTGGCAGTCTTTCTTCCAAGGAAGTCAGAACACACTTAGCTCAGATATTGAATTTCCTTTCACCTCTCCAGAGTATGGTCTTTCCAACTCAGGGTTAAGCTTGTTTGCAATTCACGGGGAAACGGATTGCTGCTATTGCTGTTGTCTGCACTGTGCATGGCTTATGAACAAAGAACTCTGGTTTCTAGGGCTCTTGCAACTCTTTAAACAGTCACTCCCTAAACGAAAATTTCCTGAAATCCGACCCTCAGATCTGAACCTCTTGAAAACCGGAGGATGAACAGTCTGGACTTAAAACCTCAAAATGAAGTATCCTGCTTCTTTGTTTTTAATTTATCCATACCTCTATTCAGCAGAAACCCAGATCTGATCCTAGCATGGCCAAACCATAGTCTTGCCTTAACAAATCTCATTCCAAGATGACAGGACCATCTGTGAAGGAGAAAGTTACTCCTGCAAGATTTCTGCCATCTTCTACTCAAATCTTGCAAGATCGAAGGCAAGATTTCAGCAGCCAATAGTCTCAGACTCAGCCAGATCAGCCTGAACATGCAGACCCAAGCTAAACACCACCTCTTCAGGAACTCTGCAGTCCCACAGCACATGGTGCAGGACATTCCTGCAATCAACAAAGCCATAAGCACTTCATTAAAACTGCAGTATCTTCCCCCTTGCTTGAACATAGTAGCAATAATGTTAGCATGTACTTTAATACTATGTGCTATTACAGACATTCCATAAACACCTCATACTGCTCAAAAGACCTTTATTAAAGTTTAAATATAGCTGCCATTCTCTGCTACTTTCCAACAGGCAAAGAGACTCTCTCCAGAGATGGTTATGATTTTCCAGACAGTCAGGGTCTACAGTGGTCAGACAAGAAAGTGAACTTTGGGAGCTCTGCAGCAGTCCCTCCAGTCATCATAAAATAGCTTTGATGGGATCAAAAGGAAGTTGTATCAGATGGGACTCATGGGAAGTTACATCAGAGCTTTATTTGCCCAAAGAAGGTCAGCAAGTCAGAGGGTTCAGAAACAGCATGCAAAACACGGCACACATTGCAGGGTGTGGATAAAGAGGAAGGATCTTTCATAAGAAAGAAAAATAATTGACATGGCATATTTCACCTAACTACAGTTTTTTCCCCTATTTCCTGCAGAAACCAAGCACAGAGAGAGATAACAATTTGCACACATTCATGCATAGCAAGTGTATCAGAACACATGCCTCTTGGTTTGCAGGACACATCCTCTCTCTCTCCTAACACACTGTTTCTCCATTGCCTGGAAATGAATGCACTGGAGACTCTATACTCCTAAATCTTTACGTGTTACCGTGTTCATGTTTGTTACCCTATTGCTTGAAAATTGAAGAGTTTCTAACTGCAGGTCTTTTTATTCATAATTCTGTCCAGTTCCAACTAGCTGTGAATGTATTTACACCCTGGATTTATTCATTGGTCAGAGATACACAGGAGATTGTAGTCTGAAAGCAGCAGGCCTCCTGGCTGACTTCCCAAGAAAGAGGTGGATCCTCTGTTCTGGCACACCCAACACCTGTTGAGGGACAGTGATCTCATAGGGTAGGGGGTGCCAGCCCAGCTCCTCCTGACACTCCATAAGGAGATGGCCTCATTACAGATTTGAAAGCGCTAGCAAGTCCAACATCTATTTCAACTTCTTTGCAGAAACTTAGTACTAAAAAAATGCAGTCTGAACAAGAGGTGTCAGTCTGCAGGTAACAGCATTAACTGTGTTTGACAATGAAAGTGAGAGTGAATTAGGATTTATTATTCATAGCAAGGTATCATCTTGCCAGTTTTTCTGCTTGCAAGATGAGATTTCTATACACTGAACACACACCAGGGCTCTACTCTGCCTAAATACTTGATCAAGACTAATTGGCAACAATGAAAGAGCTAAGCATGTTTTGACAGTCCAGCAGAAGCCACCCAATAGTCCCTTCTGACAGCAATACAGTCCCCTAACTGCACACAACTGCCAGGAGTGAATTCTGGGGGCAAATGCTCCCCCAAGCAATCCGAGAACAGTGGGACCCATGAATCGCACTGGTCCCTTCAGCCTCAAATCAATACCCTCAGATTGCTCCGGAGGAACCAAGCTCAGCATCCCTGTCCTTCCAACTCTTTTACCTCCCCACTGAAACTGCCGATAAATGGGCTTATTGCAGTACTGCCTGTAAATAACAACTGCAAAAATCACTCAAGAAATTCCTTCTATTTGTCTCCCAGAAAACATATGCTCACCAGTTTTTTTCATGTCAGATACTGTAACACAGTAAGGTGGTTTTCTTTCAGCCAAGAGGTTGGATGGAGGTTCCTCAGGGTGAAGACTCCCCACTGTTACTTAATAACTTCTCAAGAGTTTGAAGGTCTTCCTCCTATCCTAATATCTTTAAAATCCTCTACAATGTATTGAGAATATATCGTGTATATATATATACAATACATTGTATTCTCATACAATGCATGAGCAGCTTGAGTACTCATACTATTAGGAAAGCATAGCTGAGGTTTAGAGAGACCTATTTAAAATGAGAGATGAATGCAGCAGAAATTCTATTCTGCTGTTGAAAGTCACAGTGACCTTGAGGCTTGCAATAATGTCCAGAATTAGCTTGTCAGCAGCCCAGAGATCCAATCTCAGTTTTCATGGAACTGTTCCCAGAGCAGGTAGATAATGCCCAATCTTCAAAGTAACTATGTCTCAAGTTTATCAAACAAGCAGAGAAAAAAAAAAAGACACACCAAAGGGCCTATTCACTAAACAGTGGCTTACATGAATCGGCCAAGCATGTGAAGATCTATTTTTCTTGCTTGGGTGACAGAAATGTTGCACTACAAAGGGTAAGAATACAACTTGCAAGTAAATTAGGTGGGTTCAGCATGGACAGAATGAATTATTTCAGCCCAATCACAAATCTACTTTGAACATCAGAGTTTAGAATTTGATTCAAGTATTAAGTTCAGATTTGATTAACAGAGATCAAGAAAAGGAAAACTAGAAAAAAAAAAAAAAGAAAAAAGCTAATAAAAAATGTACACAGTCTCAGCAGCTCAAGAAAAGCAAATTCCCTTAAGCTGGTGTAACACATGCTAGATATTTCTAATCCATGAATGAAAAACTAGATGCTTCAGGATTTATTTAAACAAAATTCAACCTGCCCTTGAAGAAACAAAAAACTACAGCATAGGCTTGACCTATGTGAAATAGACATACTAACCCCGTAATTTGGTGGGTCTGTAAAAACAAAACCCCCTAGAACTTCTCCAATGAAAAGAAGATTTTGACTACAGTTCAGCTGAAGCTTGGATGTATTTGGAGCACAGAATGAGTAACAGCCATCATCTTGAGTCAGGGTGGCTAAGCCATCCTTAGCATAAAATTAGAAACTGTATTCCTGAAACAAGTAATGAGGACAAACCCTGACTCCTACCAAAGCTTTTTCTGTCCACAAAGGAACGGGTCTTCCCAGTCTGTGAGTGATTTTATGCAGATTGTTGGTGTTTTGTCCACACACAAAATTTGTTTATTGCTAAGTCTTTAGCAAAATGTTCTGTACTTATGTTCCAAAAAAAGGTGAGTCTATGCCTCAATCCTCATAGTTTTTGCTACAAACATTTTAGTCTTTGATGCCACTGTAGATCACCACATAGGCTTGATACACAATACACAGTTTTCAAGTAACTTTCTGCTTCTGAAGTTTTCATAAAGAATATTGTAATCCTCACATAATTTTGTTCATCTCAAAGCATCATTCAAGATAGAGTTCATCCCACGGTCCCACTCCTAGACTTACCAGTCTGCCAATCCTGGAGGCTCCTGCCTCTTCTCCTCCTCTTCCTAGCTGTCCAGCATGTACTGGGTCTCAGAGAAGATCAGCTCCTTGTCCCATGGCTAAGACAGCAGTAGCAGCTCTTTGCAAGCAAATGGAGATGGTGCAAAGCAATGCCCCTTCAGTCCATGAAGGATGCATGGCCGAACTCACAACACAAGCATACAGGGCCAAAAAAAGGCCAGACCCTCCCCACTTCCCAAGATCATAAAGAAGAGGTTAGATGAATGCCTCTGGCCTCAGCGACTTTTTTTTTTTTTCTTCTTTGAGACTGCAGGAAGTGCATTCTTGCCTTTCATTCTTTATCAAATTTTCCCAAACCCAATTGTTTCAAAACCGGAATTAAAAAGCCTTTACATGCACACACACACTCTCTTGACATTATAAAGGGACTAAAAGTTCAGTTAGGCTGATAACCTGGAAGAGCTGCATTAATATCAAGTGGTGAAGCAGTTGCCCAAATGTTGACCTCCCATTTCAGGGCCAAAATCTTGTGGTGAGTGCATTTCTGTCCAGTCTCAAATATGGCTCCATTTCAGTCCTGAACCTGAAAACATTATCAATGTTTTTTGATAATGGTCAATCCAGATCTAGACACTGCATCCCTCATCACATCTTGCTTGATAAACAGAAAGTACTTTTTGCTAAGAACACACCAATACTCAGATATAAGTTACCATGTGCAAAGTAATGAGAACAGTGTAATACGCATCGGGGAGATGATGCTTGCCCTAGAATGTTGGCAGTGTGAAAACCAAGACAGAGAAGACAGACAAGGAAGACCAGAGGGAGAAGCTGATGTTATTTTAACTTACTGCAGCTTACTGCTTCTGAGTGTGGCCAAAGATGTGAATTTACAGAAGGTTTCTGAACAAGAGAAGTGACAGTTTAGGAAAGTACAATGAGTAAGGGGACTAGCATTGAGATAGAAAAGGAAGGCAGCAGCCTATAATACAGAAGCTGGGTGAGAGGAGAATGTAGAAGAGACATGACAGGAGACAGCACAGGAAGAAAATCAAGACCTTAATGTATGTTAACCACTTATTCAAAATATAGTTTTGTCCCTAGTCTCTCAAGGACTCACTTTTTTTTTTTCCTAAAACTTAACAGAATTTAAATTCTAAAAGAAATAACACAAGGAAATACATATATGTTTTCATCTAGATTGAACTCTCAAAGATCACAATTCAATGAAGATACAGTAGAGAGGAAATAAATGATCTTGCAGTTACATTAACATCAGCTTATTTAGGAGAATAACCCACACTTTCCATTATAATTCAAAAACTTAAAAAACTGATTTGCCTGTAGAGTTGGGTCATGCTATTTCCTGCTGCTCTCATTTGGCCTAATTAGAAATATTGTTACTGAGAGAGAAAAAAAAAAAACCAAAACAAAACCAAACTACAGAACACAATTCACACTAGCAAATACCAATGCAAAAAAGCAGAAAAACAGATTGGGTCAAACCTGCAGCCTGAATGCATTTGTTTCTATCCATAATAATGATTACTATTATGGCAACACCCTGTATTGAGGTTATAAAAACAAAATCCTCTCCCAAGAAATGACTCAATGTCTTCACTCTCAACTATCTGTGAGATTCCTTGGAAAGAATTTGAGATCCTCAACGCACAACTCTAGTTAGTCCCAAAAAGCTGTCGGACTTTGCAGAGCTACAGGGGAGTGCTTCACCAGAATCCCACACCTGTCACTGCACAATAGCCACTGCAGCTTTGTAGCAGAGAAAACACCACTCAGTTTCAGGTTAGGCTCCCAATACTTCTAAGCATCTTCACTGAGAATGACATAGACAGAAATTTCAGAACATCAGAAGACAAGTCAAATGAACCGTGGTTCTGAGCCTACACCCACTGCACTCTATCGGAAAGCTCTGCATTAACTTTCTTTTCTTCATGGTTCATCTTTTTGCACTCTTTTCCAGGATTATCTAGAAATACAAAGATATAAGACTAAGTGCTACCTTGTTTCATCACTCTTCAATTTTGTACAACTTCAGTTATATTAACCAGAGCTTTCTTCTTATGCACATTTTACAAGAAAGAGTAACTTAGAAAAGGCTATAGCACCATCTTTTAGCTCAATTAACTGCTTATAAAATAGAAAGTCCATGACTCATTCCTTTTAAGCTGAAGTTTCACTCTTTACGGCGAAGAAAGTCTACTGTCTTCCCAGTTCAGTCTTTAGATACCATCTTAATTCAGATCTGCCACTGAGAATCAGAGAGAAATACACAGAGTAGAACCTGACCTCTGCTACTACTGATGCTGAGAACCCCTTTTTGCTTAAAGCTATTCTTCCAGGCTTTTGAAAAGATAAACAAAATGTTGCAAAATCTGCTGTAACAGTCATTCAGAATAGAGCCTATGTTCCAAACGTAGTTCCTGGGATATATCCGTGGAAATAAAAGGTTTTCTTAGACTTGGCAGGTCTACTGAGGTTTTATTTGCACAGAGCTGGGGTGCAGGCTATAGCTAAAATCATGCCCAAATGGCCTCCATCACTCAACATTTACTTCATTTAGTGCATGGCACCTACTACCCCACTGGAGAAGTCAAAACCAGCATTTAATTAAAGAAAAAAAAATGTTTGGCTCTCAATTTGGTCAAAAAGTATAACATTTGGGAGCCAAACAGATTATGCTGCATATTCACAAAGTGAATAGCTGAAAGACTTTCTAGCCTGAAAGTTCTCAGATGAGGTAGGTAGTTCAAACAAATGTGCAGTAGCTATTGAACCTGCCCTGCACCCAGCCAGGACACAAGTCCAAGCTTTAGCAGAAATCTGAAAGCGAATGGTGCAGGGGGGAGAGGCAGCACATGCGAGAGTTTTCCTCTGTAAAGGGCTTTTTTT
>VXBL01002079.1:595878-610754 GCA_013400195.1 Aramus guarauna | reverse complement strand
TTTTTTTTTTTTTTGTTAGCAGAGCAGAAAATGCAGGAGCACAAACTGTATTTGAGAGCAGGATTATGCCTGCAAACATCACAGGAGGAAATAGAGGACATCAAGGCACTGAGTAGGAAAGTAGATTGGGGGAAGAAAACTGAATTTAGGGAAAAAGGGGGAGATAAATGGGTAGACAGTGGAATTTGAGGGAAGAAGTTGTGACAGAAGAATGGGCAAACATTGCGCAATGACTATTAGGGACTTCCTGTACCCTCTTTCAATACCATTTGAGGGGTGTAAGTGTCTTTCTCCAAATGAGACAGCTTCTGAGGAGATCATGGCTGGAATCAGCACATGAGAAAACCCTGGCCATTGCACGTTTTTCTGTATCTTTTCCCATCCTTACTTTTGGGCTAGGGCATTGGTGTGGCCTTTGAATTTAAGCTCAGGAGAACAAGTAAATACATAATACACATGCTAGGCATCCATGTGTTTTAGCAGAGAAATACTTTTTCTATTTTTCCTTATTTTAGGAAGCATTTGAAATGCTGACACAAACCAAAAAGGAAATTAAATGACCTTATGAATTTGCCTCAGATATATCAGATTTGTCAGCTGAGTACTCAGCTGAAATTTTCTTTCCAGGCAGTTTCTTATCTGCCAAACTGACAGTTCCAGCACCCAGAGGACCCCTTACTGTCTTAAGTAAATAATTAGTCTATAGCTTAATTTCAAGGTAAAAAGTTGAGTTAGTTCCTTTCAAAATACCATCTTCAATGTGGAAACATACTTAGAAGGATACAAATTCAAAGCAAAATGGATCCCCCCAAACTACCCAAGAATAAGTTACACCTAATACACGCTCAGGAAAAATGCCATCTGGCTTCTAGGCTTCAGAGCAAACATACAGCTGAAGGCACAAGCACAGTATATCATGTGCTCCACAAACAGCGTTCCCACGTCCCTCTGATTACAGTACCTGGAATATCTACTGCTCAAAAGCCTCCTATGCACTTAGTCTCTTCAAGCATACCACTCCTTGAAGGTAGACAACAACAATTCACATTTTAGCCTACATTGACTCCAGTGACTTTCCAGACAGGTATCTGTTTTCCCAGGTTTGATATAAATTCTAAGTATCCTGAACTTAAGGGTGTTCAAGTTTTGCTTGCTCTNGCAGTCATGATTCGCTTTTATCCATTCCTGATTTTTTTTTTACTTAAATACATAGGCCAAATTCTGCAAAACATCTTTATGGCCATCTCTTCAAATTACAGAACCCTATGTCAGCTGCAGCAATTGAAAATGCAACTGAGAATAGAGCTGGTTTAAGGCCAGCCAAGTTGATATTTCATGTAATCTTTCACAGTGATGAGATCATATTCTACCACCAAGCTAATACTATAATCAAGATAAGTCACTGTTTTAGAGGGGCCATGACTGACACATTCCTTCTTTCTGCCTTAAAGGCACAATCCTGCTTCTACAGCAATCAAGCCTCCAACTTTTTTTCTATCATTTCTTCAGATTTTAGAAAAAGAAATACTTATTTTACCATTATGTATAAAAATAGAAGAACAAGCTAATTTAATGAATAAGATATCCTTGAAATCCCAGGTCAGATTTTAACCTGTGTAAATTTAGCTAATTTCCACAGTGGCCCATGCTCCGCTTAACTCTGCGCACATTACTGCTTCAATAGACACAAAAAGTTTTTAACGGAGGCTACTGCCTTCTGGATGAGGCTTTTCTCAGGCAACCTCTAACAAACTTTGACTGCACATCTTTGCACCTTATTTGCAAAGCCAAGTTCACGCAAGCATGTTTAGTTGTCAGTCTGCAAAAAGGCAAATGTGTTTGTGATTAACAAAGCCCTTGGTTTACTGTATATAAATCAGGCAAAGGGAAAGATACTGTTAAATGAAGACAGCTATCAAAGGAATTATTTTGCTTCCAATTAGGCTCATAAGGAAAAAGCCTTTTCAACGACTGGCTTCCGTTGGATCTAACTAGATGCTCTCATTTGTTTTGCAGGGCTCCAAAGAGTAGCCTTTCATTAGGGCAAAGTTAAGTGAAATGGCTAATTTAAAACTCATTCCTCTACTCCATAGATTTTTGTCTTCCTTTTAACTGAGATGATTTGCTAGTAGGTCATTTAGCTTCTCTGACAGATGCTGCCGTTCAGCTTCTGATCACTTTGTAAAGTGTGCACACACTCAAACCCAAAAGATTTCAAGGAAATTTTATGACATGGAAACAAGAAAAAATGGCAGTTTCATCATCGTGTTGATTTTTCTAAGACACTACCCTGCCACAGTAATTAGCTATCTATGTTCTGTTTGTTACAAATTCTTCCTTCATTAACTTTTTTCCCTGTGTGTTTTATATTTCAGACATAATGCTTGTAACTAAGCAATCACTCAGATCAAACAGGCATAGTCAGTATTTAGCAAGGTAGACAGACTTCCAAAAAGCTCTTAAGAAGCACTCTGGAAACTCACATAGGTAGACCTGACACACAACAAACTTTCATTTCAAAAAGTATTAAATAAAACCATTGATAAAAGCACCCTGTTTAAGGACAGGTACAAAACAGTAACTCTCACCATTTGTACCACTTAATATAATCTTTTCTTACATGAGAGAGCATTTTTTTGTACAAATTGTGTTTGAGAAGGCTTCAGTAAGGAAAAAAGCAACTACTTCCACAATCATATATGAAAGCAGAGAAATGCTACTCTGTCCTAATTAAATTCTACTAGAATTACTTCCACCCTCTCAGACTCACCCCATCTCATTGCAGTTTCTAATTCACTTCCTGGCTCAAATGGCCAAAGCCTAGGTGCTTTGGTAAACCAGGCCTTCATTAACTCTACAGAGGCAGTCGCAATACACAGGCAGTCATAAGAAAGATCTTTCTTCAGGATGTAAAGTTCTTGGGCATCATTCGAGGTAAAACATGCTGTTATTCATTGCATTAACAAACATAGACAGTGTTTTTCCCTTACTCTCACTACACAATATGGCCCTTAATAGCATACGATCACACATTACCTCTCTTCTCTGAACTGTAATACTGAGAGGGTCTCCCTCACCCAACAGAAAGCTGAGTAGAAACACACTGATATTGTTTTGCAGCCCTGTGCTATTTGATTAAATCCCCATTTGTTGTGTTCTTTTGCCACCCCTTTTCTCAAGGCTGTATCTATCACACAGCTGTTCCACATTGAGTTGGGGAATTCATTTGGAGACTCAGGAAAGCAATAGCTTGGCAATTCCAGCACTGCAAAGGCAAAGCTGAAATGCCTTTATGCAGCACCTGCTGAGGGGACCTTTTACAGCTTTCATAATATGGAACAGGAGTTTGGCCCCAAGGGGAGGATCTCACTATACACATGCAAAACCCCAGGTTCTGCCTCATTATAGTTATTGGCCTACCAATTAACTTGCTTCCTGTGAGAGCTGGGAGGAAGGCATTTTGTTCATTGAGATACTCAGGCTTTACAGTTTGTGAAGGTTTTTACTTTAAGGACTGCATATGTCCCTAATCAGCGTTTGTCACTAGCCATTCAAAACACTTTTCCTAGGCCAGATGCTATACAAAGCATCACACCCCACTTTGTACAGATGGGTAAACTGAGGCACGGGACAGGACATCTTACCACGGTAAGGCAGCATGCCCGTAACCCAGCCCAGTTCTGAAGACTCAGGGCCCTGTGTGCAATCTGCCCCCACACAGCTTCTCTGATTGCTCAGGTATCAGATAACTATTTGTAGAGGGTTTTAATATGGAGTGTCAGAAATACTCATTCCTGGAAATGTTCTGTGTTTGAGAATGTATCTGGAATGCCCAGTCCTCTGTGAATTCAATCTAGGCTATTTAAAATGTCTTTCTGGTACATCATTCAGAGTCATCCATTGGCAATACCATCTGCAACAATAAGATATTCCATTTGTAATGACTGCAAGAACGGAAAAAAAATTAACAAGCATAAAAATGCCTGAAATAAAAGTTCTCCTCTAAATAAGCTGTGTAATGCTTGCAGACTATTTAATATAAGCAGCAGCTATGATGTAGCACATACCTACAAAGTGTTAAACTGTGCTACTGTAGTAAAACTGTCAGCCTTGATTATTTAAAAGGTGTCTACCTGTAGGCTTTGCTTTCATTCACTGCTGTTATTAGTACATCCCACATGTCTGATCAGACTAGCCAATGCTCCACTCTGTTCATATTACACTTGGCCCCTGCTCCTGATTTACCAGCCACAGAGACAAAAGTTTGGCATACCTTTTCTGAACAACAAAGATTTATTCTTGATGGCATCCTTCTGCAGTCAAGGAAAAATTCATGTACGCATTTCTCAACAAATCCACACTAATGCCATAAACATACAACAGTGTTGCGGCCAAGACAATGACTACTTGTTGCGATAAAAGATGGGTATCACGCAAGTGTTGCAGTTGATTTTAACATATAATAGAGTTGACATTGCATGAGCCATAGTTTCCAAGCTCACTTGTTCCTTCCTGCCCACCACTTTTCTTCAAGTCTTTTCAGCTCTGTCTGCAGGCCCCATCTCATTCTCCACATCTGCAACTCCCATTTGAACTCAAGTCTAGCCCATACTCATTCCATGCATCACTGAAAACAGGAATACTATCTCGTCGATCTCTACACCAGAGTTAATTTATACTGCCTTCACACCATGCAGACAGAACGTTTATGCAATCTTTGTGTTTCTATTAAACATTAACATGCATGAAGCAATATGGGCTAGATTCTAAGCTTGTTGTCGGTGGTTGACATGGGGAGTAAAATACTTTTCTTTAGTGGAATTACTCCAGAATCTGTCCTTTCACAACCACTACAATAACTCTATAAACGTTTAAGGGGAGCTTTGCCTGATTCAGAAGCTTTCAGCAAGAGCTTTTTTAAACCAAAATAAATACAGTCTAGATTATCTTTGATGTGAAGCTATAGCTGAGATTTGTGTTGCTTACCAGATTAATTAGACTAGCAAAAATTTTTAATACCATTTTGCATGCCTCAGAGAGACAGAAAGATAAAGATTTAATTTTCTATGAATGGGCCATTACTAACTGTGAAATCGCTTGCTGTTATCTACAGCAAAGCTCTTTGTGGTCTAGCTGTATTTGTTCTGCATAATGAACAGAATGCCAGTGGTTTCCATCTACATACAGCTCTTCACTCAGGGCTCTTTACAGATACGGCTGACTACCTTTACTAGTTAAAAATGGAGTTACCAGAGGCAAAGAAGATTTAGCGGTCAAAAACCAAGTCTGTGGCAGAGTCAAGAATAGAACTTAGAGCTTCTGAACTATTCCCAAAGGCCTGTTTTAATCACTACACAGCACTATGCTAGCAGGGTGCAACCACAGGTCGAGCTCTGTGCCAAAGGGAGAGGCTGTCTATAGTGTTGTCAGCCTCACTGTAGCGGTGTGCATGTACACACACTGCCAAGCATGTGTACATGCGCACTTCCTTCCCATCCCCCAAAGCTTTATGGAGCTTTTCTTATGTGTCACAAGAGAATAAATGCCCAAGACATTATCTGCCCATTCCAAGAGTTCAGAGAACGTGTATGACATCATGGGCATGACTCCCCCACTAATCACATTATATGCTGTTTAACTTAACACTGCTAAGCTTTGTCTGATAACATTGTAAATACCATTTTATTGTAAATTAGATTATGCAAACCTCCTCAGAGTTTAGGTCAGTTCTTGTGTGAGGTCCTTGTTCCCCCTCCTCTCTAATACCCCAAACTGAATCTTTTTGCTGTCTAAGCCAAGGCATTTCTACAGAAGGAAGTACAAGAAGAAAAGAAGGCTAAGCCATATCTGTTTCTAAGTCAGCACTGCAGATTGCAGTAAGTGGACAGAAGACTCCATACATCTGTTCTTTTTCTCTTTCTTTCCTTGGAATAAAATCAATAGGTTTTGTTTTTCTCTTGAAGCTGGCTGGATTTCATTACAATCTTCCTGTGAGGTAGCATATACTTGAGACCCAGCATTTCCTTCTATCAAGCCTGAGCTGAGTTATTCCAGTTGGTAGCCACTGTGTCTTATCCTGGCCTTAACGTTTCTGATTTGTTTACAGAGAAAGCTTCAAAGTGTTACTTTCTTTTCATTTATGCATTTGATTCTGTTTTCTCTAATGAAAGAACCAGACTCTGACTACATTAAACCATAGCCCCAGCATCATCAAGACCTTCAAAGCAATTGACACGCTCATGCTTCCCAGTTTCTAAGGAGGACACTTTAATTTTCACATTTTGACACATTTATTGCTGAGGGAGATATCTGAGAAGTTCCTAATCTTTTAGAAAACCTCAGCAACAGGATTTCCCAACGTTATTAGACTATTGCATAAGAAAATGCTCATCTTTCTTCCCTAATTTTATCAAGGCCATAAACATCCCATGCTATTAAAGCAGAAGCTTGAGAATCCAGACTTCTGAGGTCTAGTCTCAGGTATGCTCAGCTCTGTGTTTCTGTCCTCACCACAGTCAACACCAGCTCTTAGACTCAACCTGAATTCTGCTTCCCATCCACAGGCAAAGCTCTGGTGATGCTTCAGGCAGAGCTATGCCACCCCAGACTCGGCACTCAACACCAAAAGAAGGCTTTGGTTTTTGATGTTGGAACCACTTCTCAGGAAGGATGCAGACCAAGCCTTCATGCCCACCCCATCTTGCATACTTAGGACAGATAAATCCAAAATGAACTGAGAAAGAAAACATAAGCAAGACTCATTCCTCCTCAGCACAAAGAATCACATGATGCAGTTGGCTTCCACTTACAGGATCCCCAGACAAAAAAGGCTTTGCAGCCTGCTTACTCTGTGCTTGTTGCTCAGAGCCCTACACATCCTGAGTAACTTTCTTGCAAGATATAGTATTAAGGAATGCTAAGAGCTCTCAAAGGGAATGCAACACAATCCAGGTGACTACTCAGACCAAAGCACAGCTAACACAAGTGCTAGTAAGGCACCAGTTAACTGCTCTGAAGACAGATTCTCATGTCCTTGAGCAAACCACCTGCCTTTTGCATTCCTACGTGTTCCCATCTGGAGAAAGGCAACAGCAAAGCTACACAAACACTGCAAAGGATGCTATAAAATAAACATTTTGAGATCTCACATGAAACTCAATCTGCCTGAACTATGATTACTATATACTGCATTTGTGTAAGGTTAATGCTATAGAAACTGGATTCTGTTAATTCCTGATTTCTCATGACACATGTTAATGAAACTCATGTTATGAAACTAAAGTATCTCATCCTGAAGGAGGTTAATGCACATTTCAGTGGGTGTCAATCAAATGCAAGTATGACTGTACTCTCTTGCATAGGTCCTCTCTATCCTTTGGCTGCTTGCAGAACTCATCGAATACGCCTTTACAGTGCTTTTCATACACAGTTCCTCTCTCCACACAGATATAGTGATGAAGCAACATGATTTGTAGGGCAGTTGGTTGCTTGATCATGCAATTCTCATACAATTAACATTTATCTAGTCAAGTTTGCAAAGCACCTGGCTGCTTTTTTGACAACAGGAGAATAATGCTGTATTTTAACTAACTAATTCGTCAGAGAAAAGAATAAAAGTAGTAAGCTATATAGAATTTATATACAGAAAAGAATACTTACAGAACAATTAGCAAATCAGGTTATTTACGTTTTAATGTGTTTCCTTATAAGCATACTATACACATTAACCCAGTACTAAACAAGTGAACTTGAGTAATGTTACTCATGTGTGCCATTACCAGTTAAGCTGAAAAGCTTCAGTCATCAAAAATGCCAAAACCTTAGCCTTTTAGCATAATTCGGAAAAGGTTTTTTAATTTATTTTATTTTTCCCTTTTCTGCCCCTCTGTTCTTTATTTTAGGATGTCCCATCTAATCATCCACTTATTCTAGAATAACTTTGAGCTCAGACTTCCTAACTCCACCTCACACACACTAAAATATTTCAGTTTTAGTTCTCCAGTGAAAGAACTAATGTCATTATCCTTAAAGAGAGATACAGAGAAGTTCAGCTACTGGGCCAAAGCAACTTGACCACAGAAAAATAAAGAACTCTGTTCCAATGTGTAAATCCATGCCTCAGTCTGAACAGTTCACAGTACCAAGAGTTGAATGAGGTATTTAAAAAATGCTCCCAGGTGATAAGGTGACAGCAAGGAAGCTCAATGAATCTTTGTATCCATGTTTAATACAGAAACCTACAGCCTTTTTGCAAGGAGAATGAATTTAAGGCAGCAGCACAGATGAAAATAACAAAATGATATGAGGATTAACTGAGAATCCCCACAGGTACCACAGGGGAAATTGCCAGACTATTAACTATGATATGAAATCTAGCTCATATACAAGCCTTACTGCAAGAAGAAAGAAAGACAGAATAAGTGACATAACTGGTGAAAAGATCATAACCAAGAGAAATCGATGTTCAGAGTCAGGGATGTAAGGAGCTCCCCAGCGGCCTCTGAATAGGGCCTGTGCTGTGACTACTGCTGTTTCATATTCCATAAATTATCTGAAAATGCTGTAGGTAGATGGCTGATGATACAAAGCCATTCCCAAAAATAAAACCTAAAATTTATTCAGTGAGTGGATGTTAAAATAGTAAATTTAATTCAAAGTTCGTAAATGAAAACTAATGTATGAAGAAAGAGACATCCTTGCCGTGCTTTAAACCAGCTATTACCAATCATGAAAGAAATCCTGGAGAAGTAGATAGTTCTCTGAAAAGATCAGCACAGTGTCAGCAGTTGGGAAAAACCATCCTCTTCGGAATTTTTAGGAGAAGATTGAGAATAAAGCAGAAAATGTTATTATTCCTCTGTATAAATCTATAGTATGCCAATGTCCTCAATAGCGCAGTTTGTGGAAATACAAGGCTACAGAAAGGGCAAGAACAATGGTGTACCAAAGCCGTGCAAGAGAAGTTGGAAAGCCTTAGCACAGGGAAAACTTAAGCAAGTCAGAGCCTTTCAATCTGGAAAACAAGAATAACAATTAAGTTCTAGACATGCTGTTACAGCATGGAAAAGGTAAACAGCAATGATTATTTTGAAGTAGTCTTAACAGAAAAAATAGGGCACCAACTCAAACTGGCAGGCAGCAAGTGGGTTCAAAAGCAAACAAAAGGAAGTTCATTTTCACACAATACCTAATGATGTTGTGGAACTCATTGCCACGGGATGTTATGGCAGCCAAAAATACAAGTGGGTTTCAAAAAACGATTAGACAATTTTATGGAAAAAGGTCCATCAAGGAATATCAAAAACAATGATACAGCTGCAGCCTACAGCTCAGGAAGGTCTCTAAACCAGAAACCACTGGAAGCTGGGAGGGTTTACCAAAGGAAGTATCACTCTATACTCGTCCTGTTTTCCATACACAAGTTATTAGCTATTATCAAGAGGCAGGATATGGGGCTAGACAGACCTTTGCTGTGACTCTCTTTTATATTTGACCAATACTAACTGATGCAAATATAAACACATACCCCCTCCACGGTCACGGATAATTCTCTAAAAGGCTGCTATAGTTAAAGGGCACACACTTGGAAGAGTAACATAATAAATGACAGCATTTTTTATTTGAGTAGGACAAGAACTGGCTTTTATGTTTTCTTAGGTATGTTCTGAGTCTTTCCAGAAAGGAGTTATGATGTTATCCTCTTTTTTATTACCTAAGTACAGCAAAAGAGACAAATCCAGTAGAAGGAACTAGCTCCAAATTTTAGCTGTAAACCACACAATTACTTACGTCCTGGTGACTGAGAGCTTCTTAGCTTAAGAAACTCTGGAGAACTACTGAAGTAACTGCCTATCAAGTTTATTGAATACGGCCACACCGCACAGGTGCTTTAAAACACAGATTAAAACTTTCAGTCATGCTCTAGGTCTAGGATAGAATCTAAAGTCATGGTAAGCCTTCAACAATAGAGTGAAACAGTCCTTTAAGATCTTGTTCCTCACAGACTCCATCACCCTGAACATTCTTTTCAACTTGCATGGCCTCCTTATCTTCTCCTTCTCCATCAGTAAAAACAGAGAAGGAAGTGACTCACTGCTAACTCGGCACCCCACTACCCCTTAGCAGCTATGAGCCTATGAATCAGATGACAAGCCTGCTATAACACATTACTTACCACCCTTTTCTTAATTGTTTCCCAAACTGTGGTTGAAAAAAAAAATTAAAGAAGACGACATCAATGAAGAGATTTTACCAGGATACCCTTATTCTAACTTCTCTCGTACCTCTTGGTTCAATAGCTGGGAAGGAAATGCTCTGTCATGGCATGAAATTACAGCATTAAACTACAACACAAAAGGTACATGCAAGATACAAACACTATGGAAAGAAAAATTGTGCATCAATCAGTAGTCACATGGCAAGTTGCATTGGTGTGTAATAAACTGAGAGGTATAATTACAGAGGTACGTATTCTCTGGTACATGTGGCCAAATACCGAAGGCCTAATGACTCAGTAGTCCTGTAATTCTAGCCCAAATCCCAAGAAAAAAAGTTACAAATGGAGACAATTGTATTATGCACCACTTTACCACAATAAAGAAACCTTCCCCATTCCTCATTCAGCATCTAGTATTTGGAGATGTATTAGCGTGAATAATTTGATTCAGGACTCAAACCTGTGCTTAGCTGTGCCAAGGAAAGGTGTAATTTTTCAGGGAGAATAAGTACCTGCAATCTTCAAATGAGACAGAACCAAGACAAAATCATGTACATGAGGGTCAACAAAGCTCCAATGTTTGTTTGCATGCGCTTGTCCATAACTTGTTCCCCTAAGGACTACAGATCTTAGTTACAGCAATTCCCTCCAAATGGGGATTCTTGTGAGTCAGAGGCAAGCCAGAACAATTCTGCTTCCTACCTGTTAATCCATGCTGGGATTACTAAAACCAGCAGATCCATGTTTGACAAGGAAATAAACAGTGTCTGGAAAAGGTGGGTACTTCCTCTTTTGAAAATCACATCATTTATTTAGACGCCTGATCCCAAGACCCAGGTCGGCAAATCTGGAGCTTTATCCTTAGACCCTTACCTTCATTCCACCACCACTTCTAAACTTCCCGTGAAAATATATACGTACTTCTATACATTGACTGAAATTCTGTTGCCTCATTCATGTTGCCTTCCATTAGCAATCCTTCCACAGGACAGAGCAGTGAGATTCCTCACGTCAGGGACTATGGTTTGTTATGCCCTTCTTAACACAGTATCCAGCACAAACAGAGTCTGGGGCCTGGAAGTGGTACTACAAAAGATAATAATAATACTAGCTTAAGTAAAAACAATCGAAGATAAAAACCAATAAACCATCCTCTGCTCCCCTTAAGAAAATTTGTTTATTCACCCCCTCACAAAGGAGGTTGCCCTATTTATCTGCCGGCAAACCTCAGACATTCCTTGCATGTGCAGCACAGATGGTCGCCACACAACAAAAGGCAGAAGGGCTCCCTGCACATGCACGGTGGATGTGTCTGGTTTCTGGATATACAGAAGCTTGGTCAGAGCTACTGCTCCAGCAGGGCTGCCAGGCATCCAGAACCCCAAACAAATACAGAAAGCCATCAATATGCTTTGAACAAGTAGAAAAAGAGACTATCTAGGAAAAAAGGAGATGCACAGTGACCTTGGTTGTGAGTCGTAATTCATTAGTATACACAAACTGTTTTGAGGTCCCGAGGTGGGAAGTGCTAAGGAAGCAGAATTATTATTTATTACAGCTCAAGGCTCTATTGTTTCTTTATCCCCAGATATTCTTCATGTCTGATTTTTCATTAATGGCCATTGCTACTTCAATTTTTTTTCATCCGTCTTGATCTTTTCTTTACCAAATGGAATTGCTCCAGACAGAGGACATGCAGTATCTAGATTTTGCTCATTGGATTTATTTATCTTACTATTTTCTAATTAATTTACTGCTTTGACCCCAGTCTTGCTCTTAACTTGATTTTTTTTAGTCAGATATCAAGTGTGGCTGCTCTCCATGAATAGTAATTATTTTGCAAAAAAAAATGCCATTAATATTTTTACTACCTTGCTAAACATACACTTCTACAGTGTATGGGAAGGGGTCTGCAAGGTCCATTTTAGTAACCTGGGTATAAATATTGTTACTAATTTTTCTGTAAATTGAAGGGCAGAGCAGTTTGCCAGTAACCATTTCAGTAGTAATTATTTTGCACAAGCTGTAATCAAAGAATAAACCTGGGGGAACTGCATGAACTGAAACAAAGCAGAGCAGAAATGAATTCTGTAACACATTATGTTCTGTGACACAAATTGTACACAAGTTTTTGTCCTCCTTCAAGAAACAACTGAGTGCAGAACTGTATTCTGCGTAATGCATGAAAAAAATCGCCAAACATATTTCTTCTTTTGAAGAAGTTATTCTAGCTTTCAGTATTTAAAATACATGTTTGTTTTTTTTTCTCCAAACAATACAGGATACAAATCTCTTTTCTTCTTCCTCAGCTTAGTAAAAACAGTAATAAACCAGGAAATTAAAGAAAAAAAAAAAGAGAAAAGAAAGCTACCTTTTCCACATCCTGTTGTGCCTAAATAGAATGTGTAGTACCAGCCTGTACAACTTCTCAATAAAATGTATTGTGAACACTTCAAAAGCTGACCATAATCATGAGAGTTAAGTGAGGAATGTCAGCTTGGACCAGGGATTTCGCTGCTTTTGTTATACATTAGTTAAGCACGCAGGTTTGTGGGTTTTACTTTATCTTGGATTTTACTGTAACGTAATTGAACTCTGTTACCTTTTTCAGCATCCTCTAAGTGTATGGATTTGGGTTTAAGGATATTGTAACAGATCCGGAGGGTATTGAAGTCAGTGGCAGAAGCCTCTGTGGAGTTTGGTTAGTCCTTCAATGCAGAAACTGTTTTTCCCGCTCTTTTCTCAATACTCCTGGGATCAGTCTTCAGACATATTCAGAAATAAAGTGACCAGTATGAATCCAGAGGCAAAACTCATACTTCAGCAAAACCAGGCTTTACAGAAGAGCTTATTTGATTATAGTGGGATCATTCACATTAAATGAATTTCATGTACTGAATTCATACCATTAAGATGATTATGTCCTTAATAGTAATTCCAGGTTTGGGGTCTCCTGTCGTTGTGTCCATCGCCCCCATCTTGAACCTCTGTCATTTTCACCAAGGCACAGTTTATTTCCCTCAGTTACCTCATCACACCTGAGTCTTCATATAGATACTACAGAAATAAAATAATAATTTTTGCAGTGGGTTGCTTGAACTACTCAAGGGTATCTCCATGTAACCATACATGATAAACAAATAGCCAACAAACACACTTCTGTAGATTTTACCACCTTCAGACCAGACTATATTTCTATAAAAAACACAGGTTTAGGCTTCATGTGTCAAGTTCTGCATCAAATACACCCCTTTTACAGCCACAGCTCTGACAGGAAAAAACACTCCCACTCCCCATTTAAAACCCAGATTCCTCACCCACTGCAGACATGTGTGGGTGCTCCACATCGTAATATGCATGGCAAGGGGATTGGAACTAAATGATCTTTCAGGTCCCTTCCAACCCAAACCATTCTATGTTTCTACAAAAATATTACAATTTCCTTTGTATATTCACAGCAAAGCAGTGCCTGGGCCTGCAGAGAAAGGAGGGTGCATGCCATGTCCCTTTTACCCCTCCCTCTGGGGTGGATGTGGGGAGAAGCACCTTGCCATGGCATGAGACTTCCTGAGGGGAGAGACCCACTGAGGGGATACCTGCCATGGTGCAGACTTCCTGAGGGGAGAGACCTGCTGAAGGGATACCCACCATGGGGCAGAGACCTGCTGAAGGGATACCCACCATGGGGCAGACTTCCTGAGGGGAGAGACCTGCTGAAGGGATACTCACCATGAGGCAGAGACCTGCTGAGGGGGTAACCACCATGGGGCAGACTTTCTGAGGGGAAAGACCCACTGAGGGGGTAACCACTGTGAGGGAGAGGCTGTCTGAGGGTACAGACCCGCTGAAGGGATACCCACCATGGTGCAGACTTCCTGAGGGGAAAGACCCACTGAGGGGATACCCACCATGGGGCAGACTTCCTGAGGGGAGAGACCTGCTGAAGGGATACTCCCCATGAGGCAGAGACCTGCTGAGGGGATACCCACCATGGGGCAGACTTTCTGAGGGGAGAGACCCACTGAGGGGGTTACCACTGTGGGGGAGAAGCTGTCTGAGGGGATACTCACCATGGGGCTGACTTCCTGAGGAGAGAGACCTGCTGAAGGGAGAGATCTGCTGAGGGGACACTCACCATGGGGCAGAGATCTGCTGAGGGTATACCCACCATGGGGCAGACTTCCTGAGGGGAAATACCCACTGAGGGGATATCCACTGGTGTAGAGACTCTATTGAGATGAGACCCACTGTGGGGATACACCGTGGGGGAGACCCGCTGAGGGGGGCACGACCGATACCATAGCCTGTGGTGTCTCCAGCCACAGAGCAGGCTGGTGGCTTGGGGAGCAGTTTCAGGGTTTGTCTGTGGTTCTCTCAGGCCTCTGGCGGGGCACAAAGGAAGGGTGGGCGACACCTTACTCCGGTGACATGAAAGCCCAGTTCGGCGACGAAGCCGCGATCCCCCCGGGTGCCCAGCGCCCCGGACCGGCAGGGCAGGCGCGGCTGCCGTGGCGCGAGCAGCAGCGCCGCCTGGCGAGCAGGGCGGCGGGGAGCGGAGGGGGCGGCCGGGGCTCAGGGGGCGGCGGCGCCGGCCCTTCCCCTCCCTCCCTCCCTCTGTCCTGGGCTTGTCTGTGTCCCCCCCCCGCACGTCTCCCCGAGC
>VXBL01002079.1:531445-594841 GCA_013400195.1 Aramus guarauna | reverse complement strand
TGGGGGGAACGCGGCTGCGGGGGTGGGGGGGAACGGGACGGGGACGACGCCGGCCAAGGAGGGCCGGGAGAGGGCCGGAGGCTGTCGGCGGTGCGGGGTAGCCGGAGCGGGAGCGGCGAGGGCCGGCAGCGCCGCGCTGCATCCCCGGGTGCGTGCGGGGGCTCCATGATTTCATCGGCGGCTTCGCGGGGGCCTGCCAAGAGCTGTTATGGCTNTTCCCCAACGGCACGGTGCACGGCACCCGGCAGGACCACAGCCGCTTCGGTAAGGGACGCTGCGGGGATGAGGGGGGGCGGCCGGGCCGGGCCGGGCCGCTCCGCCGTGGCTGGGTGGGTGCCCGGCCGGGCCGGGAGCAGGTGCCCCGCGTACAGAACTAATTACCCCGCTAATATAAATCATCCCGGGACGGATATAATTAGACTCCTAAACAAATGTGCTCACTCCCCAGCAATGCGGGAGTTTTTATTTCCAATTTCCTACTCTCCCGGCGCTCAGCCCTTCTGCAGGTGCACAAAAACGTGCCTGAGTGGGGGGGGGGGGGGAGTANCAGTGAGGTGTGGCTTGCATTTAAATATCCAATATGTCAATGTAAGGGGAGTGTGTACGTATATAAAGTGCAGTTTGCATCCGACCGCGGGACACATCCAGCTATGGGAGGCGCGGGGAGCGCGGGGCCGGGCCGGGGCCNGCTCAGCCCTTCTGCAGGTGCACAAAAACGTGCCTGAGTGGGGGGGGGGGAGGAGTAAAAAAAATTAATTAATTTTTTTTTAATTAAAAAAAAGGGTGTGGGGTTGACCAGTTCTAGTTGTGCCTCTGAAGTTAGCGGTGAGGGAAGCAAAAGAGAGACCATGGTGGAAAAAGGGGAAAGACGCTTTTGGGTTTGTGTTGGGTTTGGTTTTTTCCCTTCCCCTTTTTTTTTTTTTGGCCTTCACAGCTATTTGTGAGCTGATTTTTTTTTTACTTGCATGAATTTCATTAGAAGAGCGTCTCCCCAAAGCAGGCAGGGATCAATTGGCTGGATATGAGTGTCAGAAGCTCGGTTTGGGGAGATTGTTGGGAAGCAGAAGGGGGGAGAAACGCTTAGAGGACCTCAGAAAGAAAGGAGAAGATGGAACAATAGGCAGAGCACCGTGGATTTACCTTGCTGCCCGGGATACAGCTAGAAGGCTGCAGCACCTATATCAGTGTCACACAAGAGCAGGGATCTCTAATGAGACTATATGTAATCTTCAAAAAATGCATCCCAAGCCACAGGCGAAGAAGTACAGTAAGTTTGAGCACAGCTAAGAAAAATTCCCGCTACTTCAGCATCCAGTGCAGGTGTCTGTGTAAGCTATCAACAAGTCCCATGCCAGTGATCTCAGCTATGTTGTCAACAGGTTGCAAGAAGCGCTCGCAAGACTTTTTATAGTTTTCATGTGATTTAACTCCTCAGTCCAAGGAATTCTTTTTTTTTTTTTTTTTTACCTTTACTTGTTTGCAACTGGTCCTTTCTGATACTTCAGGAAGGCTGCTGCTATCGTTGGTAGCGTAAGGCAGGTTTTTTGGAACAATTGGAGAAACTTATCTCTGTCCTGCGCTTTCCATAAACACCAGGTGTGTGCGTAGCATGTCCCGGCCTAAATCAACAAGAAAGTCATAACCCGTGGGTCAGAGTCAGGTACTAATAGGCTCGTGGGGCAAGCGTTCTTTAATTACCTCCTAAAAGACACACATCTTTTAACCTTTCATGCTGCAATATGTGATGGGTTTCCACATTAAAAGAAACTGAAAGCAAACCCATTGCATCTGTTTGGTTTTAGTTCAATCTGCCACGTAGTATTTCTATCAGTTCTTTTTGCTTATCTTTATACAAGTAAACAGTCGGTTTCCAATGGCAACATTTGTCTCAGTTACAGGTTTTTTTTATAAAGATTGAGTGAAATAAGTGTATTTCCAAACAAACTTCAGAAAAATGCGTTGAACAGGCTAAAACTGTTCCTGAATTTTGCACGCTTAAGCTTAAGTCACACAGTGCCTTCAATAAATTGAAACATTGGCATTCCCTAAGTGTTTTACCAGTCAGCATCCAGCTACGTAAACTAGACCAGACTTCAGATATAAAATATTATAGTTTTCTGCTTCAGGGTTTTCCCAGAGGCAGTGTAAAATAAATAGTTATTTGTTGTAATTGCAAGACAAAGCCCCAAAGGATTAGACTGGAATCCTCGTGTTCAGATAAAGTTGGACTAAACCTCCCTTCAGCAGAGACTCAAAGCAATAACGTATTGGCACACAGAGTTCACCATCTGCATTCAGTAGCCATGAATATTTAAATTCCAATGTTACTGGTATGGTTCGTATTAGGATGTCATGTATCGATGCATTCCTAAATTTTGCATGCAGCAGTCAGAAAGCAGTAACTCGTTACAGAAATAGGCAGCCTGGGCAGTTCTGGGGAACTACAAAACTGTGGTGAGGGATATAGAGCTAGACGAGGGTTTCGGGGTAGCAGTTTAAAGCGGCCTTAAATCTAGGGGCATCTGGGGAAATACTTAGAAATCCAGTATGGTGGATCCAGCCCACGTGGCTGGAAGGTGCTCCCTGATATCAAATTCATGTGCTCTGCAGCAGAGGCACGTATCCAGATGGGATGTAGGGTGGAACCGGACTTTGCATCCCTGTCCCTTAATACCAGAAGGGGTTCAGGAAAAAAGACAGACAATATCAGCACCCTCCTGTGCGTAGCCATCCCAAAAGTTACCAGATGTGCAAGACACCCAAGTCTTCCAGAGAAGAAAATAACGAGCCAAAGCTCTGGTGATGCAGAACAGAGAACCAGACTCCTAACGGCGGGGGCTGAGAGAGGAGTTCTGTTGTACCGCAGCTTTCAGGGGACGTGCCCGTAGGACATGGGGAGGTAGCAGCATCATCTA
Organism: Aramus guarauna; assembly: GCA_013400195.1. Classification (NCBI taxonomy): domain Eukaryota; kingdom Metazoa; phylum Chordata; class Aves; order Gruiformes; family Aramidae; genus Aramus; species Aramus guarauna. The sequence goes on along the minus strand of VXBL01002079.1, from coordinate 591,926 downwards.
CCCGCACTGCCTGAGCAATCACAGTAACTGTTCCCTCTCATCTGTCGGACTGGAGCATTCCTAAATCACACCTGTCTCCTGGAATGTGATATTTTATACTGGTAAAAATACAGATTCGTGCAAGAACAATGGGGCGCAGCTTATTTCTCCTAGAGGAGGCTTAACGCAAAATTTGTGAAGCCCTCCAGAATCGTTGGAAGAAAGCTTGTTCTCACGCTACAGAAGTGCCCAGACTCGCTCCCTGAACTGGCAGCTCCACCTAAGTCATCCCCGAAAGAATAAAGTGTTTTAAAAAACGTATCTGTTCTCACTGCATCTGCTAAGAACCTTCCTGTACAAAGAAATAAAGGATGGTCAAAATCTGGAGTGGGTTTGGACTGACATTAGTGCCCCTCTGAGAATCCTTCTGAGAATGAACCAGAGATAAATTTGCCAGGAAAATCCCTGCCAGGAGGAATCGCTCCTTTTCTGCCTCGTCCGTTTTACGGCAGCATTAAACAAGTGACACCAACGGTGCTACTCTTAACTGCAACCGAGGAGAGAAAAAGGCCTTGAGTTTGTGCTGCAGACTCATAAAGGCAGCAAACGAAGCTCTTCTCGGGTACGAACCTGCTCGTGGATCTGTAACGCAGTCTCCTAGAGAAGCTGATGAAACCTCCAGAGAAAGTTTTGCTGTAGATTTTGACATTCAGACCATCGTGCACCTGTTGCTGAACAGTTGTTGAGGTTTTTAGCCGAAGCTTTAGGTTTGTAGCCATTAATACAGCATCTGATGTTTCTGTACCCCTGCTCCTGAATACAGTCATGTAAGAAGAGACAGGTGCAAGGAGCTGAACTGTTCTTTGAGGGATGGTTTAGAGTAAGGCGAGAGTGTGCGGGTCCGGCCACGGCAAAGCTCAGGAGATTATTCAGTGCTTTGGTGGTAAATGAATCCAGTCGGAGTCTTAATCAAATCTCTCCAAATAATATCTAGAAAGGCTCAAGGAACAAACAATGAATAATCAAGGCAAGAAAAAAGAAAAAAAGAGGCAAGTCCTGGGGGGAAAGAAAAAATAAAATAAATTTTTAAAAGCATGTTCTACCACAAAAACACACCGCTACGATTGGAAAGAAAATTCTTGAGCTGGCCCCAGTGGCCGCTCCCTGTGCTGCTGGAGATCAGATGTACGAAGCTGCAATTTTGTCTAGCAATTGGAGTGAGTTAAGGACAGGATGGATATCCGCCCACATTTTTTCAGCCTTCACTCTGTCTCCTGACTTTTGTGGGTTTAAGTTACGTTCTTAATGCTGTTTCAACACAGTCGTCTTCCGTGCACATCTCTAAGTGCCACTTAAAGATCAGAAGAGGGGAATATTGCAAGGGATGTTGTCAGAAGCGATTGTCACGGGCACACCTTGAAGAAATTTTGTTTGCAAAACCAGCAAATCTTTACGCAATCTGCACCAGATGAGGGGTGTCTCCCCCACCCGCTCAGAGAGGGAAGATGCTAATGCTGCTCCTGGGTCGCTCCTTAGCAGGTCTTTGGAGACCTGGGTTCACATGCCGCATACAGAGCGTGCTGATGGGTATACTCAAGAAAAGCTCTCGGTTTCTCTGCCTCAGACATCCCTCGGTTTCTAAATGGGACCAGCAGTGTTTTCCTGCTTCCCAGGGGTGACAGAAGACAATTTGGAAAAACCCCAACATGCTGGTGCTGAGGACTGTGTTTGTACCTGTAGGAAGGTCGATCTGCTGCTCTCCAGTTATCAGATACTTCTCACTTGAACATCCACTTGTCTCCAGCCTGGGAAAGACTCCCCCATTTCTGGGTATCCCCGTACTCCTTTCCCCTGTATTACTTTTTACGCTCTCTCTAGTTGTTGTCACTCTTCCTTCACTCCCATCTTTTCAAACAGTGGCTGTCATCGTTTCCGTCCTGCAGATGGGAAAACGGAAGCACACAGCAGTCAGTAACTCCCACCACGTGTCAGAGGCAGATGACCACCCCTCATCCTGCGCCTCTTCCCTCCCCGTTCGTGCTTCTTTTCAGGAAATAAACCACGATAACTACCGGGGAGCGAGCAGAGCCAGGGTCCTGGTTTGCCTGCCTGGCTTGGGAAGGCTGCCTTCCCTGCCTGCACTGCCTGCTCCCGGCATTTTTGAAGGCAGTATGTGTCCCTAGGCCGGGGTGTGTGGCTGGGCATATTTCAGCATGGAAAATGTCTGCACTGGTCCATAAAGCATGTTTTTTGTCATTTGCTTCCTTGTTTAGCGCAAGGAATTGCTGCTCTCAAGTCCATATTTCATCTTCCCCCAGCACCCGCTGGCCACAGGGAGGGTTGGATGTGATGCACAAACCCTGGAGTAGGCAGGGCAAAAGGAGGAGAAAAATTGTGAGATAAGGTAGGAAGACGAATTCTTGCACCCAGCTTAGCTGCCAGCATCGGACTGATGAGTCTGCGTTGAGCAAAGGGGGACGGAGGCGTCCATTGCCGCCTGGTCCGTCCTATATTTAGGTGGTGATGCAGTTATCGGCTGAAAGTTATCGCATCCACGCCTGGCCGAGCAGAAGACACGTGCCCGAAGCTGAGGGGTGACCAGGAGCCGCGACTGCCTGGAGTCAGCTGGCTCAGGTGGCCGCTCGTCACGCGGCGATTTTAGACTCAAGACATACTTTTAAGAGGAGCTCTGGGACGTAACCTGATCAGAGTGGCAATTGCTCAGGACTGGACATTTTGGGAGCTATATTAAGAGACCTGGAGCCATGCTAAAGGTTAGAGCAACTTTGTCCTCCTGACACTGGAGACATCTTGTCCAGTCATCAGATGGGATGGTGAAACCTCTCTTCCTTCCTCTGCTGCTGCCTCCCAGCTAATTAATTCAGCACTGGACCCAGGCAGACTGCCCATGACCTCTGGCTAGGGAGCGGGTGATCTCCAGAGTCTCACGCAGTCCCACTGATGCACGCAGAAGGTTTTCCTGTGAAGGTCTCCACCACTTGTGATGCTGGCTTTGTTCAAACCAGTTACAAACGCACCTACCTGGGGGCTGTTTAGTTTTAAGTGTTTCGCGAAGGGTTCTCCTATAACAAGTCTTTCCTCCGTCAAAACAGCTGCCGTCCCCCTTAAACTGACAGCGGGGGTGCAGCAGGCAGCGTGGCAGACCCCGCTAATTTCTTTCCCAGAGGAAATGAGGCTGCCCCTCGTTATTTAAAATACCTGACGCCATCAGTGCAGGCTGAAGCCCACGGGTAAAACGGTTGCTCTCGCAGGGCAAGAGGACAGATGTTGCTGGACCAAGAAGGGGCCAGCATGAGGCCGGGGCAGGCAGCGGGACATGTGGGGGTTTCTGGCAGTAACAGGGGTAACGGAGGAAGGACCAGCAGCTCCCCGGCTCCGAAGGCTGCAGAGGAAGATGCATTTCTACCTGCCTATATTTGAAGTTGGATTTTATCCCTGCGGCTTGTATATACATTTGGGGGCAGCAAGTACCCCACTGGAGCGCCAGGATGAAGCTGGCCCTCACAGACATCTCTCTTTTCTAGTGCCTTTTACTTATTTTTATTGAACTCATCACTTTAAAACATGTGGGACTATCACCTCAAACCAGAAGCCCCATGGTGACAAAAATCACTCTTTTGGTGAAGAATAAAATCCAGCATGGTAACAGCCTTCTGAAATTTCTGGTGGGCCAGACATAAGTTTCTACATCTGTCTTCTTGGTGATAATTAGGAAAAAAAACCCCCAAAATCTAAACCAACAAAACCTAGCAAACTTTTATCTCATTAGCAAAGGTAATTCCTCTTGGGCAAGTCAACTTTGCAATGCTGGGAAGCATTGCATAGAAGCCTAGAGTGGAAATCAGAAGATTGCATGCATACGGGACTATAAATTTAAAGAACTGTGTTGTTATAAATAAGGAAAACGGGGTCTGTAGGAAGCTCTGCGAAGGTTGGGAAAGGCTGGTTCATGTTTGTCACTGGAGCCTGGCGTTGGTTTTATTCTCTGTATGATCTGAACTTCTTTTCTGTTTTAGGAATTTTGGAGTTTATTAGCCTGGCAGTGGGGCTGGTGAGCATCCGTGGGGTGGACTCAGGACTCTACCTCGGCATGAATGAGAGAGGCGAGCTGTATGGGTCGGTAAGTTTAAGGTTTTGGGCTGATCACAACACTGTGGAACACACACAGCAGTACGGGCTGCGGGGCCTCATCGGTGTCACGAGCTGTGTCTGTCACACGCCTCCCAAGTCCTTGGTCTGCCACATACCTCTGTCCTACCCGTGATGACGCTGTTGTTATAACATAAATGATATATATACGAAATAGGGTTGCGGAGGGAGGATAGACTCGTGCGGCGAGAGCCCATGGTGGTGCCCAGCTCCTGGACACCGCTTGAGGCAGTGCCTGGGGAGCTGGGGGGGGCTTATCGAGCTTTTGCCTTTCAGAAACAGCATGGCAACAGTCAGCTAAAGGCAGGGGAAATTTTAGCATAAAACCAGGGGCCGTTTGTGTGTTTTCATTGCCTAACACATCAATTTTGTTCTCTGCATGGTCAGGTTCTGCACCTGTCTGCAGATCTTACATTTATATTATAGCTCTTTAACTAATGGAAGCTGAAGTTGTGGTCTGAGTGTTATTTTATTATAACATTCTCTACAACTCCTTTTAGGAGTTTAGGAAGGTTGCTCATAATTTTCTAGAAGTGCCCTTTTCAGACTACCATTTTCCGTGCTTCGCCAAAGACCATGTGTAAACTCCTTGTTAGTTTTTTCACTCCACACAAACTCCTTCAATACCTATAAACTCTTCCTGACATCACCTAGAGCGGATTCTGCCTCATCCCGTGCTACCGCAGGATGGAGAAAGCAGAAGACACCCCGTTTCCAGTCCAGGCTCAGGTTTCTAGTGGCAACTTGTGAGTTTGTTTTTTGCTCCCTTGGTTTGGGCCATGCCCTTGGAGTTGCACTGCCGCAGCCAGGACCAGCTCAGGTCCACGTCGCTGCTTTTCTGCCCGACATTACTGAACCTGCACCACCCTATAAACCACTCTGAACACGGGCGGGTGTTCTGATGAGCCAGCCCCAAAAAGAAAGAGTGCGTCAGGATTTTGCTGGATGAAACACCTCCGCGCGGAGCGAACGCTTCTGCAAAGCTCAGCCGGGACTGCGGGGAAGGGATGCTGTGAAGAGCTTTGGCATCACCGGGAAAGTCTCCATCAACCCGAAGAGAGCCGAGCTCTCCTCTGCCTCTTTCTATTTAATTACGCGTTAAGACTTGAAGTCAAAATGTCAGGTCTTAACAACTGGGCAGAGGTGCTTCCTACAGGTTAATTTAACTCAATTCCTAATTATTTAACTCAACTCCATATAAAATAGTTATTTCTAGTTAGCTAGAAGAATCACTTCTCTTTTTGAAAAATTAATTGCATTCTAGCTAGCCATTTTTAAGTTTCCTTTTCTGTAGCTGCTGCACTTCATTGGTGCTTTTTCTTCAGATGTCCCGTTGCCTTTACTTCAACCCATCACTGGTGTGTGAATTTTTACATGCCTCTTTCTAGATCACAGCACTACCCTTTGTGAGGATACTGATTTTTAAGGATGGATCACAGTAAATTTAAAAGGAAATAAAACAAACCAGTTTTAAACCAAAGTGAAAGGCATATACTTCCTCTAACCAAATAAGATCAATCTTATAGTGTAGAAATTTAAACTCCTGTACTCTGCATATAGAGAAGACTTCAGAGAACCTTTCCTTAGCAAACAGTAACAGTAAACCCCAAGTTTCCATCATCTTTTCTTCTCCCATTCCCATCTGAAACTGCCACAGACCCTTTCACTATTTAAGATGCAGTTACTGATGTTTACACGAGATAATCAAAGACTAGCATGCACCAATAACTTCTTTTTCCACCTCATTTCTGTAATAACATCTACTCTAAACAAAAGTTAAAAGCGGAGACAGTGGTTAAATTACAAACGTGCGAGACAGATAAAAAGTAAAATCACCAGGGTTCCGTAAAACACAAAAAAATCTTAAAGCGCACTTCAGAAAGAAGAGGCTGGAGCCTCCTGTCAGACCCCGAGGCTGCTCAGCAGCTCCTGGAGTCGCAGCTTTTACTTTTCCCTGCTAAAAGGAGGACACAAGCCTGCATATTGCCTTCTGTGCTTCCAAACCTGATTATAGATCAACACTTTCACGATGGGTTAATTAAATTCTAGGGCCTGCGTTCATGTTACGACACAGTAACAAAAATAGGATAACATTTTCCAACACTTCCTCTGGAAACAGAATTGACCTGAAGACATAACCACGGGAGTTTTCTCCCTGTCGTTGCATCTTGTACGCCAGACAATGCACTGACCGGACTGCGGGGACGCAGGCAAACCACTGATCCCAACCGTGCAGAAGCCACGAGCCAGGGCCCCAAATAACCCCGGAGTTTTAAAATCTGGGATACGTGGGTTGTACAATGATGGCTGTTCGAAATCGAAAGCCACTACAGTATTCTTAATTAAAGGTCCATAAACCAGCGCCTAACAACAGCATTAGCATTACAATGGTATTTTAGGCGATTACAGTACAGCGGTATTTTTAAATTTGCAGCAAGTTTATCATTTCCCTCTGTGCCAGTTTTGATCTGTGTGTTGATACAGCCGGAGCCAGCCATCCCTGCAGCGACACGTGGAGTCCCCTCGGGACAGGCAGCTTTTCTGCTTGGCCCTCTTCACCTTGCGCCAACGTTTCTGCTAAGCTTTCCACCCCTTTCAGAAACACAACTAACACTTAGCGCAGCAAAAGTCGCAGGCAGCACCTTGCACGCTGCTTGTGTGGTGTCGAGTTCCGTGGGGACATCCCGGGGCTTGGAAAGAAATAAATGGCACCTTGCAAAGTCACCCCAGACTCTCCAAACATTTTACACCAACACTGTACCTCCAAACAACGCAGTGAAGAGCGGGTAAACTGGGGCAAAGCAGCAGCGCACGAGTTCAGCCGGTCAGCAGCTTCCAGCATATTCTGAGCAGATGGCATCATAGGGAAAGAAAAAAAAAATCAGAAGAAAAAAAAAAGTCTATTTATTGATGGATCTGGGAAGAGAAAGCCGTGGTTCCTGGTTCCTCAGGTCTCAGATGGCAAGGGCTGTGGCGTAGGCTTTTGGAGGGCTCACAGCTCACCTCGGGGTTTATTTAATTAGCAGCAAAACATTCAAAACAGGTTCTGAGTGCAGGTGAGCTCCTGGATCGTATTACAAAACATCTACTGCAGGCAGTAACATTTACTGAGCGCTCTGTATGCCGTAGATAAGACACATCCCTACCCAAACAGTTTACAGTGTAGGTACGGTGTTTGTAATATTACAGCAGCCTACGTTTGCAGACTGCCTTTCATCTGAAAGGACTCCCGCGTCCCCCCGGCAATGCCCCTACGAGGTGGGACGGGATGGCCGGTCCCTCTGCGACAGAGCGCGGCGGCGCTGGCAAAGCCACCCGTGTCCTCGTGGGGCAGGGGACAGCCCCACTCCTCGCTGCGGAGGGGCACGTCCCCGTAGCTGGCACGGGGAGATGGGAGGGAGAGGGAAGGAGGGATGGGTGCGAGCTGAAAAGCCATCATGGAACGGCTGCAAGAGTTCATAAGGGAATGGCCGGTCGTGGCCGCGGTGACACCAGTGCCGTACGTCCTCCCGGCCCGGCGCGGGATGCACCGGCCGTGGGCTGGCACGAGCTCATCGCATCACCTATCGCCGCCATAAATCCTCCCCGGGGTTAGACATCCCCGGAGCGCCGCTCCCTGTGCAGACCTCCCCGGGTCTTGTTATGGCCTCACATCGCAGCTATCTGGCGCTTGAGAAGATGAAAGGCCTGAGGAATGCTTTCATTCGCGTCGCAGGGTGTACTGTTAGGTGCCTTGAACTTTCAAAGCGGCGCTCGCCGCTGTTTAAACCCTTGGGACGTGCTGCCCGCTTCTCCTCCCGGGGTTCCCTCTCACCGACCTGGGGGCTGCTGCGGGGGGACGTGGCGGCGGGCGAGCAGCCCTCTGCACAGGACACGGCCACCCCAGCGAGCTCAAAACTCACACCCACCTTCACCCACCTTCTCCTCCTCCTTTTGTCTCCTTCCTCCTCCAACTCCAGAGCTCTTTGGGTCCTGGCTTGTAGGGCTTGTGTCCATTTCCAGCTCTCAGCCAGGGGAAACATCCCCGGCAGCGCAGTCCCCATCCTCAGGGGAGCCAGGAGAAGGTAGCTGGGGAAAATATAGGAAAATAAAGTGAAGGAAGGAGGAAAAGATTTTTTTTTTTTTCCCTTCAATTTTTGACACAAATGTCTTTTTCTTCCCCTCCCACCTCTGCCCCAACGCAGAAGAAGCTCACACGGGAGTGCGTTTTCCGAGAGCAGTTTGAAGAGAACTGGTACAACACGTACGCCTCGACCCTCTACAAGCATCCCGACTCGGAGAGGCATTACTACGTGGCTCTGAACAAGGACGGCTCCCCCCGGGAGGGGTACAGGACTAAGAGACATCAGAAATTCACTCATTTTTTACCCAGACCTGTGGACCCTGCCAAAATACCTGCGATGTACAGAGACCTCTTCCACTACAGGTGATGTTTCCTGCAGCTGCCCCGTCAGTGTACATACTTGGGCTCCCAAGCTTTTTCCCAGAGCACTATATTAATAGTCATTCCATCATTCCTGTAAGCGTAGATGATGTAGGAAAGCACTTACATTGAATTCAGACACTGCTGTTCCTCCTTGTTTCAAGCGTATATTGAACCTGGGTTATTTATGGGGCTGGGGGTAGGGGAAGGGAGGGGAACCCTACATATAATCTTCCGTTTTCATTCACTTTCTTTACCCGGTTGCTACAAGAGAAGCCGAATATTCAATGTTACGCTTGCTTAAAGGAACAAGCAGGTGAGCAAACCTGATCACCGGGTTGGGGGGGGTGTGTGTGCGAAAAATGAACTAAAAATGAAGAGAAGGAAAGGAAACAAAAGACCACAGAACTGCTGCAGATGCTGCTGCTGAGCTCGGGATGGTTACCTGCTAAGAAAAAGCCTTTCGAACGGTACCCCGCTTAAGCAGCCCAGGAGTTTGCTACATGGATGATGCTACGTGGACTGGTCCTGATGCGTGGGGTTTGGTTTTTTTTTTTTTTTCCTGCTGTTGGGGTGGGAATGGGGCGAGGAACATTATTCAGATGTAAGCATGGATACTGTGCATAAGGACAAAACTATTTATAAAATGTATATGATATTTATTTTATATATTTATTTATTTCAAAATAATTTTATTTTTAATGAGAGATGCTATGACCGGATTTTCATCAGGAAGAATAAGGTCCTACTGAAACAGGAGAAAAAAAAAATGAGTTTTAAGAGCTTATCGGCAATAAAATTGTCTTTATATTGTAGATTTCTTGCTAGCCCTTTTTTTTGGCGCTCTTTACCAATTAACCCACCATTTCCCCATAATGTGAACATTAACACCGCCTCCAAAAATGCTTGGTATGGTACAGATAAATCACCTAAACCCCAAAAACGAGGAATGCAATCAAGTTGTATCTGAAATGGATCTTGGAAGCGTGACCCTGCTGAAACGTGGTGTCTAACGAACCGTGATTGCCAAGAACCGCAAACCCAGGTCCTCGGGCCACGCCAGGCACCAGCCACGGCTCGGCTTCCGTAGCCATCGCGTGGCATTGCCGTCGGCGCGAAGGGAAGAACCTCACCGGCACGGTCGGCGTCCTCGGGCTGTCCCTCGCCTCTGCGGCCCCACGAGCCTGGGAAGCGCCGGCGCAGCTCTCGGTGGGAGGTGACGGCATCTGAGATGCTTCGGCACGTGACGCAGCCGCTGCGGATTAATTATCCTGTCGAAAATCAAGCGGAGAAACATTTGGAGCATCTGCTGAGCGTTGGGATGGACCCATCGTTTCTGCAGTAAAACCACATCTCACACCTGACGCCTCATGGAAAAAAATCAGTGAAGAAAAAGTAGAAAGCAACAAAAGCAATATCACCCCCCCCTCATTTTTAAGCAGTTCCTGTGGATGATCATCCCTGTAGGCAGTGCTTGGATGTTCACAGCCGTGTGGCATTGTCCTCCTGGACACGCAGGGCTTGGGTCGGGCTGGCCAGCCCGGGGAAGCTCCCGGTGGAGGCTTCGCTCTGCAGCTCACCCGGCAGCCAGCACAGCCCCTCGGTGACGCCTGTGCCGCACGTCTGCCCTCGCTGCCCGCGCGGGATGTCGCAAAACTACAGGGGAAGCTTCGAGAAACGGTGCCGGTTTATTTTTTGTCCCCTGCGATCAGCAGAGAGGGGTTTTAGCACACGGTGGGAGCTGGAGTACGTTGTTGTACAGGCACTTTGCGGCACGGGGGAGAACTCGGTGTGAAATGCGGTTCCCCGCAGCGTGCAAAAATACGTACACACGCAGATGTAGCGGCCACGAGTTGGGGTTTCCTATCCCCGTTGCATTTTTCACACTAGTGTTTCTCAGCCTCCCCCTTGCAAAGCAGTCGAGGTAAAATCTTGGCTCCTTCAGCTTCAGTCCATGAATTCCCAGAAGGATTTCACCGACCTAGGGACAATCCACACCAGCTTCTTCAGGCGCTGTGCTGCTAACGGAGCGCAGCCCCCGTGCCCAGCTCTGCTCCCAGCCGTCCCCCCCCCCCCGGCCACCTCCCTGTCCCATCCCTTCGCTGTCCCAACCGCTCCCACGCCGGGAGCAGCAGCCACCAGACGATGATGGGCTGCGGATCCCAACCAGGAGATTACAGGAGCTTTACCTTGAATGATCCAGACACAAAGGAATTTAATCCTGTCTTTGAACCAAAAAGTGTTTATTTACCTTCTTCCTGTGAGTCACATCTCATCCTCGGCCGCATTGTCGGGAGCACGATCGCTCAGGAAGCGTCCCGAAGTGTCCTTTGGTCCTTTGGGAAATCCTCGAGCTTCGCTCCGTCCCCCGGGGATGATCCTGCCTCCCTCTAGCCGGTGCTTTCCATGGCGCTTGAAGATAAATCCAGCTGTTAAGCTCCTGCTCCTCTTCTTCAAACTGAAGGTCAGAACCTGCTCAGCAATGCCAAGTACCTTCTGCACCAACTCGAAAGGGACCTGATCTGGCCCAAGGCGATGGACTCGTTTGTCCAATACTCAAATCAAAGAGCTGCCGCGGCAGAACCTCCGGCTGCGAAGGGACGCGCGGGTGTGAGGGATGGTGTAAAACACCTTCTCAGGATCCAGGTTCAAATAACCATACTTGCAAACCACAAAATCCATGAAGAATTTACTGGAATCCCCTTTGTAAAGGCTGGTGTTGTCTCCCATGTGGGACACTCTCTAAAGAGGGAATTCAGCGTTGCTAAATCCCACCCGAATGGTTGCTTGCAGCGGGAATTTACTGGGTTTGGTTCTGGTTCAACAAAATACTTAAAGACACAAGTGATGACTGACCTGGGAGCTTAATAGCAGCAGAATTAACAACCGCGGGCTCTGGCTGCATTTTGAGCGGCACAGGGAGCAGCCGGCAATGCGGGGGGGTGTTTTCACGCGGACACGCTCCCCGTCCCGTCCCGTCCCCGCGGCAGAGCGGGCTGCCCCCTCGTCCGGCCATTACCCGACGTGCTGCCGCTCTGCCCGGCAAAAGCCAACTGGGACCGCCGACTGCTCCTGCGGCTCGGAGGCTTTTACGGGGCCGGCAGACGGACCCCGCAGCCCGGGCAGCGTACGGGGCCTCGCCCAAGGTGCGTCCGCTCCTGGTGGGAAAGTTTTAGAGGAAAAGTTTGCGATGCTTCAACCTGAGAGATTCTCTCCTAAATTAGCAAAAGGAAACACCAACGTATGGTTGGGATCGGCTCGTATCGGTTCAGAGTTACAGCGGCCAAGCTCTCCCAAAGGGAAGGCAGAGGTGGCTGGTGCAGGGGGCACCCACGGTCCCGCAGAAACCCCGCTGCGCCCGTCACCCCCCGGTGCTGTTTTACACGCAAAAAGCCGAGGGTCTGAAAGCACGACAGTAAGCAGGACAAAAGGCATCGCTTTCAGCCCTTCTCCTTCCACCCGAGAGCGGTGGGGACGCTGGAAGGGAAACATTATCCCGGGAACAGCTGTGCAGAGCAGGAGGGAGGAGATGGGCGATCGCTCGAGTCTCGCTATGGAGGGGTGCGGACACAGAGGAAAACCCTCTGCGTGAGGCCAACGTGGCGCCGAGCACAGCGCAAACCCAGCAAAAGTGCTCGTCCGCCCCCAGCTTTGGCACAGGGATGGTCTCGGAGGGGGCCGAGCAGACAGACCTACAAGCAGCAATGCACACGTGGCCTCAGGGACGTCCCCACGGAGAACCCGCTGCCTGCGGGGAGCTCTCCTGGGTGGGACGTGCAGCTCAGGGGTCCTTTCTCGGTGGGGGGGGCAAGGAGCAGAGGCCCCAGAGACTTACCTCCCCTGGAGAACGTGATGGAGAGCCCAAAACTGCCGAGGGAGTCCAGAACCTGAGCGCCGAGAGGCAGGAAGGTGCTCTTCTGGTTAGGGGCTGCCTCACCCGGCAGTACGGCCAGAGAGATGCGTCGCAGCTGCTGGACCGTGGTTGAGATGTTCCCGAAAGGGCACCCAGGGATGGAGCACCCCCGAAGGAGAAGAAGGGCTGAAATTCTTGGTGGTGAGACAAAGACATCGCACCCCTCGGGACAGCGCTGGTGGCAGAGGATGACCCCGGGTACCTCATCCAAAGGGCCGTGTCCTCTCCCGCGACCCAACAGTTGGAGTCAACTCGTACTCGGGGGGTTTGGCTGAAACACCAACTATCCCGGCCGGGGGGAGCGGTCTGCAGGGCAAAGTCTGGCTTCAGCTCAATCCAGAAAGCTTTATAACGACAAAGGCACTGCGAGGAAATAAAGTGAGGTTACTGAGTGCTCCACCTAAGCCACAGGACATACAACACACGGAGGGCAATATTTGGCGTATATACCTGATATCTCAGTATCATTTATCAACCAGCAGATGCGGGTAAATAATTTCTCTGCTCTTTGGAGAACAAAACAGCACCAAGGCTTTGCTGGAAAACCGCTTGGATGGGAGACAACGCAGCGGGGACCTGTGCTGAACGGAATTCATGGGCAAAGGTGCATCGCAGGTGGGGTGCGCTGCTTCTCGAAGATGGAGACACGGTCAGAAACGCAGGCGCAGAGCTCAGCTCCTGGGACGGAGGTGGGACGCAGCAGGCAGCGCCGCGGGAAAAGCGCTTTCTGAGGCTGAGGCTGTACAAACGCCGACCCTGATCCTGCTTTTGAGGTAAAGACAAAACCCGCCTGTGGTCGAGAAGGGAGAACAAAGAGCAAAACCCGGCACCGGGGCCCGTGATCCACACGTGGCCAGCGGCCCAGACAGCAGCATCAAGTGGAATTGCAGAGAGGAACTTAAACCTAGAGGGTAAGTCATGCGATAGGCAGTGTAAGATTATTTGTTTTCCAAAGCAAGTAACTGCTTCAGAGGCGTTAACTTCTCATAATGGAAAAGACCAAGGACGCAGTCTCATACCTGCGCTGGCTGGGTTCGAGTAAGAGCCCTGCAAAGCCGACTGCACCGAGGAGTCTCGGGCTCTTCCCTCACGGTACCAGGAAGAATTTAGCACCAAGATGCCGGTGACGGAGCGTGGCAGATCACCGCGCGAGACGCAGCAAGCGCACGTGTCCATCAGCGAGTCCACGGAGGTGAGGAACGTGCTTTGTGCAGTTGAATTATAGAAGTAGCCGTTGCCGCAGGATTCGGCTTTGGTTAACGCCCCAGGTAGCAATTACTGTTTCGCATTCAGCGCCTGAAACCACCAGTCATTAAACAGAAAGCCAAGACAACGTTTGAGATCAGACCTCGAGCTGCCCAGCGCAGGCCCAAGGGGTGACCCCAGCCCCCCCCAGCCCCCCCAGGGCAGTGTCCCCATCTCAGGCCTCGGCCCTTCCCCAGCACCCTCCTTCAGCCGCCACCTCCCCCCCGCCAGGTCCTCACCGGGCACCGCAGGTCCAGGAGCCGCGACCAGATGACAAACGTCTTCCTGCGTGGCCGCTGCGCGCGCGGAGGTGACCCAGGGCCACGGGCAGGATGACGACCCACCCGTCCCGGGAGCTTCTCCGGGGCGCCCAGCCTGCCAGCGCTGGAGGAAGGTCCGCGCAGGCCTCCGAGACCCAAACCATCTCCGAGGCCGCAGCTCGGTCTCAGCCCTTCGCAGCAGCACGGCTCTACCAAAGACACGGGTGGGGGGGTCCTGCTGGGGCTCTAGGCTGGGACGCAGCTCCGGGGGACGTTCTGCAGCGCAGAGGGTGCACGTGGGGTTATTCCAACCCCCGAGCAGGTCTGGGAAAGGAAGCTCAGCCCCTGCGTGCTTACACCACCAGCATTTTCCCAAACATCTCCAGCTGGGAACGTCGAGGACCTTTGTCTTTCCATCAAGGCCGAAAACGTATCCCGTCTCCAAAACTCTTTGAGCTCGACCTGATGCAGCCTCTGCCACACGCACGAGCCTCCCGCTGCCCTCGAGCAAAGTTTTTAACTTGCAGGGGTACCCAAACCCACGCTGCCACACTGCCCCTTTACGGCAGTTTGGTTTTCACACCAGACACCATTTCCAGGGCACCTGGCCAAGCCCCGCCGTACCCCCCCGGGGCAGGAACGCGGCCCCAGCACCGGCCAGCAGCCACAAAAAAAGCTTCAAGTACAGCGAACGCACGTAGGGGCAGATTTAAAACACGTCGTCGCGTGGTTTTTGGTGTAGGAAAGGGGGGTTTTACCCATCAGGTGGGATTCAGTAACTAAGAAAGAGAGAAGTACGATGATGAGGTTAACACGTGCAAGGAGGATACTCTAATTCGACCGAGAACTTCACCTCACTCAACAATTCCTGATTTCTGATCGCTGGGCGATCAACTCGCTCTTCATTTTGAACAGATTGGCTGCAGAAGCTTTTCATAATTCATATAATTTGAGAACCTGGACCACAACTAATTTTCCCCCGAAATGAAGTTCACGGCTACGTCCAGGAACGCGCTGTAGTACCTCACTGCAGGAAAAAAAACAAACCCTTCAGACACCTTAAACTCGGAGCGCAGCTCTCAAAAGACGCGTCCTCAGCCCGCGTCCCTGCGGGGTTAAGGCTCTATTGCGAAGGTAGCACAAGGCACGGTGATGTATTTTGGTCACTTTATTAAATGAGATATTAAATAGTCTAAGTTTCAACTACTAAACAGCACTTTGAATGGTGAAAACACAGATAGTATATCGTCATACTTGAATGCTTCTGCTCTTTAAAAACACATTTCCAGTCCTTATATATATTACAAAACAGCCTTATAGGAAGAGGTGACACCTTTTCTATAGTACTTAAGATATTTAATACAGAACTGAAAAGCCATCTAATAGAAACAAAGGCAAGTCTTCACAGCTGTATGATTTCAGCAGCCAAAGCTGGTTGATGGACTGAAACATTACTATACAACTGGGACAAAACATATACAATATCACAATACTAAGCAAAAACGCTTTACATCCAAAGGAATAAACAGGTTACAAAATGTGGAGAATTTAGCAGGCAAAACTGTATTACAAGCAACATTTTTATTCGTTGTCTTAAGCCATTTCATCTAGTTAAAACATCTAAAACAAATATAAAAATGAGCCTTTTATTATCTTATTGATGTATGTCCTGTCCTTAAATATTGGTTAAAGCTTGATGTTATACTCAAAGCACATTGTTATGCAGCTAAAATGTCGAGTGAGAAACATGTATGCAAAGTGGTCCAAGTTTTATTTCAATGCTTATCTGGGATTTCTTCTTATGCATTAGTCTTCTGTTATCCATAGTTTTGTCCAGGATGAAAAAAAATGTGCCTTTAAATGTTGCCTAAAACTTCCACATTTAAGTCCTTGAGTTACTGTAAAACTCCACTGAACATTCCCAGGTTTGGTAGAAAGAATCTCTCTTATTCGTGACACGTAGGAATACCGGTGAGAGTCGCCCAGAGTACATTTGCCTTCAAAACGTTTGTCTCAAAGTCACATTTTGTTTCTTCTAGTGTGAATACGTCTCTCTGCTCCCCTCCCCCCAAATTAAATTTAACTGTAGAGCTGGCAAAGCGCTGGAACATACTGAGGTTCTTCCGTGGCATCTTGTCATGAAAGAGTCCAAGACAGCGACTTGTCAGCTGGGTTTGCAACAGATCAAACTCACTCTGTTCGGATCACAAACCAAGTTTCAATCACAAAACGAAATAGCGCGTAAGCTTTGCATATTCAGATGCGAAACTCACTTGTCCGGTTCAGGGCAAGAACTCAAACTCCTGCAAGAAACTTTCCAGAAACCAAAACAATTTTAGTTCACGTCAGCGAGTCGGAAGAGTCCGGCAACGTCTGGGGCAAACGCCTCCGTCCGCTCGTTTCTCCAGAGTTCTTGGCGGCCGATGCACCGTTGCCTCAAATGCTCCTGTTGCTTACCTCTACCCCCACGTTCTACCCTTTACTTATTTTTTGAGGGGCAGAAGAATCAACCAAACTATATTCAAAGAAAAGCCCTATTTGTATTTAATTAGATCTTCACGAGCACAGAAAGTGTGGGTAAAGAGAGTGCTAATGATATATATCAAACCAGAAATTTCTCTCCGGTCTACATAAAAATAATAATAAAAAAAAAAATTATAAAATCAACCTCTTTGCGTACTAAGTCGCGGTTTCACACAAACGGAAGGGATCGGGGAGGAGTGCATAACCAAAGCTTTCATCTAATAGAGGAAAAGTTATTTCACTGTCCTGGCAGCTCTGGAAGTTGCTACAGCACTTTCTTCGTATCGATTTTAAATCGGCAATAGTTCTGCCACTTTAAAGTTGTTTACGCATCAGGGTTTGACCCTGGTCACCATCAGTTTTAACCCCCCAAATACCAGGAATTTCAGTTTCTTGGCCCGTCTCCCATTGTCGGCAACGGGAAAAGACAGTAGCACCAGCATTAAGGAGTTAACAGAAATGTGCTTTGTCCTGGACTCCGCATAGAGGAAATCAGCGTGTGAAGGAAAAACATCTCCAACTCCAAGATCACCGTTTGTTATTCCATCACATCAAACCGAAAGTAAAAAAAAAAATAAAAAAAAAAAATGGCAAAAGACTGGGGAAGAACAATCACCTTCCCCAAGTCGCTATTTAAGGCTGTGTACACAGTTTCTATATAACTGCATGACTCGAAGTTTCAGAGCAGTAGTATTTAAGAGTATTGCACTCAATTCTGTATCAGAGAGTATTTTCATTTCCTATGTTTCATTCAGCGTAGACGACAGAGTACGAGTCCAGACCTCAGTCAAAAGGAAACCAGACTATTTCTGTTACCATATTCCCACTAATATAAAGAAATGGGTGAGCGGAAAAGTATTCCATAATTTGAGGAATCAACTCTAATCAAGAACTCAGCTGTTTACAATTCACATGTGGTATACTGACACAGACCTGCAGGCCTTCCTAAGCTCCTCACATTCGATGACAGCGCCGCGGCTACTAAAAGCAAGCGTAGGAGTTTAGACAGGAAACCTGTGGAGATGCTACTGTTACGGGAGGACTTGTTTTCACTGAAAACAACTTGTTATCTCCTGTACTCAACATATGTAAGAAGATTCTAGGCAACATCACTGACGACAGGGAAAATATTATGTCCTATTTAAACAAAGCTGAAACACTAATATGGAACATGGCATTTAAGGGGACCAACCAAACTATTTATTAATTAATTTTATTTTTTTTTACAGTTGAGTTCTGTTAAGCCATTGATTCCTAAAAAAATAAAAAGTTCTTTCTCTGATTTGAACAATCCCTTAGGCTTTTAGTGCAAAATCACATTTATTTCCCTTGGGAAGGCCCTGGATTTTTGCCTCTCATTGGGGGTGGTGCTCGTTGTAACGGTGGTGGCTGCATACCACCGGACACTGACTGATACATTCCTCTCATATCTATCTGTTGGTAGTTGGAAGGATTCATGATTAAATTTGGAGGCTTTGGCATCATGAGATGACTCATTGCTGCTTGCTGGTAAGACATCTGCTGCTGTTGCTGCTGATTGTACTGCTGCTGTAGTCTTCTGTTCATAAGTATCCTCTGAACACAACTGATTAACTGCGGAGGGAAAGCAGAGCTGTCGTAAGCGCGTGACCCAGCTCGATGCCGCAAGCATCAAGTTCAGAGTTAAAATCGATTTGTTGGGGATAGCACGGCCCAAGGAAAAAAGCACCATTGTTCTCACCATCACTAAGGTGACGGTGTGCACCAGCAGGTTGCTGAAGACACCCTTTGGTAACAGCACTTCGGGCTCCCTTCTCTTAACGACTTGCCTATCGGATCGCGTGCAGCATTTAGGTAAGTTGCCACAGCAACACACACTCTACTATGAAATTAGTCCCAGGTGTAAGTTACAACATTGTTTGTCAGGTACCGTTTATCCTCCCTTTGGAAGCCCTGCGTGCGGACTGTCACTAAACGTTTGTTTGCCCAAGAGAAAACTCTTCCCACTGACCTAATCCGGGCAACTCTCAGATTTTGCAAAATAATGCTAAAACCCCATTACCGATACTCTCTAAGATGGGCGTTTCGTCAGTCCTTTTCTGAGCTCTGGGAATCAGATTTCTCTTTCAGCCTCACGACCTTCAAGCAAACTACTTCAACAGAAAAATCTGGCGAGTATTTTTCTAAATGAACTTCTCGCGGAGTCTCCTTCGATGGGGCTGAGCAACGCACTCCACCACACTGCAGAAGTCACCACCTCCTGACGTTACGTCACACACACCCTTACACAACGCCAGCAAATACCTGACCCACCGAAACACCCGTTCTGTAAGTAGATATTTATGCACCTATACGTATACTTCTATTTTACGCACACACACCCCAAGTCCATACTTAACATCCCAGGTCAAACATGGGATCAAACAGCTGATCAAATAAATATTAGGGGTTTTACCATCTGTTGTTTAGCAAGGACATCGTTATAGATGGCTTCTCGGCGTTTGACATCAAGCTCCTGGCTCGCCTGTCTGCTTAGTGCCAGGGCCTGTACTTGGCTCTCTGTGAGGTTTACGTTTTCTTTCCACTGAAAAGGAAATAAAAACAAACAAAAACCAAATAAAACCTTTTGATACTAGTCATTTTAACAGAAGCGTAATGGTAACTGAGGTCTTGCATTATGTTCAGAGTGGCATCAAGAGGTAAACCACAGCCCAATTTCCAGTAAATGCAAAATTATACTTCACCAGAATCGCAACTATGAGTTGTTAGTTCCTCTAATGGCTAATTAAGGTAATACACCTCTAGATTATTGGGAGCAAGTGAGAAATGACAGCTAGATAGATAAGGACAAGATACAGGAAATACATCTTGTTTGTGTATAGTTGTTCTTATTTGTAGGAAATCAGCATTTTCAGAGCAGGGCAAATAATTATGATCTAAGGCTCTATGTTATCTAGATACCATCAAGGGCTACTGCAGGGATAAAGGTCAATACAAACTGGAAATTATATTCATTAATAATGCAATTAATTAGCTGAATGATCATAGATAATAGTAATTTCTTAAACTTCTCCCATCTCCTGACCTAACCTACAGTTATCCATTTCACTCACTATGGTTGAAATGATGTCTTCAAGGGGCTGAATTCTTGCTGCAGTTACACTGTTGGTTGCTTCCGCAACTTTCTCTCTTCCCTGATTAATAAGGTCCTGAGAAAACATCAGAAAATTAATTATAAAGTACAGATGCAAAGAACACATTTCTTTGCCAACCTTTTATCAGTTTTCTTCCATCTTTGCCTTGTGCACCTAGGCTTTAATTATTTTTTCTCTCAATTTGCACAAGTCGCTGAGTCTAAGCTTCCACACAACTGAATTTCGGCACAGAGTAATTGAACAGCACAAATAAATCTGCCCAATTGTACAGTGGACACTATTTACAAAAAACCTATTTTTGTACCCCAAGGTTTTCAGAGCATCACAGGAGTGCTACATTTCTACCCAGGCAAATTTTCTGCGATACTGACTTTGATGATGTTAAGAGCTTCGACTATGTGCTCCAAATATTATCTGTTATGCAAAATTACCTATTTTAGTATATTGTGAATTATTCCTCAGGTGTAGAAATCCACACAGGTCCCCCCGATTTGCACACTTTGTTAGAGGTTTTAAATTCTTTAGCACGGACTCCTCACTGGACACTAGTCGGCATCGTAAGATATTTAAGAATGACGTTCACGGTTATTTGTGACGGAAAAACGCACGCATGCTTACAGCAACACGGGCTTGGATTGCTGCTTACCTCCAGCTGTTGGTTACTCATTGCTGACAGAGCACCCAAATTGAAAGGAATATACGGTGTTTGAGAGTTGAAATTTGTGGGAAGCATATTGGTCCCAGCTGGCATGTTGAAACGCATGGTCAAGCCCTTAAAAACACAAAATGCATTTATATTTGAAGAACTCTGATAATTCATGGTCTTTTACACCCCATGAAATACCATACGCAGAGTAATCAACCCTTGGAGAAGACCGCAAGCACCGTGCGTGACACATGCGGGCTATCCTATCGTAGTAAACTGAAAAGCCTTTTCAAGCCTCCATTCAGACGGACATTTTAATCACAGAGGAGCCTAACTTCTAGTCTTGAGTAATACGGGGGTTGAGCTTAATTATAATTAGTTGGTACACTAACAGAAAAATGACCAAGGCTTATTAGTGTATCTTCAGTTGTTTAAGATGCGCTTTTTCTACTGCAAACTCACTACTTAATGTTGAGTTTGACCTGACTAACCATATTTTGAAGAAGTGAAATGCAAAATTAATTAGCAGGAATATAAAGCTCATCTCCCCTATGGACTTCTTAGAGACCAATTTCAGTGCTAACTGCATTATATATTCCTATTTCTTCTCCCTCACAAAACCTTCACCCAATACTCCATTTCGTTTGTTATTTCTTCACTCAAGATGGTCAGTGGCAATTTATACATCCACTTTTTGTACTTTCAGATTATTGATCAGATCTGAACACCAAACTTTGCCTTTCTAGGAATTTTATGCCATTATGACTCCAGTTACACCAAGTTATCATATTCTTTTTACAGTAAAAAAAAATAAATCCCAAACCTGTAGCAAATTTACAGTTGTCTTCATGCTACCACCTGCTTAAATATCAAATAAACAAGACACAGGGAGTAACAGGAAAAAAAAAAAGCAAACTTTTAGGCCCTTTCTGGCAGATGCTTATATGTTTGTGGGATCATGACAAAAAAATTCTGAAATCAATTGTATACCTTTAATGGAGCTAGAAATGTCCCTCAAATGGTAAGAGAGAGGCATTACACAGGACACCAGCTGAGTTTCATTATGAAACAGGAAAAAAAATATGTTTGTGTAAAAGGAAAAAGTAACTTTTAAATGAAAGTAACAAAGAAAATACACACAAAAGACCAGCATCAAAAGAGCAAACAAGACAGGGTATCACCTTTTTTATATGTCAAAATTTGCTTTACATATCCATTTCTTGGCCTATAAAAAACTGAAAAGGTAAGAGGTCCTGAAATCTGGAAAGGTTATTTTCATATCTGTAAACCTGATTAGCTAGCTTTACCTTCTTTTCTGCTTCGTATTCTGCCCATGCTGCCTTCCTTTCTTCTTCAGTGAGTTCCTCTTCCTCCTTATGGTCCAGGAGCGAATCATGTTCGTGATACCCAACTATATATTCTTTATTGATTTGAAGCAATTCTGCCAGGATTGTATCCTGTTCAAATAAAGAGACGATAAAACGAGCAGTCACTCAGTAGCTCTACTGTATTTACCCTTTGTGCACGCCTAACTTACTGCTTTGACCCAATTTCACAAACAGCAGCTCAGAGCGCTTCACGGCGAAAGAAAATTAAAAAATAATTTAAAAGTACAGTTTTTCGCAGAGGGAGGGAAATGGATTAACAATCTGTTTCAGAGATGACAGTCCAATCACTTAATGAACCACAGGAATGCGCTCAGATTCCACGACAATAAATGCAGTTTAAGAACCTAAAAAGAATGGAATGTGCTCAATGGTTTTTCCTTTGCTTAGGCTGGATACCTGAGAGGACCTATCAATAATCGGCATCTATAATATACAAAGAGCACCTCGACTGGATTAAAAACACTAAGTAGTACTTTGGTCCATCAGCATTCAAGAGGAAAAGTTCCTTTCTTAAAGCTGATCAACAGGCCCCCACCCATCTGGACTACGGAAGGTGAAATCAGGGCTGCGACCTGGATTCGATCAGCGGGTTGCAATCTAGACCTCCATATTCCACAACACCCCGAGTGCTTAATTGCTTTTATGATTAACAGAAATATTTACAGTGCCGTTTATAATGGCAAACTATTGCGAAGGTTTTGTTCACAGGCATGCTAACAGTTTATATACATATATTTTAAAAAAAAAAAATATAAATAAAAGAAAGCTCCGATATACCGCAGCATTCAGTCTAAGATTTCTAATACAAAAAATTATACATAAATCCTCTTAATGTTTCTGGAAATGTACCGTTACCAGCATGTTGAATATCTCCTAGATAAAGTAAAAATAAACCAGCTGCTAACCAAAATACTAAGTTGCTACTGCCCTTGTCCGGACTACAGATGCCACGTTATGATAGATCATTATCTCAATTAAAAAGTGATATAAAACAGACAGAGGAAATGAATGTGAAAAGCTGGTGTTTCCAGGTAGGTAGTAATGGTTTTGCAGTCCTCATTTCTCAGAGTCAACATGCCAGTTTTCCAACGGTTCTCCAATGATGACACCTCTTTATGTTAAAATAAAGGTAAAGGATGAAGAAAAACACACTCTGCTAAGACAGCTCGTGAAAACTGCTCGTGCTGCACTGCAGGAGTCCCCTTTTGGAGATAATTATTGGACACGTTTGGTTTTTTTCAACGCACTTGCATCACTGACGAGCTCGCCGAATGCCGAAAGCTCCAACACACCTCAGCATTCAGCCCAAGATTGATAATACAAACCCTTTCTCTGACGGAGCTTTTGGACCGCTCCTGAAATGAATTACAGTGAATATACTAAAGGTACTTTTTGCAGTAGAATGACACGAATACCTACAGACCTGCTCCGCATCGCACCCTTACTCTGCTAGGCATTTGTACAACCAGGAGGATCAACCGTCCTCCTCCGACATTTTACGACCCAGACAGAACGAGGATTGGAAAGAATGGCTTGTACCTGCAAGCAAACGGGTTTTTGCAACAGCACCAGGAACCGCACGTGGAAGTCCTGACCATCGGTTTTGTCACAACAGCTACAGAAAGTCGTTTGTGTGTGTTTAAAACTCACTTATATTAACCAATTCTAGAAGCTGGTCTTTGTTTCATCCTTCTGCTATCTGGTCTCCCTAAATTCGAATCTATGCTTTCTTTACCAGCCCCTCAACAAAATATTCAGTGTAATATCTGCGTGACGGAAGGGCACAAGGAACCAACAATGGTACTTCTGGGGTGGTGGGAGAGGAAGCAGAGATGGAAAAGGGACGCGATAATGGGATGTGACGAAAACATCCAGAGGAAGAGGGTGAAGAAGTGGAGAAGATATTACAAAAGTAAGCTAACACAATGAAAGCGCTCTCAGCATACCGTAGCTGTACATCAGTGTAGGGAGGGTTCCTGGACATGCATATGCATTAATTTCCATGGTAACACTATTATTGAAAACAATACTGGAATATAATCCACACTCACTTAGCCAACACAGTCTTCAAAATGTGGTTTAAATTACATCCAACTGTGTGTTTGCTTTTCTTTGTCTAAACTTTATTTTGCATTAACTTTAATGATGGAGATTTGAAAACCGGGATAGGTAAGGTACTGCCATTTCGTTTGTTTAATTTTACAATGCAAAAAAATAATCACCTTACAAACAAAAAATCGTCAGACTAAATACTCCTTTTTGTTTAGCTTGTTGATAGAACAATGATTATCAATTGGTTTATAAGCTTTAAGATAAAATCCTGGTGATGAAGTAAAGATACTGAAAAAAAGGTTTTCAATTTTAAAAAAAGGTTTGTCTCTCTATAATCCAATGGAAATTAAATGCTACGAAGAGATAAATGTATTAGAAAGGAAATCTTCCATGAAGGAATGTGAGTTATGTTGTAATTCATAAACAAGTTTTTCTCAACCAACTGAAAATTTACTACCAAGGTTAACAATAAAAATAAATTTAAATAAGCAGCAAATTCTTCTGATTCTGAGATCAACAGCCTTCCAAAATTCAAGAACTGTCCCCTAGTACGGAACTACAGTAAAACACATGCCCTGGCTACATCCTGAGGTAGTATAAAATAATGATATACTATATCCAACGGAATCTGAACTATTATTTTAATCTGCTTTTCCAATCTGCATTACACGACCTCAACTGAGCCAAGTTTTCATTTCACATAAAAACGTGACGGTGACTCTAATCCACCGAAGACGCTGATCTGGGGAAGAGTAAGTGTGCAACAGGGCTGCAACAGTGCCGGCTCCGAGGGACACACCGTGCCCCCCCGTTTCGTCTTTGCCTAGCTCCCACCCCACGCGTACTGCTCTGAAATAGGTATCGCGCGAGCCAAGGTAAACCACAAGTAATGCACTTATCATCCACTGTCAGTATTTGTGGGGAAAAAGCTTTTTTCCTGTTAGCTACGCATCAGCCAAGTCTACCCCGGTATACAAACCTGCGGGAGCTGTGTCGAGTCTGTGAGAACCTACCTTAAAAAACCCCCAAACAATACCCCGGTCATAAATCACACTGATTTAATGAAAGACTCCAGATCCACTGTTAAATTCAGAGCAAAGTAAAATGCAACACCCGAACTACAATCGTAACGCATTAAACTATTTCCTCACTTTACGCTGGCTCTTCCTTTTGAATTGCTGCTCTACAGAAATAATAACAAAAACCTGCTTATGCCTTTAGTCTATCAGGTAATGAGTCACTGCATTTGCATAAAGCTCATGGCCTATATACAGTCATTATTTCTATACTTAAATACAGCAAATTTGAGTGATGACTCCGTCTTAAGATACTTCTTATACCTTTTTGGGACTGAATTTCTAAGTAGTCCTTTTCAGCTCTGCAGGGATAGCCGATGAATGAAATCAAGCAGTGCAAATTAATACTAATTTAGTAAATTCAGGTGAGCACCACCCATAATAAAATAAAATAAAAAAATATTCTGTTAATCCCAAGTATTTACATCGTTCAAGACGTAGAAGCTGGTTCAGAGGGGTAAGGGCACTATGAAGCTACGGTCGTAGTGCAACGGGCATTTTCCCCTGAGAACCTCACGCGTTGGCTCCTCAGCACTCCTCGGCAACCTGAAGGTCCTGTTCAGACCGCAAAGGGCGGAAAACTGCTGCTAAAATTAAAACTTGACATGAAACGTTGATAAACTTCCAGGAAAACTGCATACTGCACATTTGCCGTGGGACTTTTTGTATAAATAGCAACATTCAACATCCTCCTCTCCCCTTAACAACATTCTGTAAGAAAACTAGTCTTTGACTGAAACTTAGGTTATTGCAAAAACAAAATTCTCAAGGATATGTTTTAAAAGCCAAGTAGTATTTAATTCTTATTTTACAAAATGTATTTAAAAAAAATCAAGTGGTATTTAATTCTTAATGAAAGTAGGCTTTAATTGTAACTTTTAAAACAATATAGAATGAATTCTCCTAACCCATTAAAAGCAAAAGAATAAAACCTCTGGGTTTTTTTTCCTTACATCAAAGTTGTTGAAAAGCACGTTAAAACTCGGAGTTACAAGAACGCCCCTAACGCTCAGCTCCTTCTCAACATACACAATTCCTGGCTGCCGATCTGAAGAACCTGCCTACTGCGGGGTGTCGCTGAACTCAAGAAGTTCTCTGACTTCGCGGACATCCAGCACAAAACCTATCGTCCCTCCAGGTTTTTCCACATTTGTGCTTAGATTGTGGAGGAAAAGATATTAAACATTTTGCCTAATTCCTATTCAGAATTCTCTCTAAAAAGCATGCTTGGAAGGGGTCAATTCTAAAAATGCGTATTTTCAAACATCTTTGTCCCCATGTTCCGAGGAATCTGTTCCTTCCGAGCCTAGCTGTATCTCCGCTGGACATTTTCAGTCTATTTACTTGTTTTTCCTGTGCGTTTCACGCCAACGCTACGGATTAGAGGTAATCCCTTACCTTACTGTCTGCACAACAGTGAAATTACACAGTGGTATCATTGTTCAAGGGACTACGCTTTGAAGATGTAAAAGAAGCCTGAAGACAAAGAGAGACAATTACGCACCAAACCCGTACAAGGCAGAACTAAAGCCTTCTTTTAGCCTAAATGCCTCTTTTGCTTTGCTGGTGACTATAAAGGAACAGCTCAGGCTTTGTAAGCAAGGCGTAGACAGCTCAATGATGGAAGAGTAATGCAGGTGAAGTTTTAGTGGCCTTTGTTTCCAGCTACGAGGTTGGGTGCACTGAACTTCCCAGGAACAAAGCATCGGAGTATCACGCAACGTGATCTTGAAGAAAATTGAAGAAAATCTCCAAAAAAATTGAGGAAAATCTCCAAATGCTGTGCAATTAATCGATACTGCAATGAAACGTTTTCGTAAACACGAGTAATCTTTTTAATCAACTTTTTTTAAAAACTGCTGTGTTGTTAAATTCATTTAATTGTTAAAAAGTTTTATAATTATAAAGCTAAATCATGATTCTCTGCTAAAATGATGCTGAAATAAGGCATAGTTAACTTTCTGAATGAGTAACCTTGCACAATTTAGAGAATAACATCCACTGCAGTATTTCCTACAGCTGATACTTCCTTTTGATTGTTTATGTAGGATTTTAGTGAATTGGCGAGACCAAAAAAAGACAGAATAGAATATAAAACATAAAAGATACGATATTATAAATAAGGCATGAGCGATAATTCAATTAAACAGATCACAGGAATCAAGGAAGGAGTCACTGCAACTACTGGACTAGCTCATGTTTGCATACAAAGCAAGAACCTAATTGTGGATAAAATGAAAATAAAATATCCCAGCCAGCTGTGCTTTAGAGGGAAGAAAAATGCAGCAAAAAATAATTTTAAAAAAGTGGAATCATCAAAATAGTAAATATAAGTACCAAATGAAACTGAGGTCTCCGATACCTACCAGCTACAAACACACGTTGGGAGTTACGTGCCTCCTATGATACTTGACACCTGCAGCTCTCAACTCCCAGCGTCGCAGGAGCTGAGGAACTCAGCACCCAGCATGATTCGTCCTCACTACCAAGACTAATTCAGGAGAACAAAGGAAGGGAAAGAATATTTGGGGGTCAGTGGCTAGATTCCCACTAGATTCTGTGAGGCTACCAGGAACGCACAGCCCTGCTTTCAGCAAAGAAATACAGAAACTACTAAAAGAAGATGAACCTTGATTTATAGCCTTTTCAACCTACAAATTAAAAAAGGCATTAGAAATTTGCAGACAGTACATACTAAGACGCACACCTTTAAAAGGATGAAATTCCATTCAATGCCATTTGCTAAAACCATGAAAAAACCAAAGAGAATTCCAGTACCCAGATTTGCTCTATTTACAGCCAGGGACTTGATTAAAAACTTGTGTCCAACTTAACTTACACAAACCTTACCTTGATGGTTGGAAGGGAATTAATATGGAACTTAACATTTAAGACTGAATGATAAAGTCAGCTTGGAGTTTATGAACTGTCTCTTTTACATTATACTTCAGTAAAAGAAAACAAGTAACTTTCAAAACCCCAATTATTGCACTGGACCGATCAATGCTTTGAGTAAACATACTCAGTTGCTTCACAGGTTTTCAACCTATTTTTATTTCCTTAAAAATAAATAGCAGCAGTAGCAGCAAGTGGTGATGCATTAGCTATGAGTTTGTGGAAGCATAAATGCATATGGCAGCAAATAACTAAAAATGTAAAAAAGGGAAAATAAGTACTATTCATTATAACCTAAAGGAAGACGTTTTAGGAGGTAAATAAATGAATTAAAAATGTACAATATAGTAAAAAGGAGAATCAAATTTTCCGTTATCTACAATTTACTGCTTACAGTGAGAAACACTGTCATAAAAAGAGCTTAGATACAGTCATTAAAGTCTGTTTTCAAGGGTTTTAAAACGCATGTGTAACAGCAACTACCACTTAGAGGGCTAACACTTCCTAAATCCCCCCCGCCAGCTGCGCCGACACTGTAGGTGGTCTAACAGAGAATGGCCTAACTATTAAGAATGCTAATGTGATGCCCAACCACAATTAATTATATTATAGTGGTCTACGGATAGTCTAGAATGGAAAACGTACCATTTTCCTTGGAAATTAATGGATTTACAACCTGGAAAACCTCCCTCCCCACACCCAGACACTCTATAATGACCTTAACACGGGAGTAACTCAGAAATGTCACCAGTTAGCTAACTACGGGCCACACACCTACGTGCTACTGTTTATTAGCTATTTACCTGGTAAGAAGCAAAGATAATTGCACAACAGCTTAATGATGAATTAGTCTTTAGCAGACCACATATACAAAGAGTGTCAGTTAGACAAGGCACAAAACCTTAGCCTAACCTTAAATACAAACTGGAAAAAAAAACCAAACCAAAAAAAACCCAACCAAAAAAACCCAACAACAAAAACCTCAACCAGCTACTCTTTCCCCTGAAGTTTACTCCTACCTGACTATACAAATTACGGGTTTTATTTTTATTTCAGTTCGTAAATTTTTCGGTTCCCTAGGTATCTCATAGGACACGGAACCACTACTATGTAGACTAGTGGCAATAAACCACTTCTACACATGCCACAGCCATTACAAATAGATTTAGGCAGGCCTTAGTGAAAACAAACCATTGTGATCTTAAAAGTTCATTGAGCACCAAGTCTGAAAAAGGTCTGACATCACTACTTCATATTATCTCAGAGTACAGAATATCAGCGTTCTCACTAAGTTGTGTCAATGGTGTAAATGATTGTCTACAAAAATGTCACTGATCTCTGCTAGTATTGGCAACACTAAAAATAGATTACAAAATCTTAGCATGTCCTCACTTAAACAGTAAAAAAGTGCAACTTTTCCCCTATCTCTGTCGTTATCTCTATTAATGGTCCCTACAAGCAGAGTCAAACAAGGAACAACCAAAAAGGCTTGGCAAAGGAGAGCATGGATTAATTCGACTCTTACAAAGTCTTACCTAGGTACACAAAAACCAGATCTTGAAGTACAGCGTCACCTCACAGATTTGTTATCACAAACTGAGGTCGTGCTAGGGATCACCAGCCCCCACTTAGATGTTCATTTGAGTCTTGGCTTCCACAGTTCCCTGCAGTAAAACTGCTATCCACTCAAATTGCGTGAAAAAAATGGTTTTGTTTGTTCTGATTTAAAATTTTTGTCTTTTAACTGAAGATCTTTTTCTCATACTGTCAAATACATGGAATGGAAACTCATTATCAAGCTCATTATATCATCTGTTGTATTAACTACCTGTTTTATTGCGTTACCACCTATTCACCTCCACTCAAAGTGAAAACTACTGCTCTAAGGTGAAAACACAGCACTCTTCTCCTTCCAAGATCAAATACTCCCTGTTCTTAAAGAGATGTAAGGGGTTTTTTATATCATACAATTCCAAGTGACGCACATCAACTTACTTTTGGCAACATTGGTGTATCTCTCTTCTTTTTCTTTTCTGAATTAGGATCATCGAGCAAATCTGGCTCGAAAGTGTACAGCTCCGTAAGTTCATTCATAGTAAAATGACGTTCTACTTGCTGTTGGTCAACAACCCGGAAGGACAACGACTGCTTTGTTACCTGACGATCATAGATCTTATCTTCCATTGTTCCCTAAAAAACAAAGACACTCACTTTCATACAAATACGGGAACTTTGTGTAATATAGGAAAAAAAAAAATTGATAGAGAATTACAGCATAACAGTGCTCTATTTTCCTTGTTTCTCTGACTCCATATCTACAAAAATAACTGAAAACACTTTGCTTGCTGAGGAAAAAAACCCAAAAACAACCTCCTGGAAGCAAACACAAAATAATATGAATTGTAAACATGACAGATTTCATCTAGCTATTGACTGGAGTAAGAAATGTATTTTTCCAGTAGTGTTTTGAAGACATCCATTTTTGCTTCGATTCCCTGAGTAGGATTATGACAAAAAAACCCTGGCAATTTCCATGGCATGTCGCTTATTTTGCTGCTTTGAGCAGCCTGAAAAAAGGAAAACAGATACCGTATCAGTGGGATGGGGAGGAGAGGGGAAGGGAAGCAGTCAAGTCTAATTTGTGACAGCTGTGTATGAAAAAAAAATGAGATCCTTGATGAAAAAAGGAAAATTATTTAAAAAAAAAAAAAAGACGACTATGAAAAGTACGAGAACAGCACAGCCTGTTCTGAACATCGTAATTTACAAAGGGTATCGACAATTCAAAAGTGCACATAGAAAACTACAAAAATAGACTGAAGCCTGAAGAAAAAAACCCATGTCTGACAGCAATGTGTTACAGAAACTAATCTATTGGCAAGTCGGCCAGTAAATAGTGACTTGATCAAGAGTTACTGCCAAAAGGTCTTCAGTCTACTCTCCAACACCTGAAGACCTAGAAGCAAGAAACTTCCTATCAGAAATAACAGCATTATACTTTAAAAAAAACCATAGATCAGTGGCCATCAGAATTATTACACATCTTGAATATTTGTAGGGTGTGATACAAGTTTTCACATCATGACTGGATGCTCTTTTATAAAAAAATTCTGTAGCTCCCTGTGTTTTCATTCCAGTTGGGCCGTCAGGGGTGCATAGACCAGGGGTCTGTAGAAGACAGCTGCGCTGAGCACGCCTGTTGCCCAATAACACCATCCTATAGACAGGCTATTCAATTCAGAATTTTTAGTGGTGTGCAAATTAAAAAAAAAGGTGAGAACGCAATTCTGAATCTGGACGTGTAAATCACTGCCAGAATTCCATAATTTGTGTTACACAGTGTCAGACGAGGTGGGCTGCACAGGAAATCAGTTTTTTTCATTTATTTCACCAATCTTTCCTTCGAGAGCTTTTTCAGTGGCCAAATCAAATTAGGGCTGGAAGATGACGACCACTACACACTTCAACACAAGTCCAAATAGTTACAGTTTACAAATTTGATTGCAGGACCAGAGTATCACAATAATATCAGACAGAAACCTACCTGAGCCAAAAACCTGTACACAAACACAGGTTTGTTCTGCCCAAAGCGGTAAACCCTGAAGATACTCTGGATGTCATAGGATGGGTTCCAAGAAGCATCAAAAATGATTACTCTATTAGCAGCCACGAGATTAATTCCGAGGGAGCCTGCTTTAGTGGAAATAATAAACAAGCGGCCTCTGAAAGAGAAAAGTTGCAGAATTTTAGTATTTTGGTAAACAACTACTGTTCCCATGTTGCTGTGTTACTATGAGTTGTTCACACACTGAAATAACTCAAAAACTTCATTAAAACACTGTATTAAGCATAAAACAGATGCAGATTTTATGAGGACACCACTTTTAGCAAAACATACGCTCCCAGAAATACCGATCAGGGTCTTTTGCAAACCAGCTGTTAACAAAAACTGGTGGGTAAGAAAAAATTTTGGGGTTTGCATTTTCAAACTCTTAATAAAATTAGTTATATCAAATTAAACCGTAATTTTAAACAGGCATATCCCATGCTACCGAAACTGTTTCCTGGCTAGCAAACATTCAGGATACATCAAAGAGACACTGTCATTCTCGAGTTATCTGCTTTGTTGGGGTTTTTTTAATACCATCTCACTCAGGTTCAACTTAAAACGAGCTCTTGACAGATACCTGACAGAATGAACTACTTAACAATATTAACATTGAATTAGTTAGGTCTCACCTCACATTAGTTTCATCATTAAATTCTTCAGCCCATTTCTTTCTTGACTGAGCTGTAGTCGAGCCATCTAAGCGATAGTAATCAATGTTTCTGAACCATTTGCCTTCACCTATAAATGTAATAGTCAAATTATTAAAATGCTGACTGTGTAAGTAACCAGACTGGTAATACTGGAGATACCCAACTCTCTAAACAGTAGAGCAAAAGACTTGGAACATAAAATATACTGTTCTCTGACACTTTAAAACAATGAGAGATGACTATTCAACAGGCATGCCTTGAAAATTATACTGTGAAGCTTGCATAACAAAATATGAAATACGTTAACATGAGAGAAGATAACAGCAATTGCATTTGTAATGACAATGATCATCTACAAATCTGCAATAGCTCCTCCAAACCCCAAACTAATGTTGTCTAAAATGATTCAAAAATAGAATAAATGTTGTCAATATCTTTTTACTTTACAAAAAGCATCCAACATCTAGCACTATCCATTTCTCCTTAAGATTTTGTGAGTTGGGTGGTTTTTTGTTTGTTAGTTTTTGGTTTTGTTTGTTTGTTGGTTTGGTTTTTTTTACAAAAAGATTGACTGATTAAATTAAACTCTTCTGAGCAGTTTTATACAGACTGGAATTTAGAGATACAAATTTATAATCAAGGTTAAGTTTTAGTTGAAGTATTTGAAAAAAAACCAAAACAAACAAACCCTGAGCTTTTTTTTTTTTTTTTTGAGGTAGTTTCTCTTATTTTCCACTGTTTCTAGTTGTACATACACATTTGTAAAGCCAGGCCTTAACTTGGAGTCAAAGTTAATTTTAAAAAGTAACTATGTCTAATCTTTAGGCCTTACACTACTAATTGTACTTTTCTAATTGATCTGTGTGGTTTCATGTCACACAATTAGTGCACGTCAGTCTCTCCCATACAAATAGCATCCAGGAGTAAATGCTCAAAAGGAGATTTCAAAAGTCAAGGTCTAATCATTTTGGAACTGAAATTCAGAAAAAATCTCTTTGTTTAATTAACCTGTGAGTTATGGCTACGTCTGGCCAGATGGGGGTCAGGGGGGGCAATAATTACAGCTGTCAGAAGATTTTCTTCTCTCCCCAATTCACAAGTAATTTTTCATTTTCTTTGGCCAACAAGGTACACGTACACAAAATGAAGCCCACTGTGCCATCAATTATAAAGAAAACAGCATTTTTAGGAGATGGCACTACTCGGTACAATCAATTATGAGAAACAGATTGTTGAGTTGTGTCAGGAAGGTCTCTGCATGGTGAATCTTGCTATGATACATAGTCTAATTGCTTCCCAAAAAACCCTACCAGAAATGAAAAAACCCCACCCTGTAAAACATTATCTCAGACTAAAGGCACAAACTCCATAAAATACAGACAGCTCCTAACATCTGAAGATGACAAATGTTCAGAAGCTAAGGAAGCAACAGCCAAAAACAATAAATCTGGGAGACAGAGATACTGGAGATCTTCATCCAAC
The DNA here is from genome assembly GCA_013400195.1 of Aramus guarauna. NCBI lineage: Eukaryota > Metazoa > Chordata > Aves > Gruiformes > Aramidae > Aramus > Aramus guarauna. The sequence goes on along the minus strand of VXBL01002079.1, from coordinate 558,480 downwards.
CGTGGTGTTGGTATCACTAAGCCACATTTCTCTTATGCAACTGTTCAACGCGTTTGCACTTAGAAATAAGATATTTGAAAGGAACGGCAGATTCAAAGGAATTCTTCAATCAACGCGTACTGGGAATGAAACATCACATGAAGATGAACTGCAGCAGCAGCAGCTCTGGGAGGATCTCACAGACTAAACAGAAGAAACATCCAACGCAGAGGACATGTCTGGCTAGGGAGAAATTCCTTGGCATTTGAGCATCACTAGGATAATAATTAAATCAATACTCTGCTCCCTTATGAAATCCATAAAACAATCTACTGCAGTACACGTAAAGCCTAAATTCACATTTTGCATGTTCTACATGCTGTTTTTAAGGAGTCCAATTGTCTTTTATTATCTCTCTCCCACTAGGAAGGATCAGAATTTGCCACGCATCAGCATAAAACATCACTTTTGTACAGAATTTAACAAAATGCCCTCTCTCCTCTCAGATGAGGAATATTTAATCTGCTTAGGCTATATTAAGCACGGATGATACAGAATGAAATCAGAAGCAAGAGTCCGTAATGGGATAGCACAGACCACCTGCAGAGGAGACCAATAAAATCCTGCCCATTTCAGGAAAGGCACAGAGCATACAATATTTCTAATGAAAACAATTATTTCAAATGCAATCCCTTTGGAATTAAGAGACTTGTAAAAGAGTTATTAACCCTGCAACTGTTCAAGGTGACACTCACCTTTATAAATAGGAGGCTTCTCTTTGTCAGTTTTCTCTCTGTTTGCCAGCTCCAGAAAATCTTCTATCAAATCCAGAGATATTAGGGACTGGCTAAACACGAGGCTGAAAACAGAAACAGGGAAACGCAAAATTCACCTCTGAGGTTATTTTAATTATTGTCTTGCTTTATTTTTCTCCTCTCCTCACTCTGATCCTATCTTTGAAACAAACAGCCTTTCTAGGCACAGAGAAAGACTTGGTGGAGTACACACACACGTGGGAAAGCTCACTGATCAGAATGAATGCAGCATGCACATTTCCTTCAGAAAACTGAGCCACAGCATCATGAAGACTGAATGAAGAACACTGTCAGCCTAACGTATTTATAAAGTCATTAAAAATATTTCTAGAACTAACTTACACTTTGTCTCCAAGCTCCTCTGCCATTCGAAGAATTTCAAAGAGAAGCACCATTTTCCCAGAATGTTCCAAAACTTCAGCGTCTGCATCAGTGACAAAATCTTTGTACCAATCTGGTGCTGGGCTACCAGGATTGGAAGAGGATGTAGCTTTGCCTACAAACACACACAAAAAAAAAAAAGATAAAGGCATGGTCTCCAGTTAAATGCTTTGAAACACCTGAACTGCAGAATTTGCGGAATTGTTTCCTCATTACTAGGCTTAACTGGTATGAAAAGAGTTAAAAAGGTAAAGAAAAAAAGATAGTGTTTGCACTATTAGCGATTAGCAGATCAGCAGTTATCAATAGCACAAGTCATCAATAAAGTCACAACATACACATACATGGGAACAATCCTGTTTTTACCATGTTACTATCTTGTAAGTTAATTTTGTTAATTTGACTTAACATCTTAAAAACATAGACATACTAGAACAAATTACAAAACTCAGTTTGTCATTGTAAAGACACACCAAAATAACTGTGCACCTAGCAAAATGAGTCTGTTGGGGTCTGTATCACCCCTCCAAAGTGTCAGATGCAGACCGTGCCCGTCTTTAACGACACTCCTGGCGCATTTATTCTGAATTCAACCAGGAAAAAGCATGTATTCAGTGTTATAATCAGAACCAGAGAGACAGACAAGAACCATGAATTATCTTGATTTACATTACTCAATTTCTTTTATATTTCTATGATCTTCAATTTAACCTCCTTTGCACTAGAGTGAGAAAATTTGATTAATTAGATTTGTAACGCTAACTTTTTTCACTTAAAGCTTTGATCTAATGAAATATTTACTTACACAGTAGGAGAAACATTCTATCTCATGAACATTTCAAAATATTTACACTTTCAGACTACACACTGCAAATCAACTGTGAGACACCAGTAAAATTCAGGTGCAAGATCGAACTGATCTTGACAGAACTCACATTTGAGTCTTCCTTCACACAAGCTTTTAAAAAAATGTATTTTCCAAAACCAGACCAAAGAATGAACAAGTTAACCAAATAAGAGACTAGATGTGCTCTGGGAAAACCCTCTACACACCACCCATCTATTTCTGCCTTCACACCTAAACTTTGCAAAGGGCTTCCAAGAGCTGGAATGAGATAGAAAGACAGAAACTCATCCTGCCTATAATCTAAGTAATTACTTCAATACATTTAATCTCTATGTGTATGTATTTTACACACTCACACTCCTCCCCTTACACATTTTCACTGTGTTTGTCATTGGGATGGGGACCAAAAAAAATTCACTCCTTAACTGTCCCCAAAACCCAATTTATTTATGGAAAGTGACCAGACACACAATAAATTATACAATCAGAAAACTAGCTGTATGATACTAGACAAGACAAAGTGAGATTATTAAAGGAAAGTCCAAAAATGAAAAGTACAGATATAAGTAGTTTGAATAACAATCTTTGAAAACGCCTCCTATTCCTGCTGCATTGTATCTGCTTGCTCAACATCCATGTCAAATTCCAGGTGCAATAATGAATGACATGCATATTTCTTAATTTTTCACCAGTATGTTTAAAAAGAGATGACAAGCAGCATAGTTCCTCTGTTAAGTTGGTCTTGTTTTGTACTTATGAATTAAAAAAAATAATTGTGCAACTTCCCTGCCACAAGAGCCCTGAGTTCTAAATTGATGGCCCTTGTTTTTCCAGGACGAGTATATTATTAGTAGTGGGAGCTGTAAGCATAGAAGCAGTTCAAGGAATTAAGGAATCTGCTGTTTTGTAACAAAGCAGAATTCCCGACAGCCCTCTCAAATCTCCTGTTGAAAAATGAAGCCACCTTGCATTTTATTTACTTCTCTATTGTACTCACCTTCATCTGATTTTGTAACAGATGGAGGGTTGTTTACAAGTTCTTCTGCATTTCCTTCCCCACCTCCACGAGATCTTGAATTCCAGACTTTAATGACTTCAACATCATTATCGCTGCCGCTTCCACTTGAGCTACACTCTTTCTTCACCTTTTTCCCCTTGGATTTTTTTTTCCTAGAAAGGTAACATTATACAGCCCATTATTTTTTTAAAATTCTACTGCTAGAGAACATATCCTAACAGATATATAAAATAAAAAATAAACATTCACTTTTACAGAAATCACTTAAGTTCTATTAGGGAAATAAATCCAACAAACAACAACAAATAAAAGCTCAATTACTTTGCATAATCATCAGAACTTAAGCTCATTGAAGTTTCATCGGAATCTGAAGCTATGAACTCATCCAGACTGTCTTCATCAAAATAGCCCTCAAAAGAGAAAAAACAGAAATTTTATTAAGTATGCTCATCCATAAGCTTTTATTAAACCTTTAGCCATCTGCTTATTCTTCAGTTAAACAACAGTAAGTTCTACAAAGGGTTGGCCTTGCAAAATGTTTTAAGAATGACAACATAGCCAGAAACAAAAATATGACAAAACCAGCAGCAAAATTACCCCACAGCAACAAAGATTTCCATTAATTTGATGAAACTTTACCTAGCATTTGGCAAAGCTTATTTGGAAAGTTCTCAATAGAGGGTATTTTGATATATCTAATTTACCTTATTTTCTTTGCTAATATAGTCCAGCTGCAAACACCAAGGGTGAGTCCAGATTCTGCTCAACATCTGGAAATCTTGGAATAGTTTAGCTCCAGCTTTGCCTCTTCCACCTTCATTGCCACTACCTACACCTGACAATAAAATTCAGGTTTTAGAATGAAACCTTAAAGGAACTTTGCCACATACCGTTCCCCCTTTGAACAGTCTGTTAGTGCAGAACTGAGTGTTCTTTCCAGATGCACATCATATTGTAACATCTCTTGTAAAAGAGGTCAAATTACTGAGTCACAGGCATTTTTTTCCTAGTTAAAGTTGTCAAAATTAGATTTTCCCCTTTTTCTTGATAATGAGAAACATGATTACATTTTCACATAAAAGCACATTTCTCTCCAGTATAGGAATGAATCCAAATCCTCTTAAAAGGACAGTCGTGTCTATTCAGGTTTTGTAAAAGCAGCCCAAGTAGAAAAATTAAAATAAAATTTGCATTTAGGTTTCAATGAATTTGGCTCACTATTTTCAGCTACCTTTATTTAATGACTCGTTATGCTGCAGTATTCTGTTACAATAAAGAATCTTTAAAAAGCCCAGCCTATTTTTTTCATTGTCCAAGCACAAATCAGTGCAAAGCAGTACAATGTTCAGAGTTAAATTTCTTTAGTCTCAATTTCTCATTAAGCAGTACATTAACTTTACATTCATGAAACAGATTTTTTTTTTCATATTTATTATGTGTATAATTTAAGGCATGTATACCTGCAAGAAAATAGTATTTATTGCATCACAATCATGAAACATCTATTGCAAAACAGGCACAAATTCAGTGCATTTGCTCAATAAACAAGACTATCCCAGTAAAGGTCTATAAATATTTTAACAAAGCAAGTTCCTGCTATGTTTTAATCATACAACAGCTTTGAGTATCTTCCCATTTGTGCTCCTCTATGACTTTGGGAAATGGAAATTGAAGGACGACAAATTCTTAGATTCAACTCCCCTAAAGTTGAGCTAATGTAAGAGAAACTCGCTGTTAACGAGTTTCAAGTTAACAAGCCCTATAGACTTTTTAACTTTCTGTATTACAGAAGCAAAAAAAAAAAACATGTATCATATTCATTAAATGAAGGAAAAACTTGGTAAAATTGTATCTAAAAACATGTATTTTTAGTTTATACCTGTTACAGTGCACAGGAAAATGTAATTCTAAAAATTTGCAGATGAGAAGCAGCAACTCCCTTCCACACTTATCTTCAGTAGCAAGACTCCCTTTTTTATTTAATGCAAATCATGCCATCTTCTTTTGAAATACAGAAGTAATGCAAAGAATTAACGTGGGCATCAGCAATCAGCACAGAAATTTGCTCTGAAGACTTGAGCCATGGTCAGCTTAGACAGCTTTTTCCCCTCTAAAAGAGATTCTTGGTCTTTCCTTGCTCTTGTTTCCCCTCTTCTTTCTCATACTGTCTCCGGCACTGACCAAGCTGACCAAAACTGGCAGGACGCTAACCCAAGATGAAGACAGAGAAAGCAAGATAATGCTTTCTACTACTTTCAGGAGTTTAAGCAGCCCACAAAGGGTTGGTAAGCCATGAAAAAATACAACCCCTTTTGACAAATGCAAACTTAAACTCAGATAGTTTTGTTGAGTCCTTAAAGTCTAGCCAGGTTAATTAAACTACCTGCTAGAGTATTTCCTCTCAGTTAGTTACACATGCTAAGTCATTAAGAGAACACAGTGAATTTCATACTGCTGTAATTCATAGCTTAATTTGAGATACAATTAATCTTTCTTGTAATTAAACTTGGGAGAGTAAGCAGAATAGAAAAATATAGGAAAAAAATCCATCAGCATTTTAAGACAGGTGGCTTAGCAAGTGCAAAAAAAAACCCCAAAAAGAATAAACTGGCACAACAGACTGTCGTACCTTTTGTAATCACTGCAAAAAGCGAACACACGCTTCAAGCTTTGCACAAATTCCTATCAGCAGTGCCTTAAACATTCTTGACTCTGGAATTCAACCCCTGATCATTAAGTCAGTCATTATAAACGGTATTTAAAAAAAAAACAGAATTGCTCCTGAACCCAAAAACTGCTGCTGAGTAATCTGGTTGCATGAAGCACGGCGGTACAGAAAACCTCACTATGCGATGACCATTCTAATCGTCTCTGTGGTACATATGCGAATATCATTTAGAAGCGTTGATATTCCAATACGTTGCTACGCTAAAATTACAAGCTGCAGTGGCTTCTCTCATATAAGTGAACAGCACAGCAGCCTGCAGTAACATATTTTGGGTTATTTTTCCTTATCCACCTTCTCAATTAAACAAATTTACATTTCATCGGGCAGATGCAAGTCCCCAGGACAGACCAGTCAAGACCCCACTGAAAGCTGATGAAAATCAGTCATTGCGAAAAACAGACTTGTGGGTTTTGAGAACAAAAGAAGAGATAGTTCCACAAGAGCCAGTATTTGACAAGTAACAGCTTCAGCTAGCGTTATCGACAAAAAGAAACTTCAAGACTTAACAGTGGGCTTACACCAGTACATCTCAATTCTCTCCCTCCAGTCTTACAGTCAGTATCTTGTTTCTTGGAAGAGTAAGACATTACATCAATTACGTTTTATGTTTAGAAAAGGAAGAAAAGAGATGAAACAGAATGTGAAGGTGGACTACTGTTAAGAGAGGCAAATATTCCTCAACAAAATATTTTTATGTGCGACCAAATGTTTTGCTATAATTCAAGTTTCAGAGCTAAGGTAAATCTTACAGAAAGCAGAAAAATACACTTGTAGAGTCAAACATACATATAAAAAACCCCCAACCTACCAACTATGGCAAAAAGCCCCTTATTAAATGACCATCAATCTTCTTACCTGAGAGAATTGTGGGCACATACCTGTCAAATGATCCAAGTAGTATTGGTAGAGTTTGCACTGAATAGGTGTCATTCGAACTTCTAGAACATACTCGTATTTTGGTGGGAGGAACTTTGTTAATGCTGTGTAATCTTTCCTCTGTAATTTTACAAACAGTACTTTAGCCACATGAACATGAAAACGACTACTGACAGCTTAAGAACTTCTGGCATCTTAAACGACACAGCACCATGCGTAAATTACAATGATTCAGATGCTTTACAACCACAAAGGGAAAAAAATAGCCCACTAAGTACAATCCAATTACAGACACTGTCTGCTGAAGCCCATCTTACCTAGTAAATGCGGTTGTCTAGGCAAAAGTATCTGACCTGTTAACCCCACATCCCAGTTCCAAGTCCTTGCAAAGTTGACTGCAACTTCAGTAGCTGCTCTGGTAACTACTTCTGTGGGTTTTTTTAAAAACACTAAAACCTTTTTTTGTGAAAGCGTCGGCAAGTCAAGCAGCTAATATCAATGTTTGTCTCGCAGATGAGCTCACTCCCATTCAGGTTAACCGCTTGCTGTTTTACAGTACATACTTTCTGAATACTTGCTTGGAGGCAATGCAAAATTCGGGTTTTTTTTTACTCTTACGCTCGTCTACTTCTCTCCACCTACCCCTTCGTCCAAATGGTGAACGGTGTATTGATCCTGACTGAGCAACCCTTGCACGTTTAGGAGTTGAGTGAGCTTCATCAGAGCTAACCTGCCTGCGCTGTGTGGCAAAACCTCAGCCAGCTCCGTGCAACAGGGGAGCCTGCAGGCAGCTCCCACTTGGTACCAGCCATTACGCCGCCTGCATGGCCTTGCTCTTATCTGGAAGTGCAGCAAGAAGCTCTCGTGAGAACATCCTTTACGAACAGAGTTGTTTTCTTCTAAGGAAATTGTACAGTAGCTCAAATGACCAAAAGGGAGAGCTACTCTCTGTGGACAGGATCTGCTCAGCACAGTGCACTGTAAGAAAATCCAGCTGGGCTCATCCGATGATGCTGGGCTGCACATGGGGTGCCCAGCATCTGAAGACATGCCAGATTTACTTACTATTTATGTTCCTCTTCTCGTTCTGTCTTTTGGTTTATGTTCCTGTACTGCTCTACCGGATGTGTAGAATTATGTATGCTACCCTCTCGCTACCATTCATATTTCTAAGATCATAATTTTATGATAAGAGGTCCTTTACCAGCCCTACTCACTGCCATAAACCTTTTTATTTCTTTCAAGAGGAGAGAAATATCTGCTTGTGGGACTATCCCACTATGACCATTTCCCCCAGCTCACGCCTGCTTGGACTATTTAATCAACTACCAACAACTGCACAGCCAGGAAGGGGCACTTGGTGCCTACGGAGCATTACACCTTCCATCAGGCAGTCGGCACCTGTGTTTATAAAGCAGAAGAGCAGTAACATCACGCTGATAGCACATGAGGTGCAATACCGTAACAGTTTAACTGAAGAACAAGGAATCCAGTCCTCATTCTGGAAACTGAGGCAGTTCAGTTTTGTTTTTTCAACTATGGTCCTTAAGGTAACAAGTTTTTCACCCTTTTGGACCTGATTAATCTTCCTCCTCTCCCCCATTGTTCTGATTCTCACAAATCAGAAAAAAATAGGAATTCAGAACCAAGTGACAAACTATGGATCACCAACTTTCTGTGCAGTTTTTAAGGCAGCTGACTTTTTTACATGTGTATTTGGAATTTAAAGAGAACATTTCAAAGCAACTGATGTCCTACTCTACCATATAATTTTCTAGTCTCCTAGCAGGAAAACAGCTGTGTTCTCTAATATATATATACACACACACACTTATCCTGCTTAGAATACACTGACATTTGGATAAGAGCTATGAAATTCTTGTCAGTTTTTCTAGTCATAATAAATAATGCGGAGATCTAGTAATCAGTGAAAATACTTAAGTCAACCGGAGCTCTCAAATAGCAAGTTTACAGGCCTTTTTGAGTGCTTTTATCAGAACGAGATGAAACAACTCCTCCCCTTCCCTGCAGGTAATTCAAGGAATTAGTTATAATAAAAGTGTTCTTACCTGAACGCATCCAGCTAACATCTCATAGAGAATATGTGCACGCTTCTTCATTATTCTGACATCTGCCAGAGTAGAGTCTGCACACTGACCGTTCTGAATTGGATTTATAAATCGATTTCGGAATTCCTTAATTGAACCAAGCAAATTCTCCTTAATAAAGTTAACCATGCAGTGATCTAGGGCAAAAAGATCAGACTTGAGTTGTTCAAAATGAAAGTACAGTACTGGGATTAGTTCTAACAGAAAATAAACGTGTCCTATCTAAAACTAAGAACTTTCTGCTGAGCAAAAGTCCCAAACCTCAACATTTTCCAGAAAGGGCATCTTAAATTGGCACAGAGGTAACTTCTAAATTTAATGTCAGATTTAAAACTACCTCATCATGTTTGTTACACAAAGTTTGAAAGCTGCTGTACATAATCACAGAACAAAATCATATTTGCAAAGATTTTAAAATAGATTCAAAAGCATATTAATCAACAGGAAAAAACATTACAGCATATTAACCAACAGGAGCAAATGTTACAAGCTAGTTTAGAATGAAATTCCCAAGACAGTAACATAAATCTCTGTTTAGTAAGTTCACTGAGAACACTGCTCTACGATGGTTTAAAACAATTTCGCTGCTGCCACAAGACCTGGTCCCCCCATTTCCCCTCTGAACATCCTCTCCCTTCCCTGTTTGACATGCTGAGACCCATCTGATCCTTCAGTTAGCCAGATCAAGGCACTAAAACCCCTCCGAAAGCTGTTCGCTTTGTGCGCGTTGTGCACTTTCTGATACTCCTCATACAGGCTCCCTGAGGAGTCAGATGGATGTAAGGCCACGCCAAGGGAAAGGATGGCGGAGAGGCCAGATTCCCAACAGCATCATTTTAATTTCGCTTAAACCATCATGGAGCCACATCTTGAGACAATGATTTACAACGCAAAACCAGAACGTTACGGTTTTTTAGATAGAGAAACTCAGCAAACAGCTTCACCGTATCAAATTCTTTTCTTTTAATCAAACTAAATCTATCTATATATTGCTGAAAGGCAAAAGTATATTTGAGGAAATAAACACTTCTTAAAACAAGAGAACTACTCACATTCTATAAGGTTATTTTGCAGTGGTGTTCCTGTAAGAATTATTCTCCTCCTGGATCGAATAGAATTCATTGCCTTAGAAACAGCAGATGCTTCATTTTTTAGTATGTGCCCTTCATCACAAACAACAAAGTCAGGGCCTAGAAAGAAATAACATTAGATGTCTTCCATCTTTTATAACCACAGAGAAACTGGCAGCCTTAAGAATCCAAAAATTGTTCTACTAATTTTATTAAAGTTGTCGGGTTTTAGTTGTTTGTTTGGTTTTTTTTTAAACTTTTTGTGCGTGTGGTGGGGTTTTTAGCACTGTTAAGGTTCTCACTCAGCCTTCGCAGTAGCCATTCTGGTAAACTACAGAGGCTGCTGCTCGTAAAGTCTTCATGGGAAGGATTAAAAACAGCTTTGCAATATATATTCCTATGAAAATTATCTATTCATGCAGCTCGTGCGTGCATGTCTGCGTTTCCATTCACCCTGTCACAACTTCATAAAACTGTGCCTTACATCCAGCTTAGGTAGGGCTGCCATCTACTGGTGCTCAGTCAATTGTAAAGAAAATATCAAAAAAATCAGATAACCAGTGATTTTTCATTAAGGCAACAGGTCAGTATCAAGAGGGCAATCAAAAGTCTTAGATAAGACACAACCAAATCCGATTTGAATTACAGACAAGTGAATTGCCACCTCGTAGCTGAAAGTCACCACAGAAATGCCCTCAGCTTTCTTCCAGAAGATAAATCCAAGGATTCTGCTGCTATTTTAGGTGAGTTGCATGAGGAATGTCAAAACCACGCCACAATACATTTCTGTGGCAGGCAAAGCAACTCTAATAGAATTATTAAGTGTTACAATTAGGTGTTTAAGATAAATAATACCAAATTTGGCAGAATAGACTTACACACCCTAATGGTTTTCAGATTTGGGCAATTTCTGGAAGCTCTTTCCTTGAAAGAAGTAAAAAATATTCTAGGATCCAACTAGTAACTTAGACTGAATGTTTTACCAGAGCTAAACCTGACCTCAATTCCAGTCATACCAACCATGAACTCAGCTGAAGTCAAGTTTATGCACCTTTGAAAAGCGCTATACAAAGCCATCAGCTGGGTTCATCTACCCAGCTCTAAAAAGGCTGATATTTGAGGCAGTATTTATCAGCACAACAATCTAATCTTTTATAACTTCCTAGGAACAGTTTTCCTCAGACTAACTTTAAACTGCCTTGTAAAGAAGAAAATTAACTCTAGGACAGTCATCAACAACAGAGAATCAATGACACCTTTGATCACTTGTATGATTTAATGCCAGTGCCAGTCATCTTAATCATGCCATTTTAAGCGTTAAAGTGATTTGAATCTTACATGCTATCAGAAAAGGAATCAAGAAGATATTTTCTTCCAAGCAGAAAAAAAGGAAAAAGTCTCGTTAACCAAGTCTAGAAGACAATTATGAAAATCCACATATGAATTCCAAACACACTTAGACTTGCCCAAGCCTACTTCTCAATTTTCACACCTGCCACAGAAACATTTCCCTGTATTATTCCACGACTTCTGCACTTTCCCCAGTTTTGACCTCATGCAAAACACTGAGCAGCTACACACAAAGCCTTCCTTTAATTTTAAGCAAACATCTCTTGAGAGTGACAGATCCTTTCTCTAGTTCTCATTCTAGTATCTCCTGAGGAGTAGGGATCTTGCAAGGAAGCTCTTCATGCAGTGTACGGTACTACTGAGATGGTTTGGAACCGTTTTCTACAACTAGAGCGTTTGCAAGGATTTGCAACATCTCCCCACCAGATGTGACAGCTCGCACACTGATGGATCTATCGTTCGCAGAAATAGATTTGGTCTAGTACATTCTGTTTACAATCAGAATCAAAGCACATTAGAGAAGAAGGAGAAGTCTTAATGATAGATAGCAATCAAAATTGTGCGAATACCCCAGAAATCAGTTTCAGTAAAGACTGTGACGCATTAACCCAAAGTTAAAAACAAAACACCCACCTCAAAAACTGTTGTTTAGAGTAAGTGAATGATAGTAAAAATATGAAAAAGTCTCTTAGTGAAATTATTTGTGGTTTGTTTGGCAGGCATGTAGCATTGGTATCTTGAACTAACATCTTGGCTACAATTCAGTGGCAGAGATTTTCATAAATTTGTGGCTTTTTTCCTTGTTCTTTAAAAACATGAATGCAATTCATTACAGACAGAACATTTCTCAAAATATTATAAAGGAATGTAAAACTTAAAGGGACCTCAAGGAATCATTTAGTCCATTTTCGTCATCTGAGATGAGAGTTATGAGAAAGGGACATATCCTTCCTGACAGAAGTAGGAAAGTCCATGGCCTCTCTCTTTTGCTAAAACACTGTGCAATGAGACCTAATTTAAATGATCTCTGCTGCAAATTAGAATAATTTCTGCCCTTTCCTTTCTCCAACTGATGTAAAAACCAACTGATAACAGTCCTTTCAGTAACCAGCTTTTACACGGTGGAAAATTTATCAGTTTAGTTGTCTTTTTTCCTGGGCTAAAAAGCCTTACTCCTTCAGTTTTTCCTCAGAGATCATAGTCTTCATCTTCTTACTCTTCCTTGTTGTACTTGCATATCAATATATTGCTATACGTAAAACATACGCAGTGGTAGATATATAGATACACACACAGTTCTCCTTTTCCTCTGAAGTCTACAAGAACTTAAGTCTGCTTTATACGGCTGCCAATTAAAGAGCAGTTTCCAAGTTAAACAGTAATGGAATTTTTATTAGTAGCAACAAGTAAAAAAAAAAAAAACCAAACCCCCAAAGTTACTGAAATGCTGCAAGCAAAGCACAACAGCTATCAATAAACCAAACAGCATTTCATCAGCTGCACAAAGCATTCTGGGAAACCATTTGTTGCTCTGCATGCGTATATAATCCTGCTATTATTTCACATAGCAGAGCTGGTTAATTAATGAAATCACTTCTCCACCCATAAACTTTGGCTAAACCTTCCCTCTCTGGTCCCCTCTTCTGTAGTATACAGTGCAATACAAGCTTCTACTATAGAGTATGTCTACACTAGCAGTATGCATTTTAACCAGACACATATCATTAAATTATTGCTGGAATACCAAATTTGCAATTTTTTAAATTAAAAATGCTCCCAGAGGCAAGGGTTTTCCTATTTACAGTCACAGCAGGAAGGCAGCACATAGCTTCATAACTCTTTTACTGGCAGCCTGCTATATTGCCAATGCTGTGATTCACAAAGATAACAAGTAAGAAACAATGGTCATTGCAAGATGCTTCTCATCAATTTAGCCGATCCAAATGTCTCCAAAAACTAATGGATAACAACAGATGAACACTGCTGTCATTCTGTAATTAGTTAAAAGAGAGGAAGATTTGAAGCAACACAAAAATACCGTTATTTCAAGGTTAGTTTTCCTAATGGTATGATTACATCCTACCAAGCAACAAGAAGAGAATAAAACAGGGGGTTCCATGTTCAGATGAAATTACTCAAAACCTACAAGGCTGCACACTCTGAACTTGATTAAGTCTACAAGAGTCAATAACCTCATCACAAACACTGCTCTATGACCTTGTCCTAAGCTGTCTCAAGAGGTTTGGAAGTAGAACAGAACCATACCTGTAAGCAGGATGTAAAACCCAAGAGAGGGGGACAGGGAAGGTTACACAAGTCATAAAACCGCATGCCCAACGTGCCATCTCACTCCACAGTCCACTATTTTTGAAGTTACATGAACACAAATCCATGAAGTGACAATATTACTATGAAGACACGTGGTAACAACCTCCCTTACACTTTCCCCAAGGAAAAAAACCAACCAAAATCAATCACTGTAAGAGCGTATAAGATTTTATTTCATCATTGCACCAGCTGAACAACCAACTGAATACAAAGCTACTGTCCAGTCACCACTACTTCAAGACAGCAGCTCACACCTTTTCTTCTCTAGCTGTGACCTTCCTGAAAACATTCTCAACAGCTTCAATATCCTAATACAGAGTAAAAATTACCAAATGCAAAAATCAGATACAGAATAAGCCTGGCAGCACGGGGTTGCCCCTCCACTTTTTTTTTTTCCCCCCTCCTGTTTTCAATAACCGCAGAATTAATAGGAGTCAGAAAACCCACTGGCAAAAAGTGCTTTTTCTTCATTGCTTAAATAGTGCCTGTGGATTCAACATCAACACAAAAATAGTTCATCAGCTACTGTACTGGTGCTTCCCTGACTCCACAGCAATTATGTGATTTATTGAGTCAAACTGGCAGAAAATTAATTGTTTTAGCTGCTCAAACAGGCTTTCTGCAGAGCTGGAGATGCCAATTCCAATTGGCCAATGCCAATAATCTCACAGTTTTTTTTCCCCATTAGAAGAATCCCTTTGTCTGTTAGAACAAAATTCATGCCCATCAACCACAGACTGTCAAAAACTTAAAGTCCAGCCAGATAATTAAAACCCAAGACGACCTATCTCCAGAATCAAAGAAGCCATTTACCCTACCTACCACACCATTCTCGATTTAAAGAGCAATATCAAAGTTAGGGCAAAGGTGCCTTTTCAAAACAGTTTTTAAGGTATACTGCATGCTGCATAACCAGAAGTTGTTTTCAGGTATCATTTGTCAGTTCAAAATTTGTAGGAAAATTTTGCTATTTTGGTAAAACTTGCTTATCGTAGAATTTTTAGTTCTTTTTGGTGACCACCTCATAGATTGGTTATATCAACTTGTAATATTTTCAGGTGCTTACATAAGTTTGCTCAGTTCAGCTGAGCTTAGACCAGACATCCATTTCTTGGACTGAAAAAATTAATTAAGCACTTTATCCGCAATCGATTCATTAGCACTTAATTAACACTTGTTTGTTCACACTTCTAAGGTACAATCTCAACTATTTTTCATGTCACGTCGTTCCCTTAATGGTAGATTATTAGATGGCAAACTTCCACCTGCAAGATTACTTAGCTCATATACGTAAACCAGAAAGTACAAGATATACAATACATACTTGTATTAATTTTCACTTACCTGGGTCAACTAAAGCTTTATTAAATATTTCTTTAAGTTTTCTACTCTTCACATTCCTGCCTTGTGCAAGGTTACGGTACATCTCATAGCCTATTATCATCACGCCTCCTTCATCTTGCCAACGCTGGAGCATATAGCTTCTCTCTTGAGGGCGTTTCACAGTTGCCAGTTCACAGACCTTTCAAAGGGGGAAAAACATGCTTGAATTTCTCTTAAAATACTGACGTACTGGTGTAACTTTTAAATACCTAGGACTTATTAATACAAGTAGATTTTTCACATAAAGTGCATTCCTTAGCCTGTATTTTGAGTGGTGGAGCTTCCCAATTATGTAAACCATTATTTCACTTTTAAGAATTCTTGTTAAGCTTTATACCTCTAGTTTTTCATCATCTTCGAAACCTTCTTGCCATTTTTCAAACTCATTCAACCAGTTCAAGGCAGTGTTCAGCGGACACACTACCAGAGCTGTCCGAAAATCCAGCTTGTCACACAGCAAGACTGTGTGAAGAAAACTTACTACCTGCAAGAGGAAAAAAACAGACAAAATGCCAAATAAAACACTGAGTATTAAAGACTAGGAAAGATACATATAAGTGTATATTTACATATAAAACTTACCAACAACAGTCTTGTTCAAACATTCTTTTTCTGTTTGCTAAACAACTTGCCACTTAAAATTTAATACACATATATTGTGAAGTCATACGTTTATTACTCTGGGTTACACGACTGCATACATCCTTCATGTACTGAGATACACGTAGTTTTGAATTGCACCGGATAGCTGAACAATTTCATAAATAAGGAACCTTCCCTCTACGTTTCACCAATCATTTTCATAAACTAAAAATTTTTGTTAGGTCATTTCTAAGCTTTCTCCCGTTACTTGCCCCAAACGTTAAATAAGTTCACCTCTTTGGACTTCATAAATGTATCGAGTTTCTTGAAAGTGAACTTCAGTTTTAATCAATGTTTCCAGTTTTTCAATATTTTGGCAAATTCTCTCCAAATTGCTCTGAAGCAGGTTATTGAAATGCTTTCCAAGCATTCACCCTGTAGCCAGACTGGCCGTACGCTAGAGATAATAAACACCTCTTTGAGGCTTGGGAAAAGGACTTAAACCTTTTGATGTCCCTCAGCATTTCTGCTGGGCTGCCTGCCTTTGAGCAGTGCCAAATAAATACAGGACTAGAAGTAACCTGTAAAAACCGAGGAGCAGGAGAGTCAGTGATCCCATGGCAGCTCTGGCTCTCACACCAGACTTTTAATGGTGAAGATCGCACTCTAACCCACAGCACTGTACAACACCCGGAAAGTTCTTTCCGGATCAAACCGTGGTATCTGGCCACTCTGATTTAATACGTTGTTCAAAGTAAGTTCAAACTGCATGACTACGCTTGGAACACTGGGCAGCAAACTGCTTTTTAGATGCTGCAATATGAAAGGAATTACTAGTGGGTTTGCTATCAAGACAAAAGCATCTCGTGGTCAGATGCAAAAACTACCCGTGAAGGCTAATCACAAAAGTCTTACGTCCTGGAGAGCCAGCAAGTCCCTAATTGCCTTATTTCCATCATCCTTTACTAACACTCTTCTCTGCAGTTTGCAGAAATGTATCTCTAATTTAGGTTTTTTAAGAGCTAAACAACAAATGGCATTACAGGGTACAGCAGGACTGGCAAATGACCACATAAGAAAAAAAATAACTATACCTAAGCTACAAAACCTGGCCATAAAAATACTTGACACATATTCGTAACTATGGCTTTCTTGGATTATCAAGAAGTTACAGCCAAAATGAATGTCTTGAACACATCTGGATCACATATAAAAATACCTTCTGCTGTGAAATATTTCATCAAAGTACATAGTGTAGCAAGTGTCCAAAGTCACCTAGACTGCACTGTTGCATTAAAGCACAACAGTTCTGCAAAACTTTGCAGATCTCCAGTGAAAGGTGCAATTAACTCCTGAAGAATCAGAACATCTGAGCTAGACTTAAGCACATAAAAAGATACTCTTTAAAGGTCATTTTCAAAGGGTGTATGAAAGTCCTCTTCTGTAAGATTGTGGATTGTCAAAATATTGCATCTGTCACCCCAACTGCCATAAACAAAGCAGAGCTATATACACTGGAGTTCTTAAAAACATACCATCCACGTGCTGTGCGCCACAACCAACCAAGGTTAGAGCTTGTTTTACCTAAACAATACACATACAGTGAATGACCGCAGTCGCTCTGATCATCTACAGCTCTGTGGTACCCCAAAATCAGAAAACCACAAACCCCAAGCCTCCCTTGATTCTCTTGAGCCTGTTCTTTGCAGAGGAATCTAAGGGATCTAAAGAATCTGAAGATGTTGCGCCAGCCTAAGCACTCCATGCAATTCGCAGGTCAAGAAAGATGTGCGGGATCAGAAAGTCCTCAATATAATTTGTCTGAACTACATCAGAGGAAAGCAGGATCTGGTATTTCTCATATAACTTCACTTTCTGAAGTATCCTGGGTAGCAATGGTTTAGAGGGAAGACACAAGGATATGGAAGCCATTTGACCCGGTAAGGCATAGCTAATGCCAGCAAAGAATAACAGGTACCTCCTGCTAGATTCCCTCTGAAGATTTTCTCTTGGAGCACATTTCACATCTCTAAAAGCTGTAACAAAAGACTTCAAGCCAAACCAAGCTTGCTATCTAGCAGCACCCAGGTGTGCTGACTACACCAAACACCAGCTACCAAGGCAGATGTGAGCACGACAGAGTAAACGCTACGGAGACACCTCATTCCAAACATACAGGTGCATCACAGACTAACCGCTCGTCAACGGGATCTTACAGCATTTTGTTTGCTAAGTGCCTAATAAGTCGTAAAACTGGCTGTTCTCACCTGCAGCCTACGAATCCAGCTACAGCACAGAAATATTGAGACATCTTTCACACAGCTTGGAATTCCAGTACGTTGATATACTGACCTCGCTACGAATGAACAGATCTTGAGCCTTCAGGGCAGGTGACAGGGCTTCCCAATCCAAAGGGGAAGCTTCTACCACAACTGACCAAGATGGAAGAGGATGGTGAAATGGCATTTCCTCACAGACGCTTTGAGGATGCCATCCTCACTGTAGGAAGAAAATAACCTCTTTGAGAACCATCATCACCACGCTAAAGAGACTGCACTCAGGGGAATGAGCAAAGCGCATCCGTATTTGGAGCATGTGAAGAAAGAAT
Source organism: Aramus guarauna (assembly GCA_013400195.1). Taxonomy (NCBI): domain Eukaryota; kingdom Metazoa; phylum Chordata; class Aves; order Gruiformes; family Aramidae; genus Aramus; species Aramus guarauna. Next base: position 540,407 of record VXBL01002079.1, on the reverse strand, counting down.
TCAGAATGAAGTGTTGCGCAAGCGCTGGCCGCTAACGTGATCTAGACTTGCCGGTCACAAACTTGCCAGAGCGCTAGGCAGATCTGCTGCCAAGTGACTTTAGCACCAAGAACCGCTCCTGGCACAGGAAGGCCCTGATTGATCCCGAGTTGAAATCAGTTCTAATCAATTCCAATGTCTGCAGAAGCTGCAAGTTAGATTTCTAATGATTCAGCTCAAGCCAGAGATCAAAAAGGTTCACAGTAATTCATTTCACTAGCCAGTTGTCCTGATAAAGATATGGGAGTATCTCCTTCCTCCAGAAACGAGGAAAGCATCAATGAAGGCCAACGACAGGGAGAACAAAGTGGCCCTGCTTTCACGAGCACAGATAAGGTTGTTATCCTCCCTCCTTCTTCAGAGTTCTCAAAAATTTCCCCTTCTCTTTCCCAGAATCAGAGGGAAAGGTTCTTCTGTCAAATGACTTCTGCTAAAGGAATTCTTGGGAACAGATCAGGCAGCTGAGCACCAAGATGGGCAACTCAGCGCAGTTCTTTGCTTACAGTATTTATGGTGATGCTCCATCTGGCTCAATGCAAACCCAAAATTTCTGAAGACAGATCGACACTTGGCAAGAAGCAGGCACAAAAGGAATTCAACGCTCTACCCTGAAAAGGTCCCAGCATGTATTCTGAGATGCAGGGAATTCAAGAAAACTGGTTTTGATCTTTTACCTCTCGCGAAGGTCAAGGGCATAAGCTTCTCCCGAGGCCTGCAATGATTGTAAGAGGCCCAAGAAAAAGAAGTATGAGCATCATTTGACAGCAAATGTTTGTTTGGGTGATTGGTTTCAGAAGAAACATTTTAAGATGGGGATTGAGCTTCCGATTTTAAAAACTAAAAGAAATGGTAAGGTGTTCACCTTTTCACCAAGGTGCAACTTTTAACATGGCAGAAGAGCCACTTGTATCAGACCAAGAAATATGGAATTTTTATTTTTTTAAGAAATGCTACAATATTCTGTTTTAAAGATTTTTACAAAGCAGTCTTCAGCAGCATAAAGGAGAAGGAACATGCACTGAAGTGACAACAAAGGCTTGAACTGAAGATCTCAGGAAGCAAAGAATTGTAAAGCCAAAGAAAAGAAAGAAAGAAATGAAAAAGGGGTTGAAAGTATGCCCTATAGTTAACTGCCAAGGCAACATGAGTTTCTGGTCTTAACAGTTTGTGATGCAGAAGGACCCCAAAATATGAATGTACATATGGACAATTACTGAAATAGAAAACAAATGCCCCCTGTGCCTCAATCCAGAAGAGTGTGAATTGTATCAAAATATGGTTTATATTAAAACACAGCACAACTGACTTTAGATACTACAAGTCTGGCATTAAAAACCCCCAAACCTGATAAATCTCTACTTTATCAATACAACAAATAAACTGAAAAACTGCTGAGGAAAATAACCAATTTAAGGGGCAACACATGAATAAAGAAGACAGTAAAAAACACAACCTGCTTAAGATTATTAAACTGTCTTGGAGACATAGGTTCCTGAAGCCTGTATCCTACTAGCTGTATTTTCTTGTTCTGAGTTGCAAGCGAGCTACACATCACTTACAATTAAATATGACCGTTTCACATCAATGTCAACAATTACCTAATTTAATTTTAGATATTTTAAAAACGGAGAAAGCACAAGCATGTATCAGAACTTTCACAGCTGTATACTACAAAACACAACTTCTTTCTCAAGACCTCTTTATAAAACATCATCTTCAAGCAACCCTCATCGAGTCACTGCCTAGGAAACAGTAAGTTTTACTATGGTCTGAAAGTCATTAAAATTGCCTTTTGCTGGATCAGCTTTTGAGAGCAAGCTACAGAACAGAAAACAAGACAACTTTTGTTTCTTACCTGTAATGTTTTCCCCAGACCCATACAGTGAGCAAGAATGCATCCAGAACCAGGAGATGTCTTTGTTTTTTTTACAGATTCACAACAGCAATCCCACATGAACTGAACACCTGAAGAAAATTATTGAAAATATTCTTATTAAATTTTCATTTTATTAAAGTTCACCTGATAAAAGACAGGTGTGATCACTGTAAGATCATGGTAACTCTTAGAAAAGCAGCACTCAGGCTAATTATTGATTCATTCTGTCCAATGGGTTGTACATGGGATAATCTTTGTCTTAACTTATATTCAGTTTTCACTGAAGATGTGGCAACTGGATTAGAAAATATTACTGTGCAGATGACTCTGATCTTGGGGACAGGGAGAAGAGAGGAGACAGAATGAAAAGTGGTAAGGACTTAATGAAAAGGCTAAAGTGAACTTGGTAAATTAGCAAAGTTATCTGAAACCAACGAGAAGAAATTCTGCCAAGGCAGATCAAATGTGAAGTTCTATGCTTTGAGAGGGGGGAAAAAGAAAAAAAATCAAGTAAGAACTGTGACAGCTGAAAAAGGAAGTATATGCTACATAACAAAACACATTAACAACGTAAGGGTCTGCTGGGTGATTTTTTTTTTTTTTGTTCTTTGCAATGTATTTACTGGGGAGTTGTATTCTATGCTATACTCAACGCAGATGAGGCTTCAACTTGACTGCTCTGTCTGTCTGGTTCAGGGCACCTCCCCTTAAGAGTTCAAGCAAGTCCAGAAGTTTCTTACTAAAATGGAAAGGTTGTAAGTTATGAAATTTGAGGAAAATTTAAAATAACAGAATGAGCTATGAAGAAAATGATCATTGGTTTTACTCCCTTTCTCCTTCTTCACTAGAAACAGAATGTGGAAGGAAGTTGGCTTGATTTGCAGACATGTCAGGTATCAGAAAAAAAAAATAATTCTGTTGAGAAAGCCAGGAAAATACTGCAAGATTTTTAAATCTTCAATGAAAACTGTAAAAAGTGAATATTTCTCAATAAAATGCTAAACATATATTTGATTCTTCCTTAGTGTGGAGAATCAGATGATTCTGAGGACTCTTGTTACTTTACGTTTCTAGAGTTCTTTGCTTGTAAAACAGAACTATGTATTGCTGATCTCATTTACATTTGTTCAGATGTTCCAAAAATAAAATATTAAACCTGACATTCTGGCATTAGCCTGCCAAGGAGTATTTTCTTATGATTCTAATTCAGGTTGCATGAAGGGCAGTGCCAGTGGAGGTGAAAAAAATTTAGAAAATTAAAACTCTCTTTCCTTACCATCTACTTGGTGTGGTTTCAGTCTGGTAACTATATTCCTGTGAACCTGCACTAATGGTTCTTTGGTTTCTTCATCTTCATCTAAAACCAGCTTAGTCGTAATGGGACATTTCAGAGGTGAAGCATCTTCTATCTCTATCACCTATAAGCAGAAATGGCATCATAGGAATACTTCACACATAAATACTACCAAGCATTTGACAGACACTAGCTTTAGCATCATCAGAAGTCATAATCTGTTTAGTAAAGAGAAACCTTAAATTCTCTACTATGCATCACAACCTACTTTGGGAGAGTGCTTTTCCCCATGGAAAGTAAAGCAGCAGGCAGCTGAAACAGCTCTCTAAAGATCTCAGTAGTCTTAAATAAAACTTACCAATGTTACCCTGCAGGAAACTACAAAGAAAACTTGTGGCTTACAAGGCTACATCTAAGTGCTTTTAAAATTACTTATTAAATTAAATTGAGGTAGAATTATATTGTCTTAAGCATCATCAACAATTCAACTTCCTAGTATTTTGCAAAGAAAACAGATCATACCTCTCTCAATTTCTCTCTCTCCCGTTCTCTTTCTGCTATACGTTTTCTTCTTTCTTCTTCTTCTTTAAGTGCATTTTGTGTTTCTGTTCTAAGCTTATCATCTTTAATAATTTTCCTTATCTTCTTCCTGCCTTTTCCAGGAGATTTTGAATCATCGTTGTCCTCATCCTCAGAATTACTCTATTAGAAATCAAATAAATTAAGTATTAGCAAGAAAAATTATGGCACAGACTATCAAATCCTTCATTTTTAGACAAGCTCACAAAAATTTTTAAATACCCAGGTGGAGTTTAGCTCTTAAGAAAAAAGATACTTCTTTAAAAAACAAACAAATTAGCCAGCATGACAAAACAAGTGCCACCTTAACTATAATGTATTCTGAGATATTAAAGATAAGCCCAGCTGTGCAAAGGTAGCACTGAAGGTACTGTTATAATTTGATACTAACTAATGACTATTAATAAAGACCTATTTTTCTGTTCCAGTGGTGCTAGATCAGATCAGCTATCACCTACTCCACACAGGAAAAGAAACTAATACTAGGAAAGCCTTAAACTACTATTTGTGTCATCTTCTACGTTTAGTTTAAAAATTCCATTTACTTAAAAAATATCATGAATCTTTAATCAAGATCTAAACAGGAAATAGTTTTAGTTAAACGCAATGTTTTTTCTCCATAATGGTGCCATGTTACAAATTTTAGCACTGAATTAACACTGAGAAAAGTTATTATTTTTAGTGTACTTTGTGCACAGCTGTTGGAGATACCCAAGTCCCTAAGCAGCTGGCAGAAGAGACAGGAACTCCTTTTCCCATTTATTAATTTAAAACACAATATAGTACCTTATTGTTGTTTTCACTTGAAGAATCCTCTTGAACCTTTATACGCCTTCGTTTCTTTTTCTGTTTGTAACTGCGCTGGTTTTCTTCCGCCTCAGCTTTCTTGGTAGATCTATAAAAACAGTAAGGCAGTATTACAGATTAACAATAATAATTCATTGCCTCACTGAAAAACAATGATTTAAAAAAAGTACATGAACTACATTGCTAATTAACAGAATATATACTCCTTTGTGCAATTGGGGTTTACTATCAAATACCTTCCTACCCCTCAACTCACTGAACACACATAGCAACCATCTATTCCAGACAACACTGAAGAACCTCAGAATTAAGTATTAGTTTTCTACTGCAATCCACCATTCCTCAATTGACATTGTCATGTTTGGCATCAAAATGCTCATTTTTTGTTAATCTTTTTTTCGTACCGGCTCATCAAATCGCTGCGTACCACATACTGCGATACAAATTCAAAATTCTCACGTTTGCTGCAAAGTTAATTAGCAGATGCCAAATTACAGCAAGTAGCATCAAAGGTTTTAAGGACTGATCCAAAATCTTTAACTTTTACCATCTCACTGCCTACGCTGCACTATTAAAAACCAAAAAACCAAACACAGGATAAGCATAGTTAAGTTTTATTTATACCTTGTTCTTGGACGTTGGTCATCTTCAGACTCACTGACTTCTTCACTAACTGCAGATTCATGAAACTCAGAGTCATTTGAATCATCGCTGCTCACTTTAAAAACAAAGTATGATTTCACGTTGAATATTATTGCAAAGTTTACAACATTACATATCTTCTAATTACACAACGAACTGCTGAAGATGAACAAGCACTGCAGAAGTTCATTTCAGGCAGTATGGGAGCCACTAACCATACTAATAAGAAGTAACAGGAATATAAGGGGTACAGAGTAGAAAAGGTTAACAAGTAAGCACTAAGCGAGTCCTGCTAGATGGCATATCATGCCAACAAGCCTTGAGGTCTTTATGGATGAATACGTGTAAATATAGTTTGCAAGAAGACGACAGAAAGCATTATATTAGAAAGTGTCCAAAGATAGTGGGTGAGGAGGAGAGAACCCAATGGGGAACAGAACAACAGAAAACAAAAAGATGATTTTTAGCTAAACAGAAGCTTTTGTTTCAAACGTTTTAGATGTCATTTTATAACCATACTTCGCAATTCATGCAAACAACACTTATTTACTAACAACATATGCAATTATATTACTGTATTTATGGCTTGAAGTTTCTTCAGGTAATGCAAGACAATTAAAAATACACCTAAACTAGCAGCATTAGCTAATACTTCCATAACTACTTTCAGGGGCCGTCATTGGCATTTACAGGTAATCAAGACCAGCACACCCTTTAGCGCCTCTGTAATTTCAATTTGACCTGGAACACAGTGGAAAGCTTCACTGTTTTACGAGTGACAAGGCTTAAAACAAGGATTGTTTTACATACGTGGGGAAATGTACTATTAATAACACAGGGCTCAAAAACAGTGAGCTGAAATAAACTATATTGTTCTACTTGAGACTGGTGAACTTAAAAGACTCATGCTAAAAAAATCCTGAGAATTAGTCTGGCTGCAGCTTATTTGCACATTGCCAGTGTAATTTACTTTTCTTGAAAGAAATGCTGTTGGTAGAGTTATAATTCCACAAGGGAGGAAAAGTATGAATATATATTCAGATAACAAGGACAGTTTTCATGAAGGAAAACGATAAACAAATCGCATTGCGTCTTTTAGTCTGTGGAACACCGCCAAAGATGCCTGTCATTACTGCAACACTAAGAACAGGAAAGTACGTACGTCCACTGGCCACGAAACGCTATCGGCATCTACACTGGCCAACGTGGCAGTAAGCATTTCTCTTTACTATCGCTCCCCTCCGCTGCTCAAAATGAGTAAATGCAAAGGGCTGACAGATTCTTTGTTCTTGCATGCAACAATGAAAATGAAAAATCAAAGTCAAGCATCATTTTGCAGTGCCATCTGGTGTTCAGCTGAAGTTGGTGACGTTTAAATTCTAGGATGGAGAAAGTTCTGATGCACAAGGGCTTACTAACAGCCCAAGATAAAGAGAGAAATTACACAAAGGAGAAGATTTATTCTCACAAATTAGACATACAGGGCTTGCCTCTGTTATTGAAGATTAATATTCTAAGACTCAACAAGATTAATCCAATTCAGAGGGTACAGTAAGTGGAGAGAGTTGCATTTATAGTCAACACTTTAAATAAAACTACTTATCAAACACAGATAAGAGAATTCCAGATTTAATACACAAGGAACTTTATACAGAGATTTCCAAATTATGGCATTTCAGATCTCCATTCTGACACACTTTGGACTTATTTTATAGAAGTACTTTTTGTGACAAGAAATGTTTGGATTATTTACCTTTCCTTCTATTTCTGCGCTTCCCTTCTTTTTTGTCTTTCCGTTTCACCTTTTTTTCTTCACCAGATTCTCCATCGCTCACTGTCAGCTTGTGCCGCAGCAGCCTGTGTCTGTATCTTGGCTTCTTTGACTCTTCTTCCTCTGAATCCGATTCAGAATTATCTTCCTTTTCATTCACTTCTGTCGGAGATAAGAATCAGTACAACATGCACAGTGGTCATTTTTTTCTTACTTATGCTTGGAAAGAATTAAAAATCTGAATTAATATAGGTTAAATTCTGTGCTTTTTCAGGAAATTACAGACAACAACATATTGTTGTTCCCTCAAATTTTAGGTATTTTATGCTGCCTGAACACTTGGAGTATCCTTTCCAATGATTGTATGTTAGTCAAATGCCTCCCATGCATTTGCACGTCTTACTGTTCTGCATAGATTATTCCTCACGAATCCCTAGAACTTCTGAATTGGTTACAAAAATCAGACTATTAACAAAAAAATACACTTACAGAAGAGTAAAAGAGATGATAATCCTCCTGACTATATACCTTGTCCTCTCTTTGGCAACTACCTATCAATGACATTTTTTTGTTGAAAACTGAAGAAACTTTCATAATTATAATTTTCCCAAATGACCTTTGAAATTACGATGGGCGCTGCAGCACCACTTTTTCCCAGATGCTTTTTGGTGCTCACCATCATCTCCTGTGTTTTCATTTTGCTTTCCAGTTTTCTTTTTCCCTTCATCCGATTCATCATCTGAAGATGCATTCTCATCAGAGGAAAGATTGGCTTTGATTTCTTCTAAAAGCATTTTCTTGGCAATTCTTTGAAGTAAAACAGAAAAAACTATTTATTCCATTGTTCAAGTAAATCTATGAACGATAAGTGTAATCCTATACCATTCAGAACTTCAAAAAAAAGGGTTGAAAGCGGAACAAAAAAAGACATGATGAAAGTCATTGTGGTAAGACAGATATATCAGCAAAAACCTCATGTTAAATTTAATGGGTTAACTTGCTTTTAGAAAGCAAATCTATGTAACACTTCTTAAAAAGAAGAAGCTTCATGCTTTACAGCAAGACTAGAGATAGCTATAAAATGCATAAACCTAAACATTTCATTTTATTCATGGTCTATTTGGATGGACTCTTGTTGGTTCTGGGATAGGCACCTATACGAATTCTAACTGTAACAGGAACGTGAAGATGCTACAGATCAAATCCTAATGCTCAAATCATCCCCTCCAAAAATGGTTATCACGCTTACTTGATTATAATCAATGAGATTAATTTCCTGACGCATTGAATCTACTCGACTAGTGTCTATGTAAACAGTAATAGTTTTAAAAGCAGTGTTATCACTGAATGCATGTTTAAAAGGAGAAAAAGATTATTGCAATATGCATTAACTTACAGCTTAAAAAATAAAAATTTAAAAAAAAAAAAAAGAACATATTATCCTATTTCTACATAGCTTGCCTCCAACTGTGTTACCATTCTAATTGCCTGGGCCCACCCTACTGCAAAAGAGATGCTGGAGTAATTGAAGCAACTCACGATGTCTCAAGACGAAGTGATATTAAGTGCCTCAGGGGAAAAAAAAACCCCACACTGAATCCCTCACATAACTACAAGGACTTGCCTTAGAGCAACTATAGTAAAAAAAAAAAAAAAAGTGTATACACACAAAAAAAGTTTCATCAAACATTATGGGACCTGAACTTCAAAGAAAAATTACAATCTTATTTCCCGTTCCACAAACTGTTCGCGCAGCTTCTCACAGGTTCGTTTCAGCATAAGAATGCTTTCCACTAATGCACTGAAGTTACTATGGGAAAATAATTTATTTACATGTTCTTGCAACATAAAAACCCCCCACTTACATGAATCTATCCAAGGCAAAATATAAATGATGTCAAAAGCACAGGAAAACAAAGGACTTATCTGACAACTTGTACTTCCGGGGGGGGGG
>VXBL01002079.1:476992-531400 GCA_013400195.1 Aramus guarauna | reverse complement strand
AAAAAAAAAAAAAAAAAAAAGTCCTGAAAGAATGAAACCAGGCCTTCCTCTTATAAATTTCAGAAATATTATAATTTCCATTCCATGGTCGTCAATTTTAAAGGAAGATTTTTTTTTTTTCCCCTAGGTCAAATCTGGTCTGTCTTGCCTTTCAGGAGAATTAATGGAAACTGTACGTACATAGTTCAGAATGACGAGATAGCTTCTATACCTGTCAAAACAATTGTTCAAAACCCATGAAAGTGAACCTCAATCTAGGCTTCACATGGAAATGGTAAAGAACAGTGATCTCTTAAGTACAGCTTCTTATACACTGGAAAATTAAGTTGTTTCTTGTATGGAGCACTATAAAATAGGTTTTAAAGAATCCATATATTTCATTTTTCAGCATGTAACGTGTCTCTAAAAGAAAGGAACTTTTCAAAGGGAGTTTTCCCAAAGTATCTTTCCTAACACTTCATACTGCATTTTCTATTGGTTTGAGTGGCAATGTATTTTCCAAAGAGATTCTAATGCTACTGTATATTCACTTATTATTAAAAGATGGAAGTAAAATGGTTTAACAAACATTTAAGATTGCTCAGCAAGTCACAGACTATCCATCAACATCCAAAACAACCCCCCCCTTTTGAGAAATGGCATGTGAATAGCCAACTAAAACTTTAAAGTGCAGTATTCTTGGTAAGCTTTAATTCCACATGTACCAACACATTACAGTGCGAACCCAATGAAAACTTACTAAAGTCCACAGACAAGTAACATCTTCTTCCAAATGTTTTTTGCATTAGGTCCTTCCAGAGGATTTGGAAAAGGGACTTAGGTTTTGTTGGTTTTTTTAAAACCCACCATATCGTGTATAATAGCAACAGGAATAAGTAGCTCATTATATAAGAAATTAAGACTGTATTTCTTCCATCTCTTAATGGTCAAAAGAACTTTTTCTTCAAAATGAAACTGCTTGGAATATCACAGGTTGGCTTCTCTTTAAAAACTTTTCATGTAAATTATTAACCTTGAATCCTACTCCAGGAAATGCAGACAGCAGCAGTTTGGCTACTTCTCTTGTTAAAAAAAAATAACAAAATCATTTTGATTTGAAAGGGGGAGGGAGGGGGAAAGAAGGAGAAACACTAAAGAGAAATGCAAAATTTTAAAATTCAATCCTGAAAGCCCTGCCTAGTAATACTGCCTTTGGCTTATTTTGGAGTGTCCTCAATTGCATTAGCAAAGTTAACACAACTTGTAGGTGGGTAATGGGTAACAACACTTACCTTTCATACAAGTCACCTTTAAAAATGTACTTATATGGTTTTAAACAAAGGTCAACTTTGGTTCTTAACAAAAGAGGACTTGTTTTGTGTGTGTGTGTGTGTGTGTGTGTGTGGTGAAATATGGTTTTAAGAGGGGGGAAAAAAAGCAAATGCATCATCCACCTAAAAATACCATGCACAAAATCTACTATCCGCAAACAGAAGATGCTCTTATTTTCCTACTAATCATCATCATAACCACCAACCAGATTGGGTAAACTTATTCATTTCTAATTATTTATATTGTTATTAAGTTACTGCTTTTATACTCTGAGATAGAAAATGAGACGTATTTTAACTAGGATAACAATTCAACCACTTTGAATCAAACCGAGATGGAATTGTTTAGTGAAAAAAGCCACAATCTCTTCAATGCATTCTACTGATACGATGCTAGGCTAAAAATGTAAGACTTTTTCAGAATTCAAAAGATTGCTGTTTTTAATGTAACTACGTATCTGATAGGATATATATGTAAAGCAGTATTAGAACCAAACAGATGAAGCCTTGTGAATGCATCTGACAAACGACTGATCTAACAAATGGCTTGTATGAATTAGAGTAAGTTGAGTACTGGACTCTTGAAACTGGTTTTAAATTAAATTATATGTGGCTCAAGATAATGCATCACATTTCTATTTTAAGGCATAAACCCATTTAAAATGACCAGGTTTCTAAGCTAAGAAACTTCACATGCTAACTTTAGCATTTTAATATTTGCATGAACATCAAAAGTGCAAGTACCAAGAAAAACAAGCTATGACAGTGTGAAAACTCCCCCACTCACATTCTTCCAGAGAAACCCATGAAAATCAAAAGATATCGTACTATTTACTTGGGTCAAGGACATAAAAGATGTTCTTGGCCAACCAGATGTAACAGTTGAACACTATAAACAAATGGAATTAAGCAGCACCGAGAGCTGTATGACCTCCAGCACAGGACTTCAGGTAGTTACGATAAAACAAAAATCCCTGCATTTAATTCATTTCTGCCACTGATCTGTTGTGACCTTGAGCACGTCACGTTGCATAGCCCCACTCCACCATATCTAAACATATCGTGAGATTTGTATAAAGGACATTTTCCCAATGCATGTTTAGACAGTGCCTTACAGAATTGGGCTGTAATATCAACCTTGACATATAAAACCAACTGTAGCATAAAACAACAGTATATTATGTATGATTTTATATAAATCAGGATTTAATGTATTTCACCTTTGTAAGAATGATACCAACAACAGACATTTAAAAATAATGAACTGGTTACTATGTATTTTTTAACTTATGCTAAAAGAAAACATTTTTAAAAATGAGACAGGCAAACTGGGAGTTATCCAGGGGTTGCTTAGTCACAGAACAGGATTACTTTATCCTTCAGACATTTCATCAAAAATGGAACAATAGGTGCAGCCTCTCGTGATGTGGAGTTAAGTCCACGTAATTATTTGCACCATTCTTCTTCACGAATTCTAGAGTGCCAATACGATGGACTCATTTATAGATTGTCGAAAATCTTGGTGAGACAACACTACCACTGTAAAAACATTTTTTTTTTCTTACAAAGTCATAACTTGAAATATTAGTTAATTATCGTGATGTATTATTACCAATTAGATGATATCAACTCACATGTACTGTTCATAAATACCTACAACTTATATGCAGAAATAAGGTTGCCCAAAACAAATCTTGGGCAGGGCGGGGAAAAGGACATTTTTCTGTGGCTAATAAAAGCCACTATTCCTTCAGCTAGAGTACCACTGAATTAAATGGGCCTTTAGTATATTACTAACAAATTCAGAATAATTTAAAACATATTTTAAGAGATGAGTATTTGGATGGAATGTCATACATGTTTACCAAAAAAAAAAATAAAAAAAATCGTGAAAACTGCCAAACACCTTGTTCTAAATACTGTACTGGCTTTGTTGAAAGAGTCCGATTTTCAAGCTGTCAGAGTTGTATTAAATTAAATGCTTGGACAAGAAAAACGTTTTACAAAAATTTATTGCAACCATCAAATACTTAAAGGCATTCTGCATTAAATACACTATTAACTTCTTAATAAATAAAACTACTGCAAACATATTAAACAGTACCATTTAAAAGATCAGAAGGACCAATAATAGATAATTACACAACATAAGATGAAAGCATACAGCACTGTATGTCATATTATGACCCACTTGGGTATTGCATTTTGGCAAAGATGATTTCAAGACTATTAATAATAATGTCATGCACATCCAAAGGTATGCAAATAACAGAACATCTAAGCTAGAGACTTGCAAACATGAGAGTTCCCACACTACAAATACCCGGTAGGTACTACGTACCCTCTTTGGCCTGGAAGAAAATAGGCAACTTATCTGAATAGTAGGTAAACTATTTAAACACTTTGTGTTGAGTAAACAGAAGAACAAACTTTTAACTTCTTGAAATTTGTTCCATCTTTTTACATTTGATATATCTGATTTTGGTGCCAAGTACAATGCGTGATGAATGTAAAATTAGACTGCAGTTACCAGTTAACATGTCTGAAGGTTGACAAAACTGTTTATTGACAAAATATCTCCCCATCTCATCAATATATATTCAAAATATTCCCTAAATAAAAATTTCAACAAAGATTCAGCTCAAAAACAAAGTACAGAAACTGATTTTTAAACCCCAAATTCATATTACTGATTTGTTCGTTATCAATTGGGTTAACTCATTTCCCAATACAGCTCTTAAACTAATGATTAAGATCTGTCAGTAACGTTCGTATGGTAAACACTAACTTTGACAAAAGTGTATTGGCTTAGTTATCTACATGTTTACCATAAGAAACAACAACCAAAAAAAAAAAAAAAAAAGAGAAAAGGAAAAAAAAAAAATCAAAACTGGACTGAAATTAAAGCATCATTTAAAAAAAAAATAATCTTGTATTACCAACGTTTAGATGTTCTGCTTATGATCTTGTGCTGTCAAGTCCCTAAAGAACATCTTTAAAAGTTGAATTATTTGATTAAATTTGATGACTGAAAATAGGCAAGAACTACATCAGCAGCAACATTGTGATGCCAAACTGAGGTCCGTGAAGGATACAAACCAGTGTTTTTAAAATTTACTTCAGCCACAGATCAAAACATACAACTCTGTGAAATAAAGATACCATATTCTAAAACTAGTGAGGCTCAGAAGCAGAAAAAGACTCCAGCAGCAACTGTGCAAAGCTATGAAAGCTGGTCCCATACATGCTATATGGCCCAAAAAAAAAAAAAAAAAATCAGTTTCTGAAATACTGTATAAAAATTTGTTGAACAACTCTTTAGTCTAACTACAATAACTTCCAAAAAGAAACTGTGGCTCGTAATTGAGCAATACTTCATGTTGTGCATTCACTCATCAGGAAACAAAGCTTTTACATTTTCTAGCCAGGCTGATTTTAATAACTACAATGGTACTGGTAAAATATGACGTCTTAACTAACTGTATCTTACAACGATTCATTTTTATTAAACTTGAAACTGAAGCAATACATATAAGCCACAATTCTGAAAATATCTATGCAAAGACTTAAAATTTATATGTATAATTAGTCTCTTCAATACCAGTTGGGCCTATGCACAGTTCTTGTAGAATCAGGGCCTTAACTATCACATTAGTCACTTCAGGTATTCTTTAGTGGATTTAAACTCAGTGTAACTAACAGCTGAAAAATATCTAATACTGTTTCCTCCACACTGGTGTTTTCTCTTTATTGAGAAAAGGTGTTTCAATTAAAAAAGCAAGTTATATAACAGTAATAACCAAGTTCAATCTGAAAATATTTTAGCACTGCATATTGCACAGATGTTAAGATTTTAACCTTCTATCCATATAACTAGCTGAAATTCACATTTATCAGACACAGGTTTTTACCTGCCTGAATGAAATACTTGTCACAAACCTCACACTTTCAATGGGAACATAAAACGCACAGTGCTGCAGTGCATTTATAACACACCCTATGCAAGGTGTGTTAGCTAACACTTCTAAATACTTTCTTTGCATTTCTGGATTTTGGCCTCTGTTTTCTGGCCCCTTGTTCAAACTTGCGGGAAGCCCGTGAGCGAGTCTTTACAAGGCAGGCAGTCGTGGTTTTTACAACCTGCTTGCTCTTCCGTTGCGCCGGTTTGCGCCCACGCCTAGGGTGTGTTATAATCTTTTTTAAGTCCTTACGGATGGTATCATACCTATTCTCAGGATCGTCATCATCATCATCTTCCTCCTCCTCCATTGGGACAGCCCTTGATTTAGTCTCTCCCTCATCTCCTGGGGGAGGAAGGGGAAATAAAAGACCAGAAAACATGAACTCTTAATACTTATAAAATCAGCAAGAAACAACACAGCACATGAAATATTGTCTCCATCAAGAATCCCCAGATAAAAATAGCTCAGTAATACCACCACTTTTCTACTAAAAGCCAGTTACCTATCTTGACATATAAAAAGAAATATTTTATTAATAAAAGTCTCTGGTTTTTCAAGCAGCACTTTTATCCACGTTATGCTTGCTACTACACACAACTTGCAATTCTTTCCTTATTACATGCTGTGAAATTTGGGTTGGCTGGGTTTTTTGTTGTGTTTTTTTTTGGGTTTTTTTTGGTTTTTTTTTTTTTTTTTCTCACAAAAATATACAGAGACTGAACACTTCACTTAGGATACAGAAATTAAGTTTCTTAAGAAGTTATTAGTTCCATTTAGAATAGCACAGTATGATCCCCTACACTCTCCTGGCCAAACTGAGAGGAATTCAGATTATTTCTAACACACTCCCAGGCCTTTCCGCTTTCTTTTCTCTCATTCTTCTGCTTTACACATAAGTCAAACCTGCTAGTTACTGAAGTCAAGCTTAGAAAAAGAGACCTCAAAATACTAATGAACTGAGATCCCTTCATTCATAATTTCTACTGTTTATTTTCTACCTGCGGGGCGTAGACTAAAACTAAGCTGCGAAAGGCTTGCTCAAAGTTCTTTTAACGTACACTTGTGCTGGAATTACCACTAGCCAGAAGTCCAACAGGACTGTGCAGCAGGTGATCACACAAAGTTTTTCTCTCTTGGGCTTAGATACGCAGACATAACCTGTTGGTTAAACCAGATTCTAAGACTTGTTCAACAATCAACCTACTACACGGCTTGTTCAGCTACAGAAAAGATTCATTTACTCACCTATTAACCCAAAAGCAAACTGAAGAGAAAGGGCAAGTTCACCTCCTCTTAAAATAACGTAAGAAAGGCAGATTCTCATTCAATCACACAGTAACTAAGGCTGGAAGAGACCTCTGGACATAACCTACTCCAACTCCAACCTCAAAGCAGAGCTACCTCCAAAGCGAGGTCAGTTCTCTCAGGGCCTTGGCCAGCCAAGTTCCGAGTACCTCCAAGGACAGGGATTCCAAAATTGGACAGGGCAACCAGATCCAGGCTTTGACCATTCTCAAAGTAAAGAATTCTTTCCTAGCATTTAATCAGTTTTTCTCACCAAAACCTGTACCCACGGCCTCTCATCCTTTTGTCACGCATCTGGCTCAGCCTCGTCTGCAACTACCCATTAGGTGATTAGAAGACAGCAATGAAGACTCCCCATTTTTAGCATTCTCTCTCCAAGCTAAAACAACCCACTTCTCTCTCAGTCTAACTCTACTGTCAACCATCCCACATCACCATCTCACATTTTTCCAATTTGTACACTGTTAACCATCTCTCCCATCCGATAATTATCCAGCTTTCCACTTGTGACTTGCAAATAAAACAATCGCTCCCATTGCCTCACACACCTTCTGACACATTACAACCAACTTCTTCCTCCTGGGCCATTTCAATACCGAGTCAACGAACATACACTGCACGTGAAAAATTTTCTTTTTAAAGTATTTTTCTTTGCTGGTCCACCAACACTGAGAACTGTTGCGTATGGGTTACTGTCACTGAGTACTGAAGTGTTTTAACAGCCGTGGCAGCTACCACGCACAAGACGCTAGTTCGTTACTACGCAAATTGTTCATTATTTGCAATCTGCCTCAGCAGTGGCATCACTGGGGCAAACATTGTTTTGGCAGCCATCAAGGAAAAGTCCTAGAAGTCCCAGTATTACACGCACAGAGACACAACTAAACTTACTTCATCAGAGGACCTTGAAAAACAAACATTATAGGGCTGTATAATATGCAGAATAAGAACCTCATTTTCCAACTGTTACTCTACAATGATGCAAAATACCATTAATCAAACTTTGCTTTCTTACAGGGCTCTAAATTCAAAGCAGCAACTGTGAAAAGCAACCTTTGCATCTGCAAAGATTAACAATTTCCAAAAACTAAACTGCAGGAAAACTTAGGGAAGAAATGAGTCAGCATCAAGTTGATAGGAAAAAGGAGAAACATTGTATTTAATTTAAAATCTGTGTGTTTTGTTTGTTTGGGGGCCATTTGTTTTTTTAAGAAGCTACAAACAACAGTTATCTCATTTTGTGTTTAGTGTCCATCTAGAAGGGCTTTTCAGGAAAGCCAAAATCCAACTATGTCCCTTCTGCTATCTTCATAAACATATTGCTGTTTTAGTCACTCTTTGTTTAGTTGCAGCTTTGGAAACTACTGTAATTGTTGGCTCAGATTCAGTAAAGTCATGTACTGAAAGTACTATGAAACATCATAACAAGCAAACAAATAGCAAACAATTTACCTGTCATGGTAATTAAAGCAGCAAATAGATATCATTTTTTTCTAGTTGAAAATTTATTGATTAAAAACTTGTGTGTTGTCCATGTAACATGAAAACCACCCCTCCTTTTTAAGTTCTTTAAAGCCAAGTGTTTGAATTCAGCAGTTCTGAATTTCTTTCTGATTTCCTAAAGATATAAGACACTGATTAATTAATTCTGTCTTGGCAAGAAGAATTATTACTATTAAACCTGCTATGAAAATGGTACACAATGACAGATTTCTGCTAACCGACACCAGCTGCTCTAAAGCCACAGGGGTCTCGTGCGGCACGAAGATCATCTACTTGGTTTTTAAGATGCATACTAAAATGCCACAAGCTTTCAGAGCCATCTCTATTGGTGCATAACCACAAGCTGACAAATTTGAGGCCACCAGATATCTACTGCTTAAAACCAGCTTCTGTTGAAGAGAACCTGGGCAGCCAAAGAGAGGAACAGGCTTTTGAAAGCTGTGCTGCAAGGAAATACCACTGGAATTACAGACTATAGCTTCTCAAGCCTCTCCATTTATGCTGACATCCTTTTTTCCACAAGTGACAAACTGCATAAATTGAAATTCCAATTCAGTATCAAAATTCAGCTTCCAAATCAGTATCAAAAAAGGTAACTGGCTGGAAACGTTTAAATGTATAACTACCTACTTAGGAGTATTTTCACTTCTAGATGATTAAATATTACCCCAATCTTACAAATTTCCTCATTTTATATATTAGCAATACATGTAGACAAACACGGTTTGCACACCTGATGACTGACAAAATCCTGTATCAGCAGACAGCATCAAGTTTTCAGTCACTGGCATAATTTTCTGCTCATCACTGCTTCCATCACCTGTCGAATTCTGTTCGTCATTTTCATCCTTATCCGATGAGGAAGAGGAAGTGACAACCGCCTTCTTTTTTGACACTTTCTTTTTTAAGTTACTCTTTTTACTTTCTTTCATTGACCCTCTTTTAATCTTTTTCTTACTGTCTTCATAAGACTCCTCATCAGAAGATGACAATGAGTCATTCTGTTCTTTCTTGGGTATTTTCTTTTTGTGACTCGTTTTCTTCTTTTCTTTAGTTTCAGTTCGTTTTTTACTCCGCACAGCATCTTCAGAAGAACTCTCCTCTTTTAGGGGAGATTTCTCAGCATCAGAAGATAAATCAATGTGCACTCTTTTAGATACTCTCTCTCTCAAATTCCGCCTTTTCTTTTCTTTAAATACTGGCTCATTTTTAGTTTTGTCATTTTCAGAAGAATTGCAACTTCCTTTCTCTGGAGATGACTTTTCAACATCAGAAGAGGAATCATCTTGCTCTTTCTTGTAACTTTTCTTTTTCAGTTTTTCAGATTTCTTTGCTTTGCTTTCTGATCCTTTTTTATTCTTGAATCTGTCTTTTGAAGAATCAAAATTGTGCTCTTTCTTTGCAGATTTCTCAGCACTCTCTGAAGAAGAATCTTCCTGTGCCTTTTTCTTTTTCAAATCCTTGCTCTTCTTAACTTCAGTTAGTTTTGCACCTTTAGGAGAACTCTCCTCTTTCTCCAGTAAAGACTTCTCAACATCAGAAGACTCATCCTGCTTTCCCTTCACAGTTTTTTCTTTCGAGTCTCTGTTTATCTTTTCCTTAGCAGCTGACCCCTTCCCAATTTTCTTATCTTTAGAAGAATGATTAATCTCCTTCTCTGGGGAAGACTTTTCAACATCATCATCTTCAGAAGATTTCTCTCTCTGTTTCTTCAAATTTATCTTTCTCTTGCTGCTGACTTTTTTCCTCTGCTCTTCTTCAGAGGAATCATAACTATCGTCTTTTCGTGAGTATTTTTTCTTAGCTTTTTTTGCAGACTCAATTTTACTCAAAATTTTTATTTCTTTTTCTAACTCAGAATCATAGTTTGACGAATCTGAATAGTTTTGTCGTTTCTTTTTAGCAGCAGCAGAATTTTTACCCGATTTGCCTCTTTTAGCATCTAAATCTGAACCAGAACTGGAGCTTTTCCTTTTTCGCTTTCCATTTTCATCTTTTACTGGTTGATTCTTTAGAAAATTTAGTGTCTTCTGATCATTTGTTGGTGCTTCACTGTTGCTATCAATATCTGAAGAACTGTGACTCATCATCGCTACTTCTTTAAGAACAGCTGGCATCTCATCAGAATCCGAGCTATGCTCTAATACATGGGGCTTTTTTGATTTAGAAAGTTTATTAGGGCTAGGACCATCAACAGTACTGTCAGAAGAATTTCTTTTGTCATTTTTCCTCCTTGGTTGTTTTGATGATTTTCTCTTACGTTTTTCATTACACGTGTCATTGCTATCTTCTTCTGAATTCGATGTCAAAGGACTGATGTCTGTTTGGCGCCTCAGAGGTGTGGTCTTCACGCGCGGCGATCTCCTGAGATCAGATTCTTCTACAAGCGAGACGGTTTCGTTCTCCGTGGAAGGTTCGCTGCCAGCATTATGATTCTGTTTTACGGAATCACAGTTTTCTGCTTTAGGCGTTACATCAACATCCTTACTCCCCTTTTCTAGACTGCTGTCTTGATCTTCAGCTTTAACTGTAGACTCTGAAAGGGAAACAGGAGTCAATTTTACAATCAATTCTTTTGTTCCTTTTGCCGACGATTTTAACTTAGAACCACCTTTGGTATCTCTCACAGGAGCATTTGATTTTGTATTTGAATTTACAGTCTCATGATCTGTTCCTGTGTTTCCACTGTCTTGCTCATCTGATATAATCTGAATCTCCATAGCAGATTCTAGAGTCTCAAAAATATCTTCTGGGACAGATGAGGGAACAGACACTATATCCATGTCTAAAGCCTCTGTACTATTAGGTTCATACTGAGGTTCCTCATTTCTGCCAGACCTTTTATCTTCACCAGATGTACGCTTGTTATCTGTTTGTTCCATTGCTGGAACACTTTGATCCATGGGCTCACCTTCAGGCTGTTCTGATACAACTTTTTTCTGCGTCTTTACAGCGTCATCCTCTTTTAATATCACATGTTCCTTTCCTTCATCTTTTTTCCCCTCATTTTTCTCCGATCTAACATCAGGTTTTTTCTCTTTGGTAATTTTATCTTTGATTTTAACATTCAAAGCTTGAATCTCCAGGTTCAGACCTTCTTCTAGTGCCAGATGAGCTTTTTTCATGTCACTCAATACCGATTTGAAAGCTTTTAGCTGACAAAGTTGGACAGTTGGGCTTATTTCTACATTTTCTGCAGCATTTTTCAAAAAGCTTACAAAGCTAGAATTCAGATTTGCTGTAGTTTCAACCAGCTTTTTTGTTTTCTTAAGCAAGTCTTTTGGCACCATTAGTGCTTTGTAAGAATACGTTAGTGAACCTGAATATGAATCATCTAGTTTTTTTTCTTCACCATTACAATTTGAATTATTTCTCTTTGGAGAAAACTTGACCGTATGGTCATATATTTTACTTTTTTCGCTTTCAACTCTGATCTTTTTTTTGTTTTGTTGCAGTAACTGTTCCAAATTTTCAAAGACACTGTCACATGCAGTGACCAAGTCCAACAAAGGCTCTGGATGACAAACATAGCAGTGCCACTGGTTGTTTTCATCCAGTATAGTCGACAGCTCCTTTCGACCCAGGTTGCGCAAAATGCACTTTTTACAGAAGGCGTTATGGCAGAAGTCACAGCAAATCAAATTTCCACCTTCAGCACACCACCTGAAATGAGACGTAAGAAATGTAAGACTTATCTCCATATCAACAAGGTGACAAATTTGAGAAGTTTACATATTTCTCACTATTTGATAATGAATTTGCATTTTAAAAATTCAGGTGATACACAGATATCCATTAATTGAAAACATTATTAAAAGCACGACTGAAAAGCATTCAATTGAGAATTGGAAAGTCAGAAAATTAAGGTATTATATTAACAGTTCACAAAGCTGAAATGGTCAGTAGTATCCAAACACATTTTCAGCACCGATTTTAAATAAGAGGAAAAACTAATTTAATTTTATTTTCCATGTTTCTTCTGTGAATTTTTTTTTTTGAGGGGTGAGGGATGTGTGTGATTTATTTTTCACCAAAATGAATTATCTTAAGTCTTTCTAGCCTTAACTGGTATATTACTACTGCAGGGAAATATATTTTAAAAACAAAAAAAACAAACAAAAAAAAAGGATGTTTTTTGATCTATGTGTAGGTGAAGACCTGGAAAGTGGCTGACAAGCCCACAGGCATCACAGACCGCACAATTTTGACTGGATTGCACATTTAGTTCTTTGACATAAGGACAGAGTAGTACTTCAGTATTTCAAAAGTGGGAGATGCCACAGAAAAGTAAGTTTCTGTGGCTCACAAGGTTTAGAATATCAGATTCTATTCTCTACCTTTAAAGAATTTGTAAGGTGGCATGCTATTTAGTTAAAAATGTGATGTCTTATAAATGTTTGCTATTCGATTTCTTTATAAAATGTTTTCCTGTCAATTACTAAAATAACAATCAAATATTTACAAAACCACTGAGGCTGAGCATTTCTTGGTGAGAAACAACTGTTAATTAAACTCTTATGCATTGGCCTTTATCTGTCAATAATTTCATTACTGCAAGAAAAAAACCTACAATGACAAAAGACAACAGAAGAGATGTGGGTGTTATCTCAGTTTTTGTACACTTACCTACACTGTTCATCCATTCCATCTGAATCACGGCTAATGTCATCGCTCATGTAATACTTGTAGCAAGTCTGTAAAGAAAGAGATAGGACAAGAAATTTTTTATTAAATCTTAACTGGACTTCAGTAATTCATATGATTTTGGCATGTATTAGAAGCAAGCCATTAGAAGAAGCAGCTACAAGGTCTTCAACATTCTAACCCTTTTACATTTGTGTTAATCTAAAAAAACATCTTCCATAGATACAACAGGTCTTAAACCATGACTTCTTATTTAGATGGCTCAAGGTTTATTTGACAACTAAGTAAGACTTTTGTTTAATGGCTGCGTATTTGCATATTTTAGAACATCAACTGAACGTTTCTCTTCAAATGTCTAAGTTTTTTTCTAGGTAAATCAACACAGCATCTTCCTTGACACAATTAACCCTACATAAATTACAATTTTCAGATGTATGCTCCTTATGTTAGCAATTGATCCCATAAGGCTTTAAATAAAAAGGTCTTCAGTATTTACCCTGACGTTAACATCCAAGGCTTCGATTTCCAGGTGCAAACTAAACATTTTCATTGAAAAACTGGTAGTAATAAGAAAAAATACACACAACTCAGCTAGTAGTAGCAGTGGCTTCAGTTGCTGAATTCTTTAAGCCAAATTTTGAAGGTGTGGGTTTTTTTTCCAGTTGCTACTAAAGAAAGTTCTCCCAGACTTGAAGCTCTACTCTGAATAGTGATTAATAGAAGCTATTGGTTAAATTCTGTCCTTTTACCAAGTGAATCAGTGAATGCAGAATCTAGAAGTGGCTTCAGCATCTGAATTTAAAGTGATGATGCCCCTTTATCTGGAACAGAGTTCTACACCTGTTCAACCAAACTAAAAAACAAACAAAAAAACCCCAGTAAAAGCTGATGTTTAGACACTTGATTTATAGTCAAAGGAAAACAGCTTCTCAAGTCTGGGACTGCTTACCTAAGCAGGAGAAAAATAAGGAAAAGAGCTAAGCACAGAAAGTAATGGCAGACATGGAGTATGCAGATCAGGGACTTCCATTCCTCTCTCACATTAGCATAAGGCCATGTTCAATTAAGTGAAGAAACAGAAAATTTATGGGAAACAACACGTGATATAATTATCTAGCAGAGCTCACAGTCAAGAGCTGCTATCGAACCAAACACCCTCAACAAATTTAAAAAATGAACCAGGTAACTTGCGTGCATCGCAAGGACAGGAACAGCTACATGGTAAGGATTTTCAAGTCCAGGAACAAGAGTTAGGACTCCAATGAAGACTGAAAACAGTTGTCTCATAAGCTGATTTTTTATAAAAGCATGTTTTATAAAAGGAACAAGCCAGAATGAATAGAAGAAATGAGCCAGAACATTAGACTAGATGGACATGCCTGAGATACTGTGTCAGCTGAGTATGTAACATTAATTGGGAATAGAGGGAGAAGCAGAAGAGGGAAGAGAAGGGGAATGCTAAACATGCATTGTAACACAGATCTGTATCCCTCTATCTTTAGAGATATCTTTATAAATACAGAATCTCGACAACTATAGAGAGATGCAAGAGAGATATCTCTGTATCTCTTTGAAAATTAAGAGGTCTCCAAAACAGGAGGTAGGGATGTTTCCTTCCTCCTGTTCCCCACCTCCTCTCATTGCAGGCAGCTTAGCGCCTAACTGAAGCCACCATGAAACCATGTCGCTGAAGACCCAGATGCTGGGTTTGGGTTATGGACTCAACCATCATTACAGAGGCTGCCAAAATTCAAACAGTCCAGGAGCTGTACACCAGTGAAACTGAGATGGCTTTGAAGCTACTTTCATGCTTTTTATTCCAACGTTGTTTTACATACAATGCTTTACCAAGAGCTCCAGAATTGAATCTGCTCTTATAATACATTATGAGTATGTCAGACATCATATGAGAAATGTCAGACAGATCATTTAACAATAAAAATTTCACTAAAATTATAGCCTTAAAACTGTAACAATAAATTACAAAGAAACCACAATAAGTTTAACTGGAGTACAAGAAAACAGGAATATAAATTTGTAAGCTGTATTTGGCTTTTTGGTTTTTGCTTTTAGTTTCTTTAGTTGTAACAGTTAATGACCAAAAAAGTTTATTGGCCAATAAACAAGAACTACTCCCACAAAAATCCCACCCAAATCAACTAATACGACATTTCAAACAAAAACAAACAGTACAAACTGTAGAACTGTTTACCACATACCTTACAAATAAGAACTTTCAGTGTAGGATGTCTATAGATTGAATCCTTTTGAAAATGGTTCACCTGTTGCCCACAAGCTGTACAGCTTACAATTCCATGTAGTCCTTCCTCTATAGAGAGGATTATAAACCACACATTAATTGTTTTCATTTTTATTTTTTAAGATATCTGTATATACCTATTTCATTTTCTTACAATATTTTGGCCTGTTATGTTTTTCATACGCCTTTATTACTTTACCACACAGCATTAGAGAAATCTTTCCATAACCACTTGCCATTTAAAGACCAAAAGAATTTTCCTCAAATTTCTATATTCCACTTGGGCCAAGACACAATCTTTTTTTTCCCCTGGAGACATTTAATTTGGATTGACTGGTCACCTCATGAGAACACACCTAAATAAGAGTCATCACTACAACTCTTTCAAAGCAGCCCTCGTATTCTGTACAACCTTCATTTCATCTTTGTTCATAAAATACCATTTGAATTCAGGCTCGTATTATGGTATTTCTTTCACATGCAGTTTTAATTTCTCAAAGAAAAATAAGGGAAAACTGTTACAGATGATGCATGAAATCCTTGTAACAGCACCTCAAAAAAATATTTTTTTCAGTTTTTGCTCCCTTCTTGATGGTGAGTTTGTTTTGGTTTTTTTCAAAACTACAATTTTTCTATAATACATATGTTCTCACCATCTTGCTGATTGATCCTGCAGTTTGTGTACCACTCTCCTGCTGTATCTACATTCGATCAAGAAAGCGCTCTTTAATGTCGACCTCCCAATTCACTTTGACAGGGGGTGAACTCTGGGTTGGGAGGCTCACTACATGCCAGGCTGTTAAACTGACTAATTAGCACTATGAAACTGTTTTGTTTTCAACAGTAGTGATGCTTCAAGAAAAAGGAAAACCATTTGTGAAAACTCAAACTCAGTTCATCCACTTTCAAAAATTAAATTTGGAATCAAGCAGACAGAGGTTTGATATGGGATCACTTAACTGTGACTTCTCCTTTGCTGTAATGTTCAGTAGGCAGTACAAGGAAATTAACTCAAAGGGTTAACTTCATGGTTACAGTCTTGAGTACAGATTATATAGATATACTAATAATTTTTTAAATAATGACTACCACAGAATTAGAACCAAGCACCAACATCACAATGTTAAGGAACCAAATGAACACTCTCAAGACACAATACAAGCTACCAGCAATTTGCTATTGAAGCACAATCTCAAAGAGCTTACGGGCTGGTAAGAACAACTAATACACCTCTACAATTCAGGGAGCATAGCAGGTCTGAAATTTTGAATACAAGATTTCTTGTTTTCAACTTCAATGCATGCATGACTGCATGTACTGTGCAGCTCAAGAGGTGCTTTGCACATCCACATGACCTCAAAAACATCTCAAACACCTGCTGGTAAACCTCAAATAAATGCATCCATCGTATCGTACTACTTGGAAGAGAACGCCACGTTCTATGACACCACGCAGCCCAGAAGCCAAGCCAGGCTTTGTCAAACGTCACAGTCCTTAAACGGGTGTGAGAATCAGAGAGTAACAGCCAACCAAGGGAGAACAAGCTATTCACTGCCAAGTCCCAAGCCACTTCCCCCTTCTCTTTAAGGGGAAGCACTACTGCCTCCTTCCTAAAATCTGCAAGTTGGCACCAGAAAAAAGAAACAGAGGATAATTTATGAGGCAAACCTCATGTTACTACTACAAATGATGATGACCCAAAGAAATTATACAACTACTAATTCATTAATGCTGAGAAAACACTTACTTAAAAAAACATTCCTAACTATGAGTTTATTAGCAAAAATACAACCGTAACTACTCTGCAGACACAAAATTTGCAAATAAGGACTGACACAATGCCTCTTAGTCATGGATAAGAGCATTTGGATGCTAGAAAGGCAGGAATTCTATTACTACTCCTACTTCTAATATAAATAGGACATATAACTCCTAATAAAAATGCAAAGATGCACTCTGCAAAGAACACGACAGACTGGCATTTTTTTTTATGTTATTGTTATTACTTATTTACTTGCACTGTGCAGAGAATTCAGGATCTCAAGTAGTTGGGACTACGCTCTTACCTGCTTAAACCAACAAGGCTTAACTTTGTGCATGCAGGCTAGGCACCTCATTCTAGTAGCATTTCACATAACTAGGCTTGCTGCACACAGGTGTAGAATAAATGGATCTGCACTACCTCTTGCGCGCATGTCACAAAATAAAACTGCGTGGATACATTCCTAATCCAGCTGCTCTTGAGGTAGACTGCAGTCACGTCCCTCGCCTAGCTACTGTTCCTGGTCTGGAAATGGGGACAACCCAGGAGCAGGCAGTACCTACGCCATTTCCCTGAAAGTTGACAGGAGCTTAACATGTACTGGACAGCTTTAAAATCAAGTCAAAGATTATCAGTAGTGACACAGATATAGCTGACCTTGCCCTGGATAAAGGTATGTCTTAAACAAACCCTTGATGTCACTTCCAAAACTACTATCTCATGTCAGGCACCAACACATGAGTAACCAGTCCAGACAGAAAAAGGAAGGCTTGTAAATTCTCTAGGGATGGAGAAAAAAAGCTGAAAGGGAAAGTCATCTGAATTGTCCTGGGGACGCAGACCAGGCCACAAAGCACAGACACAACAGTCCCATCTTTTTAACACTATACTCCTGAAGCTTTATGTTGGACTTCCCGTAAAATTGTTATAAACACCAATGCTAAAAGCATTCCTATATGCTGAATAGGACACGTTGCATGAATAGAATGGAAATGACTTTCAAAGATTAGTAATTTAGAGAAAACATCAATGCTCAAAATGTGATTAAAATAATGCGTTAGCCCATATGTATGCACAAGCACATTTCCACACAGTCACATTATACTCCTCTTCAACCACAGATGGGAAAATAGCATTTATTAAATTATTATAATGCTTTAAAAGAGAGCAAGTATCTCAAATGATACAATGGGAAGAATGAATAGTGTGTACAAGAGCTGTTTGTCTATATATTCTGGGTACTGCTGTAGGTGTGTGAACTAAGATACTGCTAGTAGTGTTAACGAAAGTATCTGCCTTCTTATTGGCTACTTTATACATAATGCTCCCTCTCCTTTACTTTTTGGGAAAAAAAAAAAGAAAAAAAAGAAAAAAAAAGAAAAAAGATTAATTTCTTATCACTGTTATCTACCTAACTTTTCAGTTTTAGCAGCAGCTATGAAAAAACAGCTGGCACAGCAGCTTTTCAAAGATAATCCTCAGAAGGGCCCAATGGGAGGGAATTTCCCATAATTTCAAAAACAAGAGTCTTTGAATCATTTGAGGTTTTTCTTATTAGCTCACTGATTCATAATATGCCTATATATGTCCCTGCTCAAATATGGTTGCTTTCTTGGTGAGTGAGTGAATGTTCCCATATCAATGGTGTTCCAAAATAATTCCTTAAAAAAGGAATACCTGTAACACCTGGTCGCAACCAAGCGACTGTTCTGAATACAAAGCAAGAAGGGTCCATATGGAGTACTTAATGATGCATCCTATAGCTACTGAAAAGAAGTTTAATGAGAACTAATCTTAGCTTTCACTGCTGCATTGCAGGGGCAGCAATGGAGGCTAATTTCATCCAGCTAGAATCCTTTATGAACAAAAAGCCAGAAGAGTGGAGGTATTTTTAGGATAATTTATTAGAAATGTGAACAATTTTTAGATGTACCAAATGTGGTCATAAGCAACAATTTAAACACGTTTTAGTAAATGTTTTAAATTGTATTTACCTCCACGCTTTTTGGGAGCTTCAGGTTTCATTTTAACGGTATTTCTGCTTCTAAATTCAGGCCCTTTAAAATCATCTTTGTCTTCATTCAGCACTGGCTCAGGCTGTACAACCACTGTACCTAGAATAATTTTATTTAGAAATTGGAAACCATTACACATCCAAATGAAGTGCAAAAGTCCTGTTTAAATAAAAGCCAACATAGTATCTTTAAAAAAAAAAAGTGCAACCTGTTGACTAAAACTCAACAAAGTTTTGAATGCACAGATGTTCACAGAAAAAAAGAAAAAAAGAAAAAAAACAACAAAAAGAACCACCACACACTTCAAACTACGTCTGTTTTGCAGTTGTAGGACAAAAGCTAAAGACTGAAAGGGCTGTGAGGAGGAAATTCTGCTCTCTCTGCCCTGATGTGGTACGTGCAGAACAGGACTGTCATACTGCTGGGTGTGTGTAGACACTACAGGAATTTGCAGTGCAATGCTACAAATAAAGGACGGTGGCTAGGTCACTTAAATCTATCAAAAGTCTTAAGAGTGACTACTCTTTTGTCTGTCTTTCCCCCTTCCATCTAGTTTCCCTCATCTTATTTCAGCGTGAAATAAATGAAAAAGCAATAGAATACACTCTGTTTTGGCTTTCACAAAATTCAGAAATTCACTGTTTTATTTAAACAGAGAAGAATACTAATGAAAATTATGTGATCAAAGAAC
Organism: Aramus guarauna; assembly: GCA_013400195.1. Taxonomy (NCBI): domain Eukaryota; kingdom Metazoa; phylum Chordata; class Aves; order Gruiformes; family Aramidae; genus Aramus; species Aramus guarauna. The sequence continues at coordinate 511,948 of VXBL01002079.1, read as the reverse complement.
CACCTTTCCTACTTAAGAGCTCTGTTTTAATACTTCTGTTGTGAGGACGCTGGAAATAATCTAACATTCTGAAAAAATAGTTTTAAACTGACTGCTTTAAACATCGCTACTCATGCAGTAAACGGTAGCAGTCCCTCCAATTCTTCCTGTAACTTTCAGAGGTAAGGAATGGAAGAGATTAATCAAACTCACACTATAGTTAAGAAAAGTGGGATGTAGGCTATATAGTATTAACTGTTTTAAAAGGGTGCTTAAAAATAGATCCAATAAGGACATTTCCCCCCCTTCCCAGATTTAGTTGTGCTTATGTTGATCTAATTGTTAATAAACTCGAAGACAGAATGGTAAAATAAGTGAGACTTCCACGTGACAGAGTTTGAGCTTCTACAGAAGAACAGAAATAAATTATTTCCCCTTTTTAATGTCGGTTTTATACAGATGTCAGTAGACATTTGAAATTAAGCCACCAGTACATCCTGGTGTACTCATACATTAAATTATGCTGGGTTCAAAACTAAAGGTGCTGGGTTTCCTCTTTTAAATGCATGTGCACAGGGGGTGTGTGCGCGTGGTTGTGCACGAGCATGTATGTTTATATACAAAAGCCAACAGGACCTAAAGACGGGCATTTTACTAATACATGTGCATTCTAGTTATTTATGCTGCATCATAATCTTGGCTAATTTGTTGAATTCAGAAACAAAGAAAGACGTCAACTACCTTTAGGCAAGCTTTTCATATCAACATCGTTTTCTGAGTTTTCATTTGAAATATCTTCATTTACAGTTTCATCTAAGATTTGTTCATCATCTGATCCGACATATTTTGTTACAATTGTAGGTTTCCTGCATAGATAGAAAAAAAACCCATACCGTGACAAATATTACATATCGCATTACAGGTAAGCCTGGCGCTTTGCAAGCAAAACACCATACTAGTTGGGGAAAACTATGTTCTTTTTAAATTCAATTAAGACATTATGAGGTGAGATGCTCTATGTTATTACAATAAATAAGTTGTAGGCTAATTTTCTTGTTAGGAACAGGAATTCTCCCCTACTAAGTGAGATAAAAAGGTATACTAATATAATGAAGTATGTTTGTTCCACAGGCTTGCTGTATTTTTTTTGTCAAATCAAGGTTTGATGTGTTTTTAAGGTATGCAGGAAAGTCACACTTTCAGGAAAAAAGCCTGAATGAAACACAAGTGAACGTCTGCTCAGAAATTTTACACATCATTCCAAGTTTAACAGGCAGCGCAAAGAGAACACACAGATATTAGCAAATGACAAAAAGCAGCTTGGCAGAAAAGATGCTTGCAAGGAAATAAAAGGAAATGCAGAAAGAAATTAAACAGCTGACTGTTGAATAAAAAGACAACCTGCCAGAATTTCACACAAACATATTTTAGAACTGAATCCATTAAAAGGAATGGATTTACTATGTCGGGGCAGGGATAAAAAAAAAAAAAAAAGAAGAAAAATCTCTAGAAAAAGAACGTTGTGCAGAATTTTCACTAGTCTGAAGGCAATACATGAACTACTGCAGAAAATTGGTTTTGTCAGTATCAGGCACAATATGGCAAATGAATGAGTGAAAATGCCTTTAGTGATAGGAAGCAAAAAACCAAGACTTTAAAAATTATATAAACGAAAAAGTTCAGCAGAACACTAGATTCAGAAGATGAGGAAGAAATTAAAGCCAAATATAAAACCACATTTGCAAATATGGAACAGAAAACAGTGAATGAAGAATATTATTTAATTCCCACAGACATGGTAAAATAAACAAACTTGGATAAAAAGGAGAGTGGAAAGAGAAATACAACACTTTTAAATAGCAGTAAGAAGGCAGCTGTTGAAATTGTGCATTTAGAAGAGCTCACCTAGCTATACAGTACACTAGGATTTAAAAAAATCATGAAGGACATAACTTGAATGAGCATCAGCTGCGAGAAAAAGATGAGAAGGAGTTTTACTAGACTGTTACTTCGTTCATAAATAATTTGTCTCCTGTAGGTTCAAGCTGGTTGGTAAACAGTTAACTCCAAACTTTTTTAAATCAAAAAGCAAAAAAGGGTTAAGCAGAGATACAGTAAACAGCAGTTATCACACAGGACAACTTAATAGCATATTTTGCTTCTACAGTCTCCCAACAATAAGGTACATAAAGCCTTTTTTCCATGTGACTCAATTTACAGTTTTGGAAGAATCCTGCATGTAGAAAGAGCAAGAGTGAAGGAACAATTCTATAAACACCTTTGTCCTGAAGATACAGGATAATCTTGTTAAGTTTGTCAATAAAAAAAAAAATTAAAAAAAAAAAAAAAATCAAGCTTTATGATCTTACCCTTTGACTCCGAAAGATTGTTTGAATTTTAAGTGCACTATGAGGCATTTTTCTTACCAGCACTCTGCTAACTTAACAGATTTATACTGGTTTATACTAGAAGTCTCTGGCATAGGTGCATGGACGTTTCTATAGTTTCACATGCCAAAAAGTAATTTTTATTTTCCAAACCAACCTTTTTGAACGTGATGATCCTAAGGATTTGGTTCTTTCTGAAGAACTGCTGCCCTAAAAACAAGAAAAAAATTAAAAAGTCAACACACTTGTGACCAAGTGACATGTCAACAAAAGCAGTTTCTTGTATTAACTAGCACACATCTCAGAAGTCATCAGCCCTCTTACAAAACAAACAAACAAAAAAAAAAAGGCAGGAAAAGCATTAACAAAAAGCAACACACAATTTCAATAGTCATGCCAGTTCAGCTGAACTAAATCTATGGAGTTTCAAATCAGTAGTAAGACTCCAAGAAATAATTATCCTTTTGAAAACCGACTTAAAAATAGGTGTCATCAAACTCCAAGCCAAGTTACTAATGCTCACTAGCCTCCCTAGGCATGTATCTTAAAAGAAATTAAGAGAGAGCACTGCTATAAGTTGAGACAAACACTGTGTGTCTTTCAAGCACTAAGTCTTCACGAAATTGAGGAAATTCTCTCCTTGCAATTCTCAACTTGCACTACCTGCTGAAAGTTCTCTCAGCTTTTGGGAGAAGGGACTGAGAACGGCTCATGACCACTGGCTGGTCCTAATAATGAGCAGTTTTGGGGGCCCCGGCCACTTTTTTACATTTCACCGGGATTCCCCTCAGCGCTCCATGCTGCAGTAGCTCGTGCAGGTCTATGGATGTTGTTCACACAACATGAAGAAACCATCATCTTCTGACACGCAGGTACAGAGGGTTCTTGCAGGCTGACACTAGGGAGCTATCACTAATATGCACCCAAAAAGGGCCAGAAGAATGCGGACACTTCTTATCTGCCTGCCAGAACGGGCTGGCTGTCTTTACAGGAAAACTGATTTTTCAGAGGTTTGCGCGCACACATCATAACTGGGTTTGGGCAGCATCAAATAAATAACTGAATTTACTGCAATAAAGGCAAACTAAGGCAGGACGCAGGCAGTTGTGCTTTCTCTACTTATTAACATGCTGCCAACCAGAATGTTTCCAACAGGAGAGTAGATATTAGTATGGCAAACCATATGAAAAATGTCTTTAATGTATATTATACACCACATAGAAGAAATTTGTTCATGTTTAATAAATCACCTGTATCCCCAGCTTTTTTTTTTTTTAAAAAGAAGCAAATTCACCTAAAAGGACAGCCAAGTACCTACTGTTAGCTGAGTAAGTGAAAATACAAGGTAGAGACCAATTCTTTTAAATCAAAAATAAGTAAGAGCTTGTTTACAAATAAGCCAAAGAACAGGATAAGGATAAAAGAATATTAACCATATTTTTTTAAAAAGAAAAACTCACTTTGCAATATACTCAATCTGAATTAATTAGCAACACTTTGCATTTCTTGGACAAAAACGCAATTCCATACTTCAGGTAAGTAAAACCTAACTCTTTGTGTTAGGGACATTTTTCCCCAAGAGTTACCGTGCATCAGAAAGACAATGAAGTTGTCCAAGTAAATTTGTGTATTTCAATAATTTAGAAATAAAGAAGGTGTGAGAAAAACATGATTGCTTGCATATGCCCAAATCAAAGTGAGTATCATTGAAAATTTAAATTTACTTTAAAATATTTTACAGATAATGTTTCTATTCAGCAGATATGATGACATTTACTGCATGGTTCTCACAACATATTTTATTTATTGTAAAAGCAACAAGGTGAACTCAGTGTTTCCTATACCACCCATTCTGCACTTAGTCATACAACTAAAATTCAAAAGCATTTTTATTCCTACCTCTTCTCTATTGTTCTCCATTGAAGATGGACTACTTTTAGGTTCTCTACTTTTACCTATGGAAAGAGATTAAAGGAATTCACTGAAATGCGAGAATATTAAAAGTTCTTCACATTGTACGTCATAACATTGTTTACGTCTCACCAGCACGCGTAAAGATGACTGTGTGACTTTCAGAAACAAACTGTTGCACAACAAAACACAGTCCACTATATGGCATAAATTTTACAGGAATCATTTCAAAATTACTTTCAGTTAAGTCGCTCACAGGCTGAAAGACAGCCTTCCCACTAGTGAAGAAATACTGAAGAAGTGAAAATGCAACTGTATATGCAGAAATAATATATATAGTGCATTTTTTTTAGTCTCCAACAAGTTACTTTAAGCATTTTCTCTTACACATCTTGACATTAAAAATACAGTATTAAAGCTGGGATCACTGAACCTCAGACAAAAAACCCATTTGATACACAGTGTGATAGAGAATTCCCATTTCTCGAGCTTGGTAACTGTGGAATATGAAACCTAAAGACATGCAACCCATTAATACCTGTTCCATCCACCAGTCCACATAATGGAAGGGAATGTTTCAAGTTCACTGATCCAATGATACTTGTATGAAGTTGCTCAAAAGACTTAGCAACAGCAGTATTTTAACAGAAGCACTACTGAGAAACAGGCAAGTAAAGCAGTAGTATAATTACAGGATACATATCATGACCATTTGTGATTTCAACATCAGACTGCCAGCACGGCAACTTACCATATCCTTAAACTTTTACACTTTAAAAAAAAATCACTTTGATTCGAAAAATTAATGCTGGCTATCTGACCTAGGCTGAATTGTTTGGGTAAACTTCAGCCAAAATTATCCAGCCATTTCTGCATGTGAAGCTAAGGTGAGGAGGGGATAAAAAATAGAAACAGACACAGTTTTTGACCTTTTTTAAGTACCTGAAATTTCTTCTCTGAATATTACAGGCATTCCCCTATTCTGAGGAAAGAACATGAAATTTGGAAGAAGGGTGACATCTCTTCTGGAGACTAGATGCTTCCCACCTTCTACTGTTGACCAATTTTGCCCAAGTGATAAATCCATGGAAAATAATCAGCTTGTACGCTCAGTAGAGGTTTCTTTGATTCTGGCAACTACAATCCCTGTTGATTCTGCATTCAGACTGCTAACCACTGCACACACGCTATTCCCAAAAGCAACCGGACATGCTCCATCATCGGTTTCTACATGTGACTGGGCTATACGTGCGTCATCCCTGGAGAACGGCCGAGTGTGCTGCATGCCTCACAGCTCCTAGTGCCATCCCAACTCCACATGCTCCACTGTCCTGGGTTTGACTGTGACAGAATTAACTTTTCTTCCTAGTAGCAGGTATAGTGCTGTGTTTTGGATTTAGGATGAGAATAATGTTGGTAACACACTGATGTTTTAGTTGTTGCCAAGCTCTCAGGGACTTTTCAGCTTCTCATACTGCCCTGCCTACGAGGAGGCCAGGGTGCCCAAGAAGCTGGGAGGGGATGCGGCCAGGACAGCTGACCCACACTGCCCAAAATTCCATACCATATGATGTCAGGCTCAGTACGTAAACTGGGGGAGCTGGCCAGGAGTCAGCAGCGCTCAGGAACTAGCCGAGCATCGCTTCCAGGTGGTGAGCAATTGTGCTGTGCATCACTTGTTTTGTACATTCTTTTATCACACTATTATTCTCTTCCTTTTCTGTCCTAGTAAACTGTGTTTATCTCAACCCATGAGTTTCACCTTTTTCTTTTCAATTGTCTACCCCATCCCACTGGGGAGGGGAGCGAGCAAACGGCTGTGTGGTGGTTTTAGCTGCCTGCCAGGTTAAACCACAACATCCATCCACTTCAGGGGTATGAAAGCACAGGATTTCCCCTGCGACTGCTGCTCCAGTGCACCGGTCACTTGAAACAAGAGCAGGAAGTCAGTCTCTCCTACTCTCTGTGTGATTCTCCTGCTGGCACCCACGCAATGTAGAGGAGGGAGACATCCAATTCAAATGCAGAGAGGATGAAGAAACGTTACTAAAGCTGTAAAATCAAGTACTCAAAAATTAAGAAAAGTCAGACTGAAAGTTACTGGTGCAACTTCAACTTTAGTTGTCCTTCCTAGCACACAAGCATTGTGGTACAGTTCAGCTCCACAGCAGTGCACAAGATAGAGGTGGTCAACGATCAACTTCTTCATATTTTAATTGATCTGTGTGTGTGGCAGGGACATTTTCCAACTCTCTTGAGCCATACTTAACCATCTTCATCAGCATCTGCCTCCTCACAACACTCTACCTAGCAGTTCACACACCTTCCAAATGTCAGAACAAAATGAGATCTGTTACTATATAAACCTGATTTGGCCCCAATCATGTCTATCACTTGTACACTGAATGAGCATCCTGTGGATTAAAAAATAAAAAATAGCACAGTTGCTAAAGACACTATCATTACGCACAGAAACCTGAGAGAGCAAGTAAATGTGCAGTTAATTCTGGCTTTGCCTAATATTTAAGTGTTTAATTCTTGACTTTCCAACTTTAATATGTTCTTTTTTAAGAAATAAAATCTGAGATCTCAAAACCAACACTGAAACATTATTAATTAGTAAGTGTACCCCGGTTTCAAAGTAGATATGTATTGCAATGCAGAGAGCCAAATTCTACTTCATAACTACATCAGATAAATGGAAAAGGCTTCTTTTTTCCAGTACGCACCTCAGCAAAATTTCACTTTGAGATGCATCTACATCATAGTTTAGTTTATTATTCTGCTGAAGTATCACGAGTATTTTTTTTCCTGTGTTAACCATTCAGTTTGATGCTGACACAAGGAGGTTAGCACGACATGGCAACAGACTGTCTCTCAAGACAAAACATTAAAAGATAACAACTGCACACCAGAAAACCCACGTAAGTTTATTACTTAGGTTAACAGGAAGTTTGAAAATAAACTCCGTAACACAGCCAACACACTCTCATTCTCCTGCACTCTATCACTTCAGCACAACTTCTAGCTCATTAAACAGCAGAGATCAAAAGGTTTTGCACCTGTATCCAGTCCTAGTTAAATGAGGAAACAATTTAACCTAGTTAAATTTGGAAACAAATTTGATTCAGTACTGTTATGAAATAATTTCACTTTTCATGACTGTAATCAGAACAAAATGTTTAGAATTCGTTACCTATTTCTAACTTGTAAGTAAATATTTCTAATACCAAATTTGACCTAGTGTAGGACTCCAGGTTTTTCAAAAGTATTATTTTGTTTTCAAATGTTTCCAGACTACATGTAGACATGTTTTTCACATAATTATGAAAGCATAATCTCCAGAACTTCTTCCACAACTACAAGGACTGCACAAGTTTTACTTCAGCAGAAAAAACAAGATACTGCACTTACGCATTCAGGAATACTGAACGAGGAACTCCTAGCACAGCAAATACACACGTTTTCCATCTCATTTCATAGAACATAAATTACCAGTAGGATTAGCTTTTTTTCACATTTAAAAGATATTCAGAATTGAAAGAAATATTGTATCAAAGGCCTATTTTATATTTACTAAGATATCACCACTTAAATCATGTTAGGATTTTGCATAATTGGCCCACTGAGACGCAATACAGTGAAACAACACCATAAAGTTATTTGACTTTAGAATTGTATGTCCATTGAAAATAAAACCAGAAAGTGTCTTTTTACCTATGGTTTTGTTTTTAGATAATGCTGGAGGAGAGTTTGCGTCCTCAGATTCTTCTGATGAGTGAGCCAAGAAGTCATGAAGTTTCTGTACCAATGTATTCAACTTGCTTTCACTGTTAAAACACAAGTAAAACTTGAAGTTACCTATGTATCTCACTCTAATTTACCAAGCTTGAAAGAAATTATGTTTAATCTCAATTAATACACACCAACAAAAGAAACTGAGTTATTGCTTAAACATTTGTTTCTGCAAGAGAGTATCAAAGTAAATAAAAAACATACAATTTTGTTAAATCCTGAGTAAAACTACAGGTGCAGCCTTATTGACAAAGAAGCACCAAGGATTCTGTTAGCAGTAATAATAAAAAGCGTATTAAATAGTTTTTACTGTTTAAAATTATTTACAAAAAAATCAAGAAAGTCTGAGTGGTAATGCCGCTGTGACATGAAGATAGTGAAAAATTAATTTAAGATTCTGCTTTGTCAGAAGCTGAACAGGTAAAAATAGTAAAATATTTATTTCATCACCAAAAATGTAACCTTTGGGGATATAAAACACTAGAAATAGCAGAATTTTACCTACAACCTTAGAGACAAATAGGTCCATTGAGTATGACAGATCTACACGCTCATGCAAAGCTGGTATCAAATCAGCCATGTACATATTCACTGTGTATCCTGTATTAATTTTGTCAAAAAACAACCATGTAGGATCAGATCATTCCTTGATCTGTTTGTATGAGTATTCATAATTAATTTATAAAAACTACTACCCTGGGAATTTTCACTAGGCAATTTTAGATATCAGGGACTGTTAGTCTCATGTATACACTCACTACCATAAAAAGGCAACACTTTTATCCTACACTTTTGTTAGAAACCTATACGACTTCATAATCTACATGTTATTCCCTCTCATTTTACGTTGTTTATTTTAGATTCTCTCCTCCCAAAGCTTCTGCAATTTCCTGAGACAAGTGCCTTTTTCTAGCTGCAAGCACCCTGAGGCCAAGAGCAGTCGCCCTTCCAGACCCCCGTATCAGAAGTTGCCATCCAGCTGTTTGCACCACTATCAGTCCTCTAAAATCTGCCAGCTGATATTTCTGAGTCATCATACCTTATCTGCTACTACGGAGTTTCAAACTGCTGAACTACACTACCCCCTTCATAAGTTAACCTAGTTAAAGGCTGCAGGCTTCTACCCTTCTCACTTTTTAATCTCACATTACTTTCAAAATATTCTTCTGACAGCAAGAAGAAATATGATTTTCTGTCCCCATTTTACAGGTTGTAGGAAATTTTCAATATTTATCAGAAGCTCAATCCACTTGCCTTTACCATCTCTACTATCTCTCTGAACATACCCATTTATTAATTTCTGACTTTTAAACTGTTATTGCTTAAAAAAAAAAAAAAAAAAAATCATCTGTTTTATAAGAAGGCCATGCAGGTGAGCCCTCTCTTGAGCAATGAGTGAAAGGGTATCGTCACATTAATGCAAATGACTATTTAAACCAGTGAAAATAACCACATATAAAACAGCCATTTAAAAAATTTAATTGTAAATTCGTTAAGTCTTCTGAAGTACTCAAAATAAAACAAAATAGCACTTTAATGGAAAGATTTTCCACACACGTAAAGGCCACTTTTCTTTTGAGACTACATACGTACCATCAATCACTCGAGCAACTTTGAGAGAATGTAACAAAGCCTGCTTTACTCTCAAGCTATCCTAAAATTTTTCTCTCAATCTGTCTGAAAGTCTTTCCTTCTAATTACCAGACTCATGCTGCCAGTCCCTAAACCTGGGCTTCCCTTTTTGTCCTGGATGGAGGGCACCCTTGGAAAACATTACAGATGATGATAATGGTACACTTCAGTTTTAACAGATTGTGTGCTCTACTTTAGAGAGGAGATTTAATGACAATTTATTCACATAAAGTTAAAAACAAAAAAATTAAAGAGTTGTTCAGAATTATTTCATAGTAAAAATACATAAAGAGATTTTATATCCATTCCAGATGGTCTGAAGAACTAATGCACATTTAGAAAGGCTGCAAAAAAGTAATTTTTGGTAGTAAAACCAAAAAAAACCACATGTGGAACTCTGCTCATTTAGTTTATAAATAACTTGTTTTGGTAACAGCATTTTAGAAAAGAAAATGGGAACTATAGTTGAGTTACAATATTATTGTTCTCAATACAAAACAAATCCAGAATAGTATGCATGTGTCTTTGTGACTAACACTTGGAACATTATCTGCTACCATTTATTAACTCTTATCCTAACTAGTCTAAATTTATCATTTTCAGAGCAAAATGTTCATGCTAACAAACAACAACAAATAATCTACAAACTAATACTAAAAAGTCTTCTCAACTTGCTTTTCCTTTTGATTATTCAGCATTTTGTACCGTAAGCCTGCATTAAGGAATACCAGGTCAAATGTAAGTAAAGGTGTTACACTTACTGTACTTCACCGCAAAGAATTTTTAATTTAGGGCAATGCTTTACCTGGTTTTCTACAAAAGCTATTTTATGTCATGCATTTATAGTTGAGAACATATTATCTACCATCTTTTTTAAAGCTTCTACTGCAAACCCCTCATTCTTTGTAATATATTAATAGACCCATCCGCTACTGAATTGATCCCAACCTATAAAACATGTATTTTTAAAAAAAAAAAACACAGGAGCCTAAAAATTTAGAACCATCTCAGAAGCACTAAGTGAAACAAGCAGTCTCCCTCTGCCATATACCAACAGTCCTTAAATTACATACTAGTGTTGTCAGGCTTGCACATTCTAAGCAAACGGCTTCACCATCAGTCTGCAGCTATTTCAACACTATTTAGCCTAATTAAAACAGGAATGAAAGGAAAAGTGTCCTACTATTACCAGTTTGGCCATGAACCTGATTTGTGACCTTGGCAAACTATCTTACAAGAATACCATTTCTTACCTAAATTCAGAGCAAATGCTGTAATCTTAAACAGTTAACACCTCGCCCTTACTAGGATTAAAAAAAGTAGGTATTAAGCAAAGCACATATTAGGCTAAATGATTCTACAAATCAATAGAATACATAAGAAGAAAATGAAGAGACAGGTGGTGTCCTCATCGAGGCACAACATACTTAATTCAGCCCGGCTGTTGACTGCTGTCCCCTTTTATGTGCTCACCTCTCTTGGGTTTGCGTGGCCGGGTTTTGGTAGCGGGGGGCTGCAGGGGCGGCTGCTGTGAGAACCTGCCAGAAGTTTCCCCCATGTCTGACAGAGGCAGCGCCAGCCGCTCCAAGACAGACCTGCCGCTGGCCACAGCTGAGCCCATTGGGGATAACATATTGAAGAAGGGGGAAAAAAACCTGCTGCGCAACAGCAGCTGGAGAGAGGAACAACTCTGCAGGCACCAAGGTCAGTGAAGAAGGCGGGGAGGAGGTGCTCCAAGAGCCAGAGCAGAAATTCCCCTGCAGCCTGTGGAGAAGACCGTGGTGAGGCAGGCTGTCCCCCTGCAGCCCGTGGAGGATGATGGTGGAGCAGATATCCACCTGCAGCCTGTGAAGGACCTCACGCTGTTGCAGTCTGTTCCTGAAAGCCTGCACCCCATAGAGGAGCCCACGCTGGAGCAGCTCATGGAGAACTGCAGCCCATGCGAAGGGCCCACACTGGAGAAATTTGTGGAGGACTGTCTCCCATGGGAGGGACCCCACGCTGGAGCAGGGAAGAGTGAGGAGGAAGGAGCAGCAGGGACAGTGTTCATTATATAGTCTCTCCCCTGTCCAGCAGAGGAGAGGGGTGATAGAGCAGCTTAGTGGGCACCTGGCACCCAGCCTGGGCCAACCCACCACATTACTTCATCACCTGTGTTAGCTAACGATCACGCTTCTGCAAAGTGAGTCCAATCACCTTGGACAAACAGCATTTTAAGAAACAAGTTTTCATTTGGATCCAACTTGCCACACGTGCATGTGCTCGCTCTCTCTGATGGCAGGTGAGGTGCTGAAAATTCATAGCCAGGGCGGGGGAAAGAGCAGGACTTCCCATTTCAACATCAAACCCTGGTGACGTAGGACCATATTGTGAAACTGCACCAGAAAAACCTTGTTATTGTGCTCAGTTTCTATCTACTTTCTTCAGACACTTCAAAAATGTAGGTGGGGAATGCCCCAGTTATTGTCAACATCTGGAAGAATAGTTTTAAAACTGCTTTTTCTTTAAACAAGTGATTTTTCTCGTTCTTCCACGAGACCCTACAATTTTTAATCTAAATAAGTGCTCCTCATCTGACTTTCAGGAGCCACTTGAAATTCAGTGAAATGAGAATGCTTTCCAGCTTTTTATCTACCTCAATGTTGACAATTATGCTTTTGCAAAATTTTTCTTAAGTAGTCACCTTCGTTAAGTTCAACTCTTGCCTAAAATTTTTCCAGGTTTAAACTTTTAAAATAGCTCAAAGGCATAAGTTTTTAAAATTCACCTTTACAGTTGCTTCAAGTTAAGTCCCACTCATTTTTCACTTTTGAAGCTGAAATTAAATACTGCAGAACAACAAGTATTAAGCAGAAAAAATTAAACAAGCCTTAGAAAAAAAAAATTAAAGAAAAATAAAACCAGATGTGTTTTAAACTGCTGGTCTGTAGGCTACCTACCACCCTCTGCTTCTGACTGTATCCCTACGTGAATGACAGAAATCCAACAACCCACAGGAAGTCTAAATATTTTAATTAAGACAGTGGGAAGAGGAAGGGAAAGAACTGACTGTGTCTGCATTAGAACACAAAGGTTTGGTGCTGATGACCCAGTCTCCATGCTACATACATTTCAGTAATTCCAGCTAGGTGTAGCCTGGTTCTGCGGACTGAACAAGCACCGGCAGTTGGAACACAGAGTGTGTGTTCCCTTTATTCTTTCAGCTTAGTTCCACCCGGAAGGAATCCAGTATGTACACTCCAAGCTCCCCTGCATTATCAACAACACTGAATAAGCAAGGACAATCTGGAGACTTCTTAATTCAGATGCTAATATGGATGCATCCAAAGTTCGGAAGGAGATCAGAACATATTTTTCCAAAGCACTGCTATGTCTAATGTGTAATAAGCATGATTGTCTTTTAAAATTATTGTTTTATAGTAAATAAAGCTGAAATTGATGTAATTAAAACATACGATTTCAAAACTGGTACGAAGCACTTCTCTTTCACTCAAATGTATAACTTCCTTTTATACTGCCTAAGCATTGCTATAATCAGGCCAGTATTCTCTCACCTGCAAATCTTCCTAAGTTTTTTCCTGACGCAAAGAAGTGTTAGACTTACTCCAATTCAAAGATTCCAGCTTCAAGGGGAGAGCCTACATACTCGTTTCATATGAAACGTGTCAATATTGTGGCTGAACACACATGAATTAAATAGCTTAAGACTGTTGGACAGAGCAAAAGATGATAAAACCTACAATAGAAGCTGTTTATTTCCTTATCCCTAATCAGAAAAGGAGTGAACGCACCTGCAATATCCCAAGAAGCCTACTTCTCAGGAAAAAAAAAAAAAAAAACATAAGCAGAAAATAAATCAGCCTACCATTGTATCAGTTGAACAAGTAGAAGAACATGGTTTTTTAAAGGTGAGGAAATAGAGCGCTTCTATCCTAGTGCTTGATTTTTAACTCAACGATGGTTTTCCAAGGGCAAAGCAACATGATATGGTATCGCCTAAATCAGATTAATATTTTGTAACTTATTTATACAGATATACCAATTACACCAAAACAAGTGAGGCTTTACAATCAGGATTCACACAATCTGTTCAAGTTGGCATGAACCAGCTCCAACACCAAAACTCTCATGCCCTGACACACACCTGATGCCACCCACACTCTCAGTTCTCGGAATTCTCCTCCACTTCAGTATAAGTATTTGTTTTGACCTATGCACAGAAGCTGATCCACATTAAAAATAAGTCATTTCTTCTCGTGAATCTAGACAATTTCCCTAATCCAGCTGACCGCTGCTTGGTACGAATGATTCTGCAAGCAGAGGTGATGACAGTCTGAGTTGGAGAGGAAGGGACTGTAACTTTGGTGGCAGCAGTACTCTACGTGAGCTTGAATGATCGTGCAGCAGCACAATTAGAGTGGGTCAGGTAAATGACACCAGGAATCACAGAATCATTGAGGTTGGAAGGGACCTCTGGAGATCACTTAGTCCAACCCCCAGCACTGAGACAGCTACAGGTCACCCAGTAGTACATCCAGTCAAGTTCTGAGTACCTCCACACGTGGAGGCTCCACAAGCCCTCCTCCGGGTGACCTGTTCCCACATTTGACCATTCTCACAGCAAAAAAGTTCTCTTGTGTTTAGATGGAATTGTACCGTATTAAACTTATTAAGTCAGATACAGCTAGAAAACATCTGAATAATGGAGCTCTGACTGAAAAAGAGATGCAGGTATCTAGCACTTCATCAAACTCAGAGATTCTATGCTTAAAACTTTGTTGACACAGATTCATTTTGTTTAGAACTGGCTTTAAATCCACAGGGGCTTAATCAAGTGATACCTAGTACAGTTGAAGACCCTCGATGATATGGATGAAGTAACTTTGGAGCTTAAGTACAGCATAACAGGTTCAGACAAGTCAACAGAATAATTTTCCTCCAGACACACAAGGGGAATGCGAAAGCAATGGTTCAAAGTCGCTAAGAGACCCTTTATTCTGTTCAAGGAAAATTACACAATTTTTTTTGTTGAGATGGTATCCAAACAACCGTATCAGGACTCAGCTATGAGTTACCACACTTAATTAAAAAGTGAAAAATTATTTGTTTTTTAACCTGTTTCTTTAATAGGAGCTTAAAAAAAAAAAAAAAGGTAGCTAAGACAAACAATCTCATTGTTAGGTTGGCTTGATGCCACACAGAAGTCTGTAACTTCAACGGCAAAATAATCTGCAAGCTGAAAAAGACTGACTGAAGTCAACCACCTGAAAATCTAAATACAGTATTTTCACCTTTATGAGACAAGAATCATGGCGAACTGAACACCTTACTAGATTAATTCAGGAAAGGAAGCTCGAACTAGCATGTGTAACACATAAAACATAAAGATGTATTTACAAAGCTTAAACATGCTTTGTTTAAAGGGAAAGAAAGGCTCCACATAGCATCACACACCTCTAACTCTAAAACTGCCTTCCCATTTCATTTGCCTTCTGCTTCCTGGAGTTTATCACAGATTCTCAAGCAGAAATCATTCATTACAAACTGTCTAAAACTTTAAGCACGTCCCTTTAAGTCTCCCAGATATTCGCAATCAGGTTTGCTACAGGTTTTAAGAGTTGTAGCCCATCTGAAGAATAGGTTTTTATTTTACAAGATAAAAGTCATCTCAGTTTGCCCCACCATCAGTCCTGAATTTATTGCCTACTTTTTTTAAGTTTTATTTTACATGATAGATGTATTTGCCCAACAAGGCTTCTACAGTCAAACCTATTAAGGCCTACAGCTGGACCCACTAAGATAGAGATTTCTGCAACTGTACAGCTCTCAGACTTGCAAGTAAACTGCCTAAACAGCACTAAAGTTGACACTGGTCAACAACCTGTGTCACCAAATTCTTGATTTTTTTAAGGTTTCACTCCTTTTCTAAAGAAAAAGAAAAAAAAAAAAAAAGGAAAAAAATTAACATCAATTCATCTTGAATGACAACTGCCCGGTGGCTAGATCTTATAACAAATTATGAAAGCTTTACACTCTTCCTTTAGTAAAGAAGGGCACTCTACCTACCATCCTTTAAAGTAAATATAAAACCTGGTGTTACATTTGCCACTGAACTTCTACAATTTCTTCTTTCCCCTCCTGACTCACCACTGGAACAACTTGCCACTGACCTATCCGTGAACTGATTCATGTTTCCAAATCACCTGCAGGCACAAGCTGAGCTCCAGTGATATGAAATGTGATTTCATGAGGTTCAGCGGTATCCTTAGGCTTTCCTGCTTATAAAAGACACATCTAGTGATCCAATCTAAAAAACACACTTTGTCATAGACTGCAGGCATTTGTTTTTATGGTGAACACAGCACATTTTAGTATATTTTTGATATCATCTTTTGGTGAGATATATCGCTATAAAAAGCATTAACTTTTCTCCCTTCAAGCAGGGGGTGCAAGTGCTCATCTACAACGGAACCAGGGTTTTCAAGTTTCCCCCATGTTAAGGCCATTCTCCTGCAGGATTTGTATTATACACCCCTTTGTCACACCAAATTATTTTACAGACAATGAAATATCATCAGTTAAGCCCTACAGAGACCGTGACACAAAGTTTACAAAACCCTAATAGAGACAGTATTGTACTAGAAAGAAAGAATGATGTCACCGCAGTAACTTCCTCTCAGAGAATTTAATTTAAGTACTGCAAACATATTGGCTCTGGGGCACATCTAGCACAGAAGACGACAGCAGCCTAAAGTTTTGCTCTTCTTGTGGGAAGAGTCAAAGAATCTACTTGCAACCAATTCCACATGATTTTATGACAGACAGCTAACTTACACTGCACCTACAAAGAATATGGACGATTGCTATTGATTTCCAATTAGATTATTTGGCACTAAATAACATGCCTCAAACAACCCTACAATATCACTCAATATTCAAGTCGCTCAAAAATGCAGAAAAATGTAACAAAAATGTTAAGACCAAGTTACCAAAATATCATACTGAAAGTTGAAAAGTCTGAATCATAAAAAAACAAACAAGTTTATTTTGCCAACTTAAAAAATCTAGTATCACTACACTGACTACCAGATGGTTCAAGTGAGTAAGATTCAAAGCTTGTCTTCTTTTTCTATTGTTGTGCTTATTTTTACAATGTATGAACTGATTGGTAGGAATAGGTTAAGTCACTATGACAAAGATTCCTCCACTTCAAAAGAAGTTGTACAGAAATCTTTATAAACGTTTACAGAGGCAGCATTTTTTTTTAAAGTTTCTTAGGAAGTTACTCCAGTTTTAATCATGTTTTTCAGCATTCAAAACTTCTCATCTTGGACATGGGAGACTCCTAGGTTCTTTAATATTAAATAAGAGTATTCCTCATAACAAAAGTTTAAAGCTTCACAGCCAGCAGACTAGCACTGATTGATTATCTTCCTTTTAAACACTGTAAGTCTATCTTCCAGAAGTGCTGGGGAAAAAAAATTTTCCCATCAAAATTCTTTGGAAGATAGGCAAACAATAGAATTCTAACAACAATCTCCTAGCTTTATTTCTGTACACGTCTTACATGAGCAAAATTTCAGATAGCAGAAGATGAAATGAATGTGTGGGGTGATTGCACAGGGTGACAGAAAGGCAGGCAGCTGACAGGCCAACAGGACTTGTGGGAAATGGAAACAAAAGAGAAAGAGATGTGTGTGTTCTTCTTTCTCATTCTCTCCAACTCCAATTTTAAGTAGAACTTAAATTGACAGAAAACAAAAAAGAAGCCCCTGCAATGTGTTCATCAGTTTATAACCCTGAAACCATGGTAGCCTACACTGTCATGCCTAGTTCCTGGCATAAAAACAAACTGTTCAAGATGAGCTCTATAGGGGATGAGAATTATAAAAAACACATAGACCGAATGAGAACGGAGTTAACAAACAGAAGAAAAGTTTGGAGCACCAAAAAGAATAATTATATCCATCTTAAAAGCAGTTTGTCACAGGGCCTGCTTATTATGTGGGATAGATCCAACCCAAAGGCTACACAGTCTCGAATATATTTTGTACATACTTTTTGATCTTCAAGATCACAAGTAATCTGAAATAATCCAATTTACCTTTCTGTCTGCAGGTTATCTGAAAAACTGCATGGAATATATCTGAGCTTCTGTATCCTCTTCCACTGAAGCACCAACTAAAGTAGTCCCTTAGTAGTACACTAATTGTTGCACTAATGACAACCTAAGAATATGGAAAAGGTTAAATACAAAATCTTCATAACGTAGACCAGGAACAAGCGGTTCAGAAAAGGTCAGAGCAGAATATGGGAAAATGGGGAACAAAATACAACAATCGTAGTAAAATAAAAAGCAAAGTGGTTCAAATGGAAGATCATTTTTCAGATTATGACCATATAGCACTCCAGAAATATTAGTAGGCCAGATCTTTTTGCTATACAAAAATATCAAACTCTACCCTTGATTTTCAGGGATCGGGGAAGAAAAAGGAGAAAGCCCCTTGATTAGTGTTTCAGTCTACACAAGAAATAATCGATCCAACACAAAAGTGGTTTAAACTGTCAAAGTACTTTGCGAACAGAAGGGAGAAAGTGCGAGTGAGAAAGGGGGAAGAGATGGACAATCCCCACCTTACAAAACAAGGAAGAAAACATACGCAGAAGAAAGCGCTAACTGTTGGGAAGTCAGGCACCAAATAACGCATATTTGCAATACTCATGACTTACATCTAGCACGTGACCAACATCAATAACAATGATAATATTTTTAAAACTCTCTTTTTGCTAGAAGTAGATTACATACGCCTTACTTCCTCAGAGATGTTAAGGCTTTAAAATCAAGCAATACACAGGAGGAGGAAAACAACTGCCTCTAACTTTCGGCTGAAACTAAACAGTAGTTAGGAGCTACTCAAAGTAAGTCTACAACCAGGTGGTGAAGATACACAAGTATGACCATAGACAAAACTTCATCCAGGGCTCCGTACTTAAGACAGCGCGATGCTTCCCTTTCTTAACACTGTTTGATTTTGAAGCCACTCAATATTCGTGAGGGTCAAGTGACAATACTTCATTGTTTATATAGCGCCTTGGGCATTCAGAGTATTTGTGGCGGATGCACCGTGTCGATCAGAGCCCTTGAGACACCGATAAACCGAAAGCATACAAAGCCAACTATTTATTAATAGTTTAACATGGCGTCCGCCTTAACACTGACTTTACTCGGGATTTTGTCAGCTTACTTACTTTACGCAGCAAAACAGAAGCCGTTCGTAGTAATTAACGCGGTAAAATACAGCTCTTCAAGGGTAGAGGGAGATGTTTGTAAACCAGCGTGAGAACAGATCCTTCACGGGGGATCAGCGGGATAGGAAGGACTTTACTACAGCCCCAACACGTGGGGCGGGGGCGGACAAACGGAGGGCACATCCCCGCGGCACCCAGCGGCGGGGGCACGGCGGCCGATGGCGGGGGGCGATCGCGGAGGCCGCCCGCCAACAGCGGCCGCCGCTTCCCCGCCGCCCGGCATGGGCGGGCTCCGGGCCGTACCTCACGGGCTCTGCGGTCATGTCTCCGCTGCCGCTGCTCGGTGCGGCCGGCCGGGCCGGAACCGGGCTCAGGCGCTGAAAGGAGACAAAGCCGTTATTGCCACCATCGCAAGCTCCGCCGCCATCTTATCGGAGGGAGGCTGAGAGACCTGCCTCCTGCCGCCTTCCTCCTTCGCCGACTCCCATTGGCTCCTGGCCGCCCCCAGCGATTTTCTAATTGGGCGGCTACGAAGGGGCCTGTTGCTAGGGTCGTTCACGTCACCGTCTCAACCTTCTCCGCTCTGATTGGCTGGAGGGAGGGTTACATCACCGGCAGGGTCCTGACGTCACACACCAGGTCCCGTGACATCATTTCAAAACAAAGTGTATTGACGACTTTGGCCAGCAGGGGGCTCCTGCCTATGGCTGCCCCGATGGCCTCGACCATTGCGGCGGGGGCCCAGCACGCACGCAGCCCGCGCGGGCAGGCAGGCCGCGGCAGGGTGTAATGGGCCGCAGGAGACGGAGCAAGTGGTGACAGCGAGGGCCGGGTCTCGCTCCATCCCCAGCCGCCCACTTCATCAGAGGACTGCAGCTAGAGCAGTTCTGCAACCTGGATTCAACAAGAAGTTAGTCATGGCATTTAAATACATCAGCCATACGAAGAGTAACACTGCCATGCCAACCAAACTCTAGTAACAGCACTGGAACGACGCTCATCTTCTGTTGGGATCAGCCATCAAACTCAAAGCAGACCAGGACATGAGCACAGAAGCAAGCTTTGGAGGAGACAATTTCCCAAGTACAGGATAAAAGGACAGCATGACATGAATAACGAAAACTATACTGAGAATTATCAAGGTTGAACTTGGTGAACAGCACCCAAGGTACACTGCTAGGCAGAGCTTCACTTAAAGCCCAGCTTTGCTAGACCTTTCTTTTTTTAAAAAACAAAACCAAAACAAAACCAAACAACAGAAAATTCTTTAGATAAGGAAACACGTCGTCGGCAGCTTCACATAAGTACACCAAGGTAATTTTCCCTGCTTGTGCTAGCAGCTTCTACATTCCTGTCAGACGTTAAAATCTGTGTGAAAAGAGGAGGAGTAGAATACATCCATATTCAGAGGGAAAGAAGTTACCTGCTTTCGTGAGAAGGCTACTGAACTCCACGGGCTGAGGCTGGCATGTAAACTTCCATCTTCCCACGTGGGAGTTCTCCCCACAGAACGGACCACCAAAACCAAGTCCAGTACCCCACAGAATTGAAAACAGGTGACGAGTATTAGTCACTTATAAAGATCATCAGTTTTGAAGATTAATGAACAATTCTGCAGAAACTAAAAGAAAAAGTACCAACTCACCTGGTTTCATAACGTAATGTGCAAATTGCGAGAAAAAAAATTGTAAGTGAAAGCCTTGTCATCTTAAGTATAACTACTCCTTAATATCTATTTCATTCTAAAAGGCAATGATAATAGAATAAATAGCATTTTTGCATTTCAGCATATACAGGCTTACACATCCCAGGGAAATTCTACAAACTGCTCTAAACAGAATTTGCTTTAGATATTAACATTTTACCCAAGAACTGCATCCTCTACTTGCTGAATTTTAGTAATACCAAACAGCAGATTTAGCAACAGCTTTGTTAACAAATCCTATCTCACGGTCAACGCTACAGTTTTAAAAGACGAAAGCATCACCTGCCTTCTAGCCAAATTTTAGAAGGAAAAAATAAATCTGTGTTATCTGACTACTACAAATTCCATGAAAAAATTGCAAAAAGCCATTCTATTTTTTTGCCACCAGACAGATGAATTAAACGGGAAGCATTACCTATTCTCAGCTCTGCATTAGTATTCCAACTGTGTGATTAAAATAAGAACATAAAACATTTGTTTTCCTCTTCAAGGGATTTATTCTGCTTTATGGACTAATAAGCTAGTGATTTAGAATAACTACATATTTATTACTTTTACTCTATAATATTTTTTTCTTTTACTTTTTCCTTGGGACATGGAAGAAGGTATTTCAAAGCAGTTTAAAAAACGAAATTTAATTGCCTCCAATTTATACCTTCTATCTGAAGTTGCACGTGAAAAAGAAATCCCATTGTGAGAAAAGGTCAAGATAAAGGAAGAATGGAAATGCTCAAATCTCCCAGAAATTACTCCAGAGGACAAAACCTGATACTGTCATGAGATTGTCAAAAAACAGATTGTAGAAGCACACTGAAATGTGCGTATGGACGGATATTGCGTGCATCTGTGGAGAAACATTCTGCACATCTAACGTACCACGAGTTAAGTTTCCCCAGCACACAGCACCCCTTCCCCCAGCGCTCTACTAACAGACACTG
Source organism: Aramus guarauna (assembly GCA_013400195.1). NCBI lineage: Eukaryota > Metazoa > Chordata > Aves > Gruiformes > Aramidae > Aramus > Aramus guarauna. Next base: position 490,352 of record VXBL01002079.1, on the reverse strand, counting down.
CTGGCTGCTCCAGTATTCCTGGAAGAATAAGGATTCAGAGTTTAGTTTGCAGGACAAACCAAGGGCTGCTATAGAGTCTCATCACTCTGATTATTTTTTTTTTTCATAATGATAGTAATTAGTTTTCTTAAGTAGATATTAGCCTACTTTTAAGAAAAATGGCTGAAAGACATGTATAGTTATCAATTGACAAGAGAATATTTTAATAACTTTATGTGCTCCTGACCTAGAAATATAAGCTACACGTATATCTTTTTCAGATTATTATCTGTGATAAAAGTAGCACAATTAATTCAGAGCAATAAAACACTACGCTTAAATTAATTTTATAGGAATGGTCAAGATCTGAGCTTTTCAATGGAATAGATTATGTGCAATGAAACTCTACTCATCAGAGAAAAAACATGATAAAAACTGAAACCAGATGACTGCTCACTCAAGAGCCTGGGTTTGTTCTTTGTTTTGCTGTCATTCTATTCCCCTTAATAAAGTTCAAAGTCATGGTGCGGATCAGCTGAGTAGTGGTTTATATTTGATAATTAAACCTTTTCAGCATGAGAAATCAGTGAACGTCAAGGTCCAATACAGAAGCAAAGTACCAGTACTTTTCCAAATCCTTTGTGAGAAATCATCGCTAATAGCGGATGAAAACACTTAGAAATATTAGCTTCTTAAAAAAAAAAAAAAAAAAATCACATTTCAGCATAAGTGATTTTCTGTTATAGACCAGATAATTTTTAAAACACACCATCAGAAACCATTGCTAATAAACCATAACGGAACACTACAGACCATTCTCTTCTCCCAACAAAGTTCGGCTACAAGATGCCACCATCTAGCATATATGGTGTCATGGGCAGTGTATCCAAACAAGCGTAAGTGATTCAGGCATCTGATTTTCTTTAGGTGTTCCAAATGTTTAGAAAGTTAAGCAATCGACTTTCTTCAGTACTTCTAAAACCTCTATTTTGATTTGTCAGGAATATAAACTAGGAATAAAATAAATTAAAAAAAAAAAAAATCACTGTTGCGCTTACTTTTACACTTTAACAAGGCTCAGAGTAAGTCGTGCTGAACATTTTATTAGATGTCCAGTAATTGTGACCTAAAAGCATCCACATTTTTCTCCTAAAGCCTCTAGGCAGCCATCATCTCATCACATTCCCCAGACACCAACAGCTATCCCATCACCTGCCAGAAGGTTTAACTTGTTCACGCCCTCACATCTCAACGTGTATCTTAATCACACAATTACGCACGTACACTCAGCCACATGGACATCACCAGCCACAGGATTAATTAAGGTTATTCTCACAAGTGCCAAGCCATACACAGCAGATGCAGAGCTGAGCACGCTTTCCATCTTGCTGGAGGACTAAGCAGTTCTACCCCTGAAAAGCACGCGTTTACATAGCATCTCTGTTAAAGGTTTAACCGCAGGAATGACTACTAGGCACCACCATCAAGAAGGACATTTCTGTGCTGGACGCTAGAATAGTTTGAAAATAGGAGCTTCCAGTAAATTGTAGATAACACAAACCATTACCTAGATTAATCCACTTAGATTTACTATCTTGCCTTGGGCTTAGCTCATCAGAGAACTTCCTAAATTATTTCTAGCTGTTATTCCAAAGTATTTTTTAAATACACCGCAGCCCCTTCTCAAAAGCAGAAAAAGCAGCAGTCTTTGAGGCCAGCCACATTAACAAAACCACACAGTCCATTTTCAGCTACAGAATATACCACTTCCTCCTTTTATTACAGTAAGTGTTCTCTGAAGGTGAGCTTTTATGGTATTTCTGAGCTGTTTAATGACTCACTTTCTAAAGGAGACGGCCTCAAACTCCCAATTTTAGCATACCGGTTCTCGAATGCATTGCCTTGTCCACCTTTGCTCCACTGGTCCAGAATTGTATTATACTCACGAGTTCGTGAGATGCATGTGCCAATGGTCCCAAAGAAACGCTTTGGGTACCAATTATAGCTGGCCATTACCTCTCAACCGCAGCTCAGGTCAAATCTCTCTAGAACCGTGTCCTCTCTAAATCTGCTATGGGTCCTTGCAAGCACCCAATCTTCCTTTGCTCCGCTATCACACTTGTTCCCTCCTTCCTGCACTTCTGTTTCAGCCTAGAGAGCAGAAAAACTGTTGGAAAGAGTAAGCGTTATTTTCATTTCATATGTGAGCATGGAAAAAGAGGAAAATCCCAAACGCTCAACAACTATATCACCTTAAGTGGCAGGCCAACATGTCTCCACCACCCATCAGCATGATGTGCAACTGTTTAAAATTAGTCAATACATTAGTCAATAGATGTTTTTTGGAGATGGAATAAAATATGCACCATGTCAGAAAAATTAGAAACCAGTCAGAAAGTTTAAGGAAAAACATTACTACTTTAGAATGAGATTGTAAGCCACTTTCACCTGCACTGCTAATGACTGAAGTACAGGCAACCTGAAAGTTTATTGGAGGCATTGTACCAACAGGGCAGGAAAATAAGCAACAGGTACAGCAGTGCAGAGTTGTTCCAGGAAAATCTACAACACTAACTCAATTCCACCTCCAGAAATGCTGTTAGTGGATCTGTCTAGGACTCCAGGGAGCCAAGATTTTCACCTCAGGAGAGCTGTCAAAGACAAGTAAAAACCATGCAATCTTTATGCTACTGGTTGGCTACATGAGAAGATCTCTAGTATTGACATTTTGGGCTGTAATTTCCCCCCTAAACACATGTATATCACTAGTCCAGTCTACCCAGCCATATTCAGGTTATTTACTATATACAGACATTTTTATTAACGCATTGAAGCAATAGTGGAAGAAAAGAGGTTTGTTTTGGTTTATGTTGAAGTTCAAAAGACACAGGAGCGTGGATTAGACTAAAAAAATTTTATTGAAACTTGTCCAAAATCCCATCAGGCACACAATTTATCCATTCCACTAAGGCTTGTCATTCTGTATGGCATAGAAAAGATGCATTTCAACAAGTTGAAACATCAAACAACTAAATTAGTGAAGTTAAGGCACTTGAGATGCATGTTAATTTAGCAAAATTGCTAATAACAACATTCTATTTTGAATGATACAGTCCTTCCCGAGATTCAATCTAAAGCGCCCAAATTCTGTAACCCCTTGAGACAAGGGGGAAGCAGAAGCAGGAGACAAAAGTCTCAGCATATTTTCCTCTGACTAGTAACCTCCAAGGCCACCACAGCCTACCAAAGGAAGTATTACCGAATCAGGCTGCAAAGATTTCCTATAGTACAGGTGCTGAACTACACAACTGTTTGGGCTGAGGCACAGCGTCTTCCACTCAAGAATCCTTAAGGCAAAGTATCTTCCTGAGATGAAAGAACAAAAGGAGACAGCAAAAAGCACATGCATTCAATTGTAAGGCTAACAAATCTTTCCTGGGATAATAATCTTTATCCTGGGATTAGGTATCTTCGCCCACTCCCATATCCTCCCCAAGGATAAAAACTTGGAGAAAATAAGAGGAGAATGCCAGAATTTAGATACTGACCAAAAATCTGATACCTGTTGGTTTGTCAGGGCTCTGAGCAGTAACTTGAAAGCCAGTTAGCAACCTTACATTCATGCTAGATAGCTAGTTACCTTTGTAGTTTGGGTTTATGGTTCTGAGAGTGAGAGTGTTGGTCAGTATAAAACTATTATTTTGGCTCTGAGCCAATGTTTACAACTCAAATGTGGCAGTTTCAGCATTTGGCAAAGAAAGTTTTTAATGAATAATTGAATGAACTACTGAGTTCTACCCATTGAAAATTTTCCCTTCATCTGTGAAACAACCTCCTGCATCATACAGCAGTTAAGTACTCTTCTCAAAAGTGAGATACAGCTCTAGGATATGCATATTCCACACTGGAATTCAGAGTATGCTCCAAGGGTCACACACAGACTGAAAGAAAAGATTTCCAGGTACATGAAGATGTTTTCTCAACCATGAAAAAGTATGACAGAGAAGCTATTGTCACCTGCTATGCACAAACAGGAAATAAAGTGATAAATATTTGAGGGAAAAAGAAACATATAGAAAACAGATTATGAAATTGAATTTAAAGTACTGTTTCTAGTTAGTCTACAGAAATGTTGTAAGCATTAAGTTCTGAACTTCACTAGAAGTAGAACTGTTTAAGAAGATGTAAAGCTTACGAAAAAAGAGATTGCATCTTAATACTCTGTGTCCTTCAGAGTAAATTGCTTGTTATATTTAAGGCACTACATGTCCTCTTTGGTTCAGTGTTTAACTATCTCATTCAGTGTAAAGAGAGGTAGCACGAACCATACATATCTAGCTCTTCCATTCCATTACACACAATTTCAGAGTCGCCACCTTTCCGATGTTACCGATTCTGGAATCCTTTAACTCATTAGGAAACTGCAGGAACAAAATAACATTCTTATTAATTTTGTAGGAAACAAAAGGTGTGCAACATTGCACTTAGCTTTCATACATGCTGAGAAAATCAGAATAAGAAACCGAGCCTGATGCAGCTATGACATAAACAGCTGTGACAAAGTCTCTTAAAAGTGAGTCTTCTTGTAACTCAAAAGCCAACAACCTTACCTACAACAAAGTTAGCAGACATACATGCACAGACCAAAATAAATGCTGACCAGTTATTAAACAGGGAATAAGTTCAGCTCTCTCTTTATCTTGAGAAAGGTCTTTATGAAATAAGCTTTGTTATTTACGTATTTTTAAATAAGAACTGACTTCTTATAGAAAGAGGATAATATTTGCCTATGGGATTAGCCTTCCAAACAAATTAAACTCTATGCAGAAGCTGAGAGAGATAGAAGATGGTCCCTCAACATGTATTTATTCCTTCAAAATGCATAAAACCTGGCAAAAACACACCAGCTGTCTATACTGATGATATATATAAAGCAGTCAATTATTAGGGTTAAGATGCAGCTTTAAAGCATCAGCCACCCCCCTTGTTCTCACAAATAAGGATTAATAAACAAGATGTATAAATATGGAGGAAGACAAAAGTAGGAAGGGGGAAAAAAAAAAAAAAAAAGACACACTTGTTTTCAGTATAAATTGGCTGAGATATCACTATGAAATTAGAAATATTTTATAATATGCAATGGCATGGAAAGGAGAGTATCACAACCTTTCCTTTGGCCAGACTGAAAAATCATGATATCCAAATACTATTTTTTCTGATGATTATATCAACCAATATTGCCACTCTGAGAAGCAAGTGGAGCATTTTTAAAATAGTATTTCCCACCAAATTACACTTCAGAAAATAGGCCCTTTGCTTATTTCTCCATTCTGGTTTATATTAATATCACCAGATAAGGAAATACCAGTGAGCAGGAGCAGATTCATTCATATGCGTACAGTCCAGATACGGTGGCGTAGCTGTATTGCAACGTACAGGAAAACAATGACTGAAGCAGCAAAAAAGACGTACCTGTATGGGTAGCCATGGTATTTAGATTTGAAGACAGACAGCAACCAGCTGAAGAACACCACCACCAAGCCAATACCAGCGATACACATAACTGCAAGAGATGTAGGATACGATTCTGGTAATGTGACAGCAAAACCACACCCGTGACTGAGGTTTTCAAAAGCATTCTGTAATATTTACAGATTTGGTCAGATGAGACGCCTATTAGAGTCACTGAGAAGAACTAAATTAACCCTGATTTTCTTTCAAATTCCTACTGTACCTCAATTTTATACCATTGCTTTAAGAGAAAGCAAGTTTCTTCTTCTCTCCCTTACTAGCAAAATGCTGCAAAGCTTCTTTGTTTCTCCCCATCTCCCAGAAGGGCTTTGAGTTTATCTTGAAGTTTGCTAAGCAACTCCAAATGCTGCCAAAACCCCAAACGCTTCAGTTCTGCTTAGAGGTGGGAAGCATGCAAAAATCCACAGAGCAAAAGCATTTCTATTAAATTGTGTGTCAAAAATCTTTACTGCATATGCTTCCTCTTTGAGAGAAAAAGTATTAGTACTTACTTTTTCTTTTTCCCACATCCATGTCAGAAGTAGCAGCTTCGTGGAGGAGTACCATTCCTAAAGTAACACCACCATCTACGAACGCTGTTTAAGGCTTAATCAACAAAATACAATAGACTCCATATAACACACTCATTCCTAATCTCATAAATTCAGCTGGGGCATTAAAAACTCACTGGAAAAATTAAAGACTTCCCAGCCAAACCAGTAACTACAGGCAAAAAGCAACAGAAAGGCATCCATAATGTCAACTTTTAAGAGAAAATAAATACAAAGTTTAAAATATAAATGGAAGGTATAGTAGGTCTTGACACACAATTAAAAACATGCATTTATTATCTCAGCTTGTAATGAAACAGCATTCCTTCCCAGAGAGCTTGGTCCATTCCTGCTACTGTTCACTGGCAAACCCCAAAAGGAATTCAACTCCTGCATTTTACTCAGCTAATAGAATGAATAAAACGTATGCAATGTTTAATCTAACAGGATATTTTTCAAGTCGCAATATTCCAGTCTTTTCTAATTCTTTGATTAAAAAACAAAATTAAAGTTTGTAAAATTAAGGAAGCACAGATGACTTAAAAGGTCTGACATTTGCAAAGAATGAATCCTAGTGAAACAAAATAGTGGCTCCGGTGGAACAAAAGACAGAATTCCCAAAGATTTAATTCCATTTCACTATAGATGTTCAGTCCTAATCCTCCTCCTGAAATGAGAAATACTTATCATTGACTGCAACAAGACCATTAAGAAATCTTTCCATTTCAGATGCGGTCTACCTTCAGCACAAGAAAAAAGTGACTTCGACCTACAGGTACCTTGCCAACTTCTACCAACGACTGGCAGATTGGGTCCATAAGGTGATGGATACCAATAACACCAAAAAACTATCAACAAAATGTTTCTGGGTTGAATTTGAGTGCATCAGAAGAACAGTAATAGTTAGAAAAAGATCAGAAGTCCCCCTTCAAATGGATGTTTTAAGTTAAAAAAAAAAAAAAATTAAAAAAAGGAAATCTTTGACAGTTAATAGAGAGTAAAGTTCTTTTAACACCAGCATATTTAAACATCAATTGCTTACTTCATATTATTTTATTACAAAAATCTCAATGCATCCCTTGCTGAAATTAGGATTTTGAATAGATTAAACAAGAAGGGAAAAGGGAGAAATTAGCAGAAGTTGCTCTGTTAAAGGACATTGCTGTTGCAACAGAAGAGACTTATTAATCATTGTCAAGCAGTAAAGACAACAGATACTTGGAAGTGATGTAGTAAGTCTGCTGTTCTGTATACAGCCCCAATTTGGGACTGTGAAGCTGCAAGAAAAAAGATAATATTGAATAAAATAAAAAATCCTGAGTAAAAGATAAAAGAATGCACAGGCTGACACAGGTGACGAGACAAGGAAAAAAAAGCTTGAGTCAGAGATGACCAAAGTTACAGGTAATTGATCAAAAACATACATGTGGGAACAGAAGGAAAGAACATTGAGTTTTAGAGTATTCTTGACTCCAAAGAAACATTTTTTTTTTTATATACAAATGAGAAAGGCAAAAGCTCTCAACCTGCAAGTTTATGCTTGTCTTTCTTGATGGCTTAATACTGGCATGAAAAAAATCCTGAATCATGAGCATGAACAAGTGGTAAGATTAAAAGTAAAGAAGGTAAGCAAAGAAATAAAAGAAGAAAGATCAGTAACAGAGGGATTAATTCTACACCAAAGCAAGAACTAAGTAAGTGAGACTGAAAAAGTAAGAGACATGCACAGAAGAACAGAGGCTATCCTGAAGAATCTTATGATTCCAAAGACCCACATCTTTAACGTTGTATTCAGTGCAGTCATTAAGCAAGGAAGAAGGCAGTGAGAAAGCAGTAAACATTTTTCTATTCAACTTAAATATCCCTGGTCAAACAGAGTTGTCAAAGAAAGGCTCTATAAGCTTCTGCATCATATTACGTGACAGTTACAAGCCTTGACAAAGTACTCTCATAGAAAAAGCAGCAGCATAAGCTAACAGAAAAATCATCACCAACCACATGCTTCTCAGTGGGAAGGATACTGAACAGAAGAACAATGTGCGTTTCTGCCACAAATTGGGCTTGGCTGCTTCCATGGATATAGTTCTGTAAGAGACAAAGAGTAATTGAATTCAGAAAAGACTGGGATCAACTTTGACATGATTAACACCAGCTAGAGAGCTTGGAACTGGGTTTTGCACTGTCTCTTTCAGGAGACAGGACAGAAGTTGAAGCACAAACAGTTTCATCTGTTGACCACTGATTTTTGGGAGGACCTATGTCAGCATCAACAGTCCTTCTTCTATTAACATGCACAATCAGCCCAAAGTACCATTCGGATTATAATACATACAAGTGCAGCTACAACCTTCGTGGCCCAGATCCCCTGTTCAGCAGGGCAAAATCCCATAATTACACCCTCCCGCACCCACTGTGATCCACGTCTGATCCATTCCCTGACTTAGATTCTTAGGTTACGTATGTTGCTCCTCAGCTCAGGGGCAGTCTCTTCAATCTGTGCGTGAACCCTATTCACTCCAGAACTAAGCATTTGACATCTTTTTAATGGCACACCAGAAAAAGGAACATCACTACCAATACCACTGAAGTTTTATTCTTCAGTCTCAGAAAGGCTTATGAAACATGTAAACACAAGCAGCAAAAAGAAGCGTTTTCAAGAAAACATTTAAAATATGAGAACTTCCACTCAGTAAGTTGGCTCAGTTCTATTTACATTAATAGTAAATTAACCAACTGGGTTAACAGAAAACTTGGAATTTGTGAAAGAATACCATTTTTGCATCCCTTATGGGAAGCTCTGCATCACTATGGTTGAGATGTTATATCCAAGTAGGGGAAAAAAAAAGTTTGATAAGCAGATTCACTTTTTATGGAAGGGCCTGCCCCACCTAACCCAGCATGAAAAGACATTTCACGGAATTAATTCCCTTCTGAGTAAAATACGTGAGAAAAGCCAGTATGTGATGAGTAAGCACCTAAGGAGATGCAATGCTCTCAACACATTCTGACTACTTTTACAGCATCTCTCTTTCTCTATTATGTACAGAGCAGTATACTTCAAGTGATGTTAAAACTGATTTTTCCTCAAGAATGAGATTTCATAAGCCTAAGGTCACTAATTTACCTCAAGAATTTCAAAGAAAGATGTTTTTATATGGAAGTCATTAGATGGGTGTATGACCTAAAAAGACCAGGTTAAACATGGAATTGCCAGGCTCAGCAATGGGACTGTTCACCATGCAAGACTCAACATAAAGACCTTTATTTTGTTGTCAGCAATTTAGAATTGTCGTATTTCTTCATCATTAGAGATACAATATATGTACAAGACAGAGGAAAGCTAATGTCACAAGTAAATAAGTGCTGAAAAGAAATAGGAAGGGTTAAAAGATGCATAGGAGGTCAGAGGAACGGAACAGATCAGGTAATTGAAAATACTCTACCCTCAGAACATAAGCAGAAAAGCATTGTCATTATGCCTCCTCCAAAACATATCACTTTTTCTACTTGTACATTTTGGAGAGATGGGGAACAACAGAAAGGATGAAGGAAATGCTTATCTTGGGTCCTGAAGCAAAGAGGAACCTTTGTTTGCAAATAGTTTTGGTTACTCTGTACACTATCCTCTGTACCCTAGAGATTATCTTAGTACCTTCTTAGCTTTCTGTGATTACTAGAATAATCAAAGTTTCTGCACACATAAAGACCTTGAACTCTCTAGGTATTAACACAACAAAAATAAACTCCAAGGTAACACTTTGGAACCTGTATGTCCCGTTTCCAGCAGATTATCTTTCAGCTGTCTAATGCTTTATTACACAGAAAGGACTTTGAGCAGTTTCTCATGAGAAACTGAACGTACTGCTAGATGGTAACTTAGTATTTCTCATCTGATTAAGAATTTTTATCCTATTTCTTAAAAGCTTATTACTGAGCAGAGAAAGCAATACACCTAAAAAAACCCTAAGCCATGTTTGTCCCTACTCTTAGAATATCCCAGAACTAATGCTACCATTCTTACGGAATTAATGCATCATTGAACAAAAGACTGTAAGAATGACCTTCCTATTAAAAAGGAATTCTAGGTAATAGTTGAAGTTATCACACACCCATTAATCCAAAACAAAGTGCTCTGTTGTGTAAGATCAGTATTCTGTGATTTCTCAGCAGCAAAGTATGAGTTTGCAGAGTTTCTTCTTCTATTTCAGCCAAGAAAAGGATAAAGCTAATCGGAAGAAAAATCTAAATCTTGACTACAGCTCTTACACTCCTTCTGTTTCACACAAAACAGAATCCCTCTTTTACATGTATGTCTTAAAAGAAGACAGATCCTCTCTGAACTAATCAACGGCTCTCTAATTTGCCTTGCTCACTGACTTACAAAGAAAGAAGCCAAGAATAGGACTGGCACGCTGACTTGCCTTTTCGAGTATCAGCTTTATTCTGTAAAAATACAACAGAAATGCAGAAAAGAAAATGAAGACTTACCACTTGTCCTGTATGGGGATTCTTATGAGCATAGGGTGGACCTCTGATGTGGTTCCACATCTGGCCCGATGTCATTGCTAACACAAAACACTGAGAAGGAAAATAAGAAACACTATTTAGTAAGGATTTTTTAATTTTATTTTTCACCTGATTTCTTTTCATTTCATACCAAAACATGGTTTGATTGGAATACAGTCTTAGGCCAGGCATTGTCCTGCCTGTTATTTGTATGAAAGGCATCTAATCAAGCATTAACTGAGCTGAAAAGACCAAGATCAAATACTGTCAGACTACCAAAAAGCAAAACTAAATACACCTCATTTTCCTCTACCAGGTTTAAGCATCTTTAAATACAAAAGCTTTTAAAGACTTCAATTTCTACAAAACTCCTGACAACAGACAGACAAGAGTTACAATTACTCACCAAAGCAGCAAACGCCCAGCCGGTTTTGTTATAGAGAAAATCCAGGTTGCTTCCTCGTAAATATACCAGGCCTCCGATGACAGCCAGCAGCAGTCCTAACATCAACGGTCCAGCATAGTTTGGTGGCCTTATCACACGAATCTAAGCAGAGGGTATTTAAATTATTTTCCCTCAATGGGATTATACATTACACCCGCACTCCTGCTAACAAAACCCACAATATATTGGAGTGGGAAAAAATATCAACACACACACAAAAATTTTCTATATAATAAAACTGACTTGGGAAGAAAGTAATGCTTCTGTCCCCATTACTGGAATTTCAGTTTTATACACTTTTACCCTACCTAATCATTTAAAGACTGCTTTTCTTCCATAGGAACAGAAGAGGGAGAAGAGAATGAAGGAGTTGAGTTTTACCACCTTATCAAATACAGAATTACACAAAACATTAGAACATAGAATGTAAGGAAACTTAAAGATGCAGTCATGTGCCCAAACTAGATTTTGTAGACAAGAAGTATTTGGAGCCACGGAACACAACTGACATATTTCATAGCTAGAATTACATAGTACAGGAGTGCTGCAGAGGTGGTGATGGGGAAGGTCTGTATATACTTACATTGACATCAGTTCTGTCAGCCACCCAACGAGCAAGCTGTTCAGCTGCAAAGCCACGCACCTGAAGTTCGTATGTGTCACCTCGTTTGGGCTTCCCTTTAGCAGGAAAGTTAATGAAGGTTGGAGCAGAATTCATGTTTAGCTGTGTTTAGAAAATTCAAAGAAGATACAGCACCATGAAAGGTCTATTTAGTAACACAATTCTATTCCATTTGTATCTCGCAACATGGTCACTAAATCAATCAGAAAAAATAATTATTCAATAAATTTATTTCATTGACAATGACTTTGAAAAAAAAAAACAACAACAACACAGCACACAATAGCTTACAGTTCCATATTTCATAAAAGTAATCAATATGCTCCTGCAATTTCCCTTTTGTGTTCCATGTTGTTTTCTCCTTTTAGTATTGAGGAACAAAATTTTTTAGTTCTTGCTACTTGTTCTTGATGTCTTAGAAAAAATTTGTTAATTCTGAGTAGGCTTTTTTTTTCTCCTTTAAACACAATTGAGCATGCTTTCTGAAGCGATTGACACTTCTTTGTTAGTACTCAGATCTATAGCTACTGATTCAAAAGATTCAGACCAGTTAAGAGGAGATTATGATAGGTAAATAAAAGTAGTTGTTTACAAAATGCAGTTCTGTCTTTTCCTAACACACTTTTTCCCATACCATTTCAGTGTTTTTGAATCTGTTTCTTCTCTAAATACTACTTTTGGGAGAGACATTTGCAAAATAGGTGTATATATATAATAATCTATTAAAGCCATAGCTTGATGAATGAATTTTTGATGTAATGCTATGGGAAAATTTAACAAGAATAATAAAAGACTTTCCACTTCTCTAGTCCAAAAGCTTCCATTTAATAAAATATCATTGCCTAAATTGTGTGGTTTTTAAATAGAGATGAGTATCGCTTAAAAAAACAAACAAACAAAAAAAAAAAGAGTTAAGATTTGCAAAACTATAACAGTTAATGTGATCTACAATTGCAAGCATACATGGAATGTTCTCATACATTTAAAAAAAAATAAAAAAATGGTTACATAATGTTAATAGAAGAGCAAAATGACTGGGTACTTGAAAAGAAATGTTAACCCATACCGAAAGCCTAATCTACCATTCTCTAGTAATCCAAATATTGTAATAGCTGTCCCTAACGACATTGGTGCTTTCTATCCTGCCTCTTCATGTATCATAAAAGAATTCTGTTAAGGATAACAGTGTAAGTTATTATAGGAGACAAACTCAGAAAAAACAGTCAGAAAAGCCAGTTCAGTCCTTGTGCCTATTCCAGATTTGTCAGTTCTGTTAATATTACTGCCACCATGCTACTGCCCTCTGCTCCTCATTTCTTCTGAGAGTGGCAGCTTTTAACCTTTCAATGATTTCTTTATTCATTGTAACATTAAATTTTGTATACATCTTTACCTTCTTGCCCTCAGTCTCCAAAACCCAAGGTAAAAATAATGTTAGAAGACAAAAAGAAAGACATTACCATCTGAAATACATCTGAGCCTTCATCAAAATCTACCATAGCAAAAAAAATTTTATTGGTAAATGCACTGGAATATCGCCAGGAGTTTGCCAGAATCTGGTATTCTTCATCAGCTTGCCTGTAAAACACACAAAGTGAGATGCTGTATCATTACGTTTGTCCAGAACACAAGTTACAAAACAGCTGAGGGAGCTGTAGCCACACGCCCCATTAATGGCTGCATCCCACATACCCCTATTTTTGTTTTTTTAATGTTAAATTTAAGGCCAGACACTCATCTAACAAT
>VXBL01002079.1:399867-465753 GCA_013400195.1 Aramus guarauna | reverse complement strand
GGGGAACCGAAAGGCAGCGTAATAGGTTGCTCTTATCAGTGGACATCCGCGTTTGATATCACGCGTCTTCTTGGTGTACGGTAAGTGTGTGCTCGCTGATGGACTCGAAAAAGTGCCTCTTCTACTGCTGGCGGTCTTCAGAGAAAGACTTGTACCGGATTGGAATGCGCAAGTCGCTGAGCCTCTTCTCCAAGGTCCTTTTTTCCAAATCTGAGCTGCTTAACCTGTGCCTCTGAAACATCTCACTTAGCGTTTTGCATTGTGATGGCAGCACTCTGTGCACAAGTACATTTTCCCAATGTTTTCATTAAAAACATGATGTAAACATTCTGAAAAAGATTAAATAGTTCTTGATGATGTTTTGGGGTTAAATCTTACTAAAGTGAGCACGAGCAAACTCAGCTTAATTATTGCCTCCCTATATCAATGTTCTGGAAATTGCATGTAATAATTATTAACACTTGTTAAAATCTTTTATGCAGTCACCAAAGATTGCATTTCTGTACTTCAGTGCTTGTTAAACTGTATTCGTGGATGCAAATAGACAACTTTTCTATTTGGTAATGTGGAAGCTAGTTGTGTGTATTACAATGCAGTGTGTGAGCACAAACACAGTGTATTTAGAAATTAATAATTATAGCATATTTTCCTGTAGAGAAAAGACCTGAAGCTTTTTTCTTTCCCAGGTGGCAAACCGAGAAAGTAAAAGCTAGCATTACATGTCCTTTACTGGTTTATTCTTCTTATTTTCATTTGTATAATACATTCCACACTGTTCTGTCTTGTATTTTGAGAGTAAGCTCAAGAATGAGGAGCCCCAGTTGGTATGCTCATATAACAAGGGTTTATAAATTATATTCTGTTCTTAATATTTGCTATGATTCTTTCAGGGGAACTTTAATGTTCTCCAAAAATCTGACTTAAAGAGGTAGTGGAAGGACACAAACAAGTAAAAACATTTGCTAAGAATTTGTCTCAAGTATTCTAAAACTCTTGTTAGAAGTGAAAGAAAATGTTTTCAATGTGTACTCTTTTTTTTCGTCCAGCTTCTATAGAAATAAAGTTCCTCAGAGCAATTTCATAGTTTGCTGACCAAGCAAGACTCGTTAAAGTCTTGAGCAACGTGAATTACAGCCTATGTAGTGTCACGTAGCTGTTTGTGACATTTATTATAGATGTGCAGTTTCTCCCTCAATGATTAAGCCTCGTATCTCTAGTCATATTTTAAAATGTATCTGTTTGCCCATGAACGTAATAAAACCTCATTCTTTTGTATTGGACCAGATCTCAAGTACGCAATTCTCCAGCACTTTTATAAGCCCAAGGATGAGATGATACAGCGTTTTCCTTTCATGCTGTCCTTTGCTCTTTTTCATAGGTCTTTGCAGACTTTAGGGACAGGCACATTTTTTTCCATTTAATGTAATCAGTAATTTATTTTTCTGCTGCCATAAAGCAAGCTATAAAATAGGACTCAACCATTTCAAAGTTTAATAAAGTCCAAAGGATGTAGTTAAATCTGACATGTTCTGCTTCTGGCATTTGTGTGGTTTTGATTTTTGGTTGGTTTGGGGTTTTTGCCTAGCTTTGACCTCTTAGTTTCAGCAGCTATACATTCAAGATAACTAGATATAGAAAACATTGGTGAAAACTGAAGTTGTACTTGGCCGGAAACAATGTGTGCTTCTCAGTTAATTATCCTTACTGGTCCTACAACAGGCACAAAGCGGTTTGTGGTGCATGGTACTTTGTTTCACTGTGATGCCTGGGTTAGCTCAGATACCAGAAGCACTAAAGTGTTTTTTATGGAGTAAAGTGCGAGTCTGGGTTTTTACTAGCATTGTAACTTCCTCTTAGTGTTGCTCATATTCTTTGTTTTATATTATTTTTTTTTCCTCTTTTTTTTTTTTTTTTGATAGTGGGAGGTTATCAATGACTTCACCAAACTTTGTCTTGCTTCAGATATTTCACTTACAAAGACTGTTGTTGTTCGCGCATTTAAAGAAAAAAAAAAGAAATTAATGAGAGATGGTTCCGGGTTTCTCAGTCACCTTGTTCTTGATCACTGTTTAATTTTCCTTTCCGTAGGAAGAAATTGCTATTGGAAGTAGAAATTATGTCTCTTTCTGTTGCTTCATTCCCTTAATAGAAACACTCATTGACTTTCTTCAAGAAAATGAGATGTTTGGATTTTAACTTGAGCTCAGGCAACCCAAGCGTTAAGCCTTAAAATTGTACCTGAAAAACATCGTACAAAGACTTATGCCTATTCCTAAATACTGTTTTGGTTTTAATTATCCTTTGTACGCCTCTTGTCCTGTCACCGAGCGTTGCTCCTCCACATACAGCCTGCCATGTCTGGTTCCGCACTATTGCAGAGCCAGATTATTTCTAGAGTTCTGTTGCTTCATTGATGGTGTTAATATACAAAAAGGAAGTACTACTGCCTTGTGTATTGAAAAACATAGGTGAACGTAATGAAGGAGAATAGAAAATGGGAGTTTCTAAAGGTATTAAGTGGTAAATAGTGTAGTAGAGAATACAAAAAGCTTTACAAAGTTTGTTCAAAGCCGAGGCTCTGTAAGATGAAACCGCTTTAGATGATATTCCCAACCAGCAGTAGAATTGAAGCCTTTTCGGTTTCTTGTATTCTAAATACATAGCTGTTAGAGTAAATGGAGGGAGGGCTTCCATTTATTTGCATTGTCAAATCCTAAAACTCTTTACTAATTGATGATGAAGGTGTTTTATAGATGGAGCAATGCATTGGTTATGAAAAAAACCCACCGTTCTTCTGTAAAACAATGTGTAATCCGTATCTTAGTTAACATCTCAGCAGAATATATCCATGATAACTTTGAATTACAAGTTATTTGTCAGTAGTCATTTGCCTTGCAGTCAGTGGTAGTAATTGAAGTCTTCAATGTCAGCTTATAAAATACATGTTGTCACCTAGAAAGCTTTTTAGATATCACAGAAGTTTTAGATTTGTTAATTGTTCCAGCTGCATCCTGCCACTGTCACTCGTACAGTGAGATTCTCTTTTGAACTAATGCATATACATACACATGTGTATATATGCACATGTGTATATATGTGTTGTTTTATTTTTAGATATATATTTTTTTAAAAATGAGGGGAGAAAACAGATATACAGTGATGGATGGCAAATGAGGAAGCCGGGTGTTCAAGCAGGAGTTCAAGCATTGCTGTACTATACACAGATTGCTACATGGCCTCATGCAGATCTTTTGACTTCTGCATCCATTTTCATGTCAACTTGCTAAAATATGAGCACATATAAGGAGATCTAGGATTAAATTGTCGATATTTGTACACCTCTTCGGTGCATCTAGTAGTAATTTATTGGTGTAACATTTTTCAGACTGCTTAGTCATGAATTTTTCTGAGTTTTAATGTTGTCAGAAAGAGGAATTTAAGACAAAAAATAGTTCAAGTTTCAGCCAAAGTATTTCTACCAGGAAGCACTCATAAGGAAGTTGGAGTGTTAGAAATGAAACGGAATAGAATAAGGCAGAATACTGTCTCAGATGCAAGCGTGTGTTAGCTTTTAAATTGTACTGGGCATTTTGTAAGGGGAGGAACAAGGATCTGTGTGTATTTATACTCACTGTGTATTAATCCTATACTTTCTTTTGAGAACAAGGTCTCTTTAAAGCGTCAGGAGCACTGGAAATCCACACAGTTTGGTCTTCAGAAATCTCAGTAAGGCTGTACGGAAAACTGAGATTGTGAATGTGCTGTTTCTCAATTCAATGTCAATAGTATGATGTAGCTGATGTGAGGAGACAGTATTGCTTACAAATGTCTCATTTTCTACCTTTGGATTTGGACATATCTCATTTTTTAGAGAACAGCCTGTTTTTAAAAATGCTATCAAAACTGCTAGCAACTTGCAATGAAACAAATAAAAATCTGTGTTTGTTGTCTTTCCCACCGGCTGTTAATGATGTGTATATCATATAGATCCAGTAGCATTTCCTAATTAAAAGTTGGAGAACAAAAAGAAGAGACAGTTTGATCCAACACACAAATTCTATGATGGAAGTTGTGGATTCAATCCTAGTACTCTGGGGCCTTGGGGGGTAAAAAAATAAAATTATTTTTCTCTTATGCCTTTCTGCTTTCTGCATGTTTGAATTACAATCTGTTCCAGAAAGGATTTTCTCTACTGTGTATATACAGTGCCTAATGTCATGGGGCCCTGATCAGCTGGTCCTGGGAGAGCAGTCTTTAAGAAAACCTCATCAACCCAACAAAAAACAACTTCTTGGTTGCTTTTGATTTATTATTTAAATCCAAATAGTAGATGATTATGTTTATTTTCAAGGAAAGATTATGTGTGTGTACACTTGAAATGAAAACAGGTTGTTCTATTGACACAATAGCATTCTAACATGATTTGTAAGTGGTCCTGAATTACTGCAATCAGAGTATTTTGTTCCACTTCTGTAAATATCATCCATCATATTTGAAGTCACTTTACAGACTTTATTTACTTAATTAGGCCACTAAAGCAGAATAGCTCTCATAATTCCTGTTTCTCTTTCCTCATACTACCTTTAAGTAGGAAAACATGAGGCCATGTGAAAAATCATGGAAGTGATTATATGTGAAATGAACAGCATAAGAGCAAGGAAACAAAGAGGATGGAGGAAATGCTTTGTCCATAACAAACTATAATAATAGAAGTTAAAAAAAAAAAATTATAATGTTATTTTTACATATATAAGCAGTCAGTTTTTTTAATGCATTAGTGGGCATTCGGGAGCAGTGCTGATGGCTACTATAATTACTTGAATAGTACTCATTCACCATATGACCTATGTGGCTGTTGCTTGACGTATGACTTACAGAAGAGACTTTAATGCTGTATCCTTGTTTCTGGTAATAATGGATGTTCTTGTACCGTAGCTTGAGTCTCTCAAACCAAAGAACAGCAAGATAGCAGCTTAGAATACTTTCTCAGCCTGACATAGAGCTGTACACCAACTCTCATCCAAGGTAGTATCTTACCAATCTTTGATTATTTTAGACAGCAGCTCGTAGCCAAACTATTTTTTTTCCTTTGTATTTTTTTTTCCCAAAATACAGTAATAGTGCAGTTGTCAGGGCAGTTCAAGTTGATTGTGTATCTGAAATGCTTTTAAATTCACTTCTATCTAAACCTTGCTAGAGGACAGATTGACTCTGTCTATGACAGACTTTTGTGGCTCGTTTTAGTGAGTTCTATGTGTCTGGTTGTGCTCACAGAATACGTTCTAAGTCCAGTACTTTTTGAAACTTTATTTCTACTTCAGCCATGTGGGAATATTGATTGCTTCCTGACTGTGGAGTTACAATTATGTCTTTGTTTGCTCTCTGTGGACCGAGCATTCCTTACGGAAGAAGTGAGGTACTCAGTAAAGGTCGTATTTCAGTATGATGACATGAAAGCATGGGTAGTTTTATAGTGTTTTTAAGAATATCTTGTGCCTTGGAGTGTGCAGATGAGCCTGAGAAAGGACCTACTGTATGAAATTGGCTTAAAATGTGCTCTTCTGCTGATCTATAATTCTTTTGTGTGTCAGGTGACAGTCCTGTATTTCTGCAATGTGTGAATATTTACATACAAGTATTTGTGTGTGGGTTTCTAGTAACTCAGATCTTGTGAGCATAGGTGAGAAGTGAGATCTGTAATAACTCAAGGTAGAGTTGTCTTATTTCTGCTCTTAGCAGGGATGCGTTATTGTTTTCTACTGACTATAGCATAATATGATGCCTTCTTTAGTAATAATAACTTACTGTTTTATCTTCTGAGGGAGCAGCACCCAGTAGTACAGGCAGTGCAAGCGTTAATGCTATTTTCTTGGCCAGCCCTAGCAATAATCAAAGCTCTCGTTGCCTGAGGCCCTGCTTTGTGGGAGCTCTTTCCTCTGTCTCCTGGCACTGAGACCACATCGTGCTGCAGTGGTTTGTGTGCACCCACATCTGCATCCAGATGCAGGGCGAGAGCAGGACGCAGCTTTTGATTCTGATCCCACAGCCACTGACAATCTCGAGCTGTGCTCGTAGCCCTTACACTTCCTAACTTCACCCATGATTGGGATGGAAGGCTGAAGCGTTAGTGCTTTACGATACATCCAGAGTAAATACTTGATGGCTTCCAGGAGAGTCAGATATTGTGGGTTGTTCAAGGATCTGATCAGATTTAAATATCTGTGGGAGTGCTGCTCAGCCTCTCCACGTGTGTCAGTGAAAAAGGTTCCTACGTTGTTACGTACAGGTGTTCAAAGTCCTTATGGCTACCAGGTTTCCTTTATGCCTGGCCGAATGTTCCTGTCCATTAGCTGTGGTTATCATTAATGTGCTCTAATTCTTAGTTTGTCTAGTCCTTTACTGCGTGGTTCTTGAACAAAACTCTTACTGCCTATCAGAATAGGAAGGTTCATGTCACAGTTTAGATGAATTTAGCTGGTCATTTGAGGATTTTAGGAGATGCATTAGGAAAATAAAACTTTAAAATCAAGTTCTCGGATTGTCTTTCATGGTTTTGTTTGTGGTTTTTTGTTGGTGTGTTTTTTGTTGTTGTTTGGTTTTTTGTTTTGTTTTGTTTGACCTAGAAATTATAGTAAATTCTCCCACAGGTTAGTGGCTGACAGAAATTTGCAATGCGTTCCTGGCTTTTAATACAAAATGCAGTTAAAGGAAAAATGTGTTTCACTTGTTGGTAACTTCACTAATTCAGAGGTTTATACTGTCTTTGCTTCTTGTTGATCAAGTTTCAGCATTTAGTTTTGAGCATCAGTGAGCTAAGCCTGTTTCTATGATGCAACATCCTTGTATTCTAATATGGTTTGTAGCATGTCTGAAAGTGAAAACAGAAACTTTCAGATCTTCTGTAACAGGGAACGGTTCTGAAATGTCACCAAGGAACAAGAAAATTAATTTTATCAAACCTTGTTAATAGTTAATGTAATTTAATTTTCCAAGTCCCCAGGGTTAAAAATAAGACAAGTTAAGCATGTGCTTAACTTAGCCAGTCAGTTGTCAAAATTTGCTGTTGCTTCCGCTGCAGCCAAACATTAAGCAGTTGACTCTGATCATTTTCCTGGTCACTAACCTCTGTCATTGGAAGAAAGAATGCAAATTTTGAAAAGGTTAAAAAAAAAAGTATCTGGAAATCACTTCTTTGGCCCTCTTTCCCCCTCTGTTACTTAACAGTTTATGCATAGGACAAAAGAAGTCCTTTTCGTTAGCCATTATTTCTACAAATACATTTAATTTAGGTTCAGTCACTTTTTTCTGGGCTTGTTTTTATGAGCAAAAATAATAGTGATACTGTTCAGAGGAGCAGAAATTAGACTTTTCTGAATGAGATGCGGAAAAATCTTGATTTGCTTCCTAGGGCTGATTTCAGTATCGCTTGTTTTTACTAGCATAGGATAATACAAGATATAAATGTGGAAAACCGTGATCGTCACCTGTACAGCTGCGGCTGACATGCTGTCTTCTATTGTAGCGTTCTAAGAGCTCGTGTCTCTCTTTCTCACTTTTTCTTTGTATAGTTTCATCTCACGCACCAGTGAATCCCAGCTTGCTGCATGCAATTAAATGATCTCGATTGTAAAACAAATAATAAATGTCTGAACACTTTCCCTTTTTGAAAATTCAGAGGAATAAATACCTAAAGTTCTCCTTCCTGCACTGATTTTGACATCTACTGGAGTTATATGTGACCAAGTACATCATCTATTAAATCCCTGTTGTGATTTCAATCTCTGTGAATTGATTTAAGAACAAATGTCTTAATTGTTTTTGGTTAACAGCAATGAGATGACTTGAGTAGAATTTCACAATGGAGGCAAAATCCATAGTCATTGGTGTGGAGGGGATGACATGCAATTCCTGCGTTCAAACCATTGAACAGCATGTCGGGAAGATGAATGGTATCCATAACATTAAAGTAAGTAACACCATCACTATTTCTTACAAAGCTTTATTCTTATATGGGAAACCATGATAAAGTATGCACCAAGGGAGGAAAATATGTGGAAAAGAGTATATTCTGTATGTTTTATGGGAAGCTGATGTTCAAAGTGGTTTGGTGTATTTCTGGCATAGGAAAAAAACAAGTGCTTGCTTCACTGCAGTAGTAGCAGGTAGTCCAGGTGACGAAGGAAACTCTTGCTAGCTCTTTCAAGCATTAGAAGTTTCCTTTCCTTTGTACTCTCCATGAGGAAATGAGAGAAGGAACAGCAGAACTGTAGTCTTGGACTGTTTACAGAGCTCCTTGGTTTACCCTTAATCCAGGCTTCCTTCATCTGACTTGATTTTGTATATACTTTTTTTTTTTTTCTTTTCCTTAGCTCAGAGGAGACATCAGTATTTAATTAGTATTTTTTTCTATCAGGGGCAAAATGTTGGACTGTAGAGTATTTCAGGGTGAGCTGATTATTCCTACACAATACATGATTTTACATTATTAATAATGAAAACAATTTAAAAGCTGGAAGGTTCCTATTAGGTTTATGACCTAATTTGTGCTGGGAAGAACAGTCCTAGCAATAGGAGCAACCGAAAATTGCAATGTTTAATTACTAATATCTAGTTTATGAAATCATGCTGCAACATTTCATAGTGGTTCGTTTTACTCTAAAGCCAGTGCTGTCTTCCTGGTTTCACCAAAAGGTAATTTCTATTTTAGTGGATATGTTTTAAATGAACGCTTTCCTTCCCAGAATAAGGTACACGGTGATCGTTACCTATAGCTGATTTTGAAGGGCTCGTTGTGGTGCACCATTCTGTACAAAGGCAAATGATATACTACTAAGTACAGTTTCCTTTGTCTGAAGTAGGCATTCATGTACACACACACAGAAATTTTGGTGAACGGCAGCAATTTTTACCAGACACATCATTTTTCATCTTCCTTCAACTTTAATGGAGCTTTAACGTGATACAAGTCCATAATCTGACACCAGAACCTTGGAGCACTGAACAGACCGTTTTTGAAATAGGAATATAACCATGGTTAACATCTGTGGCACAGTATGGTTAGATAAATCACTAGATATCTGCAAGTCAAGTGAAGGCTAAAAGCAGCCTGTAATATAATACCCCCAAATAATCTGACTTCAGAATCCTCCCTTTCTCCCTTATTCTGGCAAAAGATTTAATCTCATTGACCTTTTGTTTTTATTGTTTCAGCTAATTTCTGAGAATAGACAGATGACTTTAGATAGCACAAGGAGGAGAGGTTCATACTTGATCGAAGACAGTGTGCATCCCATGGTGTCTTTTACATAAGGAATGAAGCAGGTTTTTAAAAGGACAGTATCGAGTTTTGTATATTTAGGTTTTAAGGTAAATGCCTTATCCCTACACTATATCTAAAACTACTCTTGGCCAGAAAATGTATTACAAAAACTTAGTCTGAATAGAACAGGACTATAAGAAACTTTAAGAGGTCATATTTAGTAATTATTCTCATTACAGCATCAGAACTTCAGTTTAGCCAGATCATTTGTTTCAGAAAAATCTCAGAATAGTAAAACAGGGTTTTGTTCAGTGATTATGAATTAAGGCAGCAAGGGGGATGAATGTTAGATGGCTAATACAGGCACACAGGGTTGCATTTAGGTTATTTTGCCTCCAGCCGCAATGACACCACTAAATGTCCATGTTGTTAATTCTGCTAAGGCCCATAATTGGGACAAAAATGAAGAAAGGTGGTTCTTAAAATGATTTAACTGGTCTAATTTAATCATGACTGTGGTCTTTAGGTTGTACCTTTGCCCAGAGGAAAGATAGAATTGAATGATAATGTGTTGGGCCTCTGGCAGGCATCGGCTTTCACTTTTGGAAACTGCAATAATTGTGTTTGATATATCATCAGTTGGGAACAAATTAAATTGAGGCTATTTGTACCATCTGATGTGAAAGGTTAGTACCAAATCAGGACGTCTCTGGATTTCCAGAATGTACAAAGAGAGGAAAAACAGCTGCTTTAATGTTTGTCATGTATCAAATATATCAAACTGAATTTGTTCTGTGAAGTCTGATGCACTTTATTGCTCAGAGCAAGCTAACAGCCTGTGCCTAAGATGCCTACAAATACTGGACTCCTTTTACTGCTACTTAAATCTGTGGCCTTTTTCAAAGAGTGTTTTCTTCCATCCTTGTAGCCTAAGGGTAATTACTGCTAACTACAGAATTGTACATGTGATTAGAATTTTTTCTGTGGGCTGTTTTGCTTTTGGGATTGAATTGGGTTAGTCATCATAATTCAAGAGAGTTTGGCTCTGGCTGTTTCATTAAATGCATTGATGCTGTCTGGATATCAGAAGTAAAAGTGGCCAGACAGACTTGTAAAGGATTCTGAAACTAGTGAGGAAAGAAAGAATCTGTTCTTTCTAGCCATGTTGTTGTACAGCTGAGCAGAAGTTACTTTATAGCGGCTATTGGTCTGGCTTTACTCTTCAAGGTAAGTAATGATGGATAAAATTATACTGGACAAGTATTACTAATACATGCAAGTAAAAGTTATTTCTAGTCTCATGCAGGGTATTAGTTCCCATCTTTTAATATTACGGTTTGCTAAATTGTTTGTTTGTTTACTTTTTTCCCTTGCAAGGTATCTCTAGAGGATAAGAATGCAGTCATCATTTATGACTCAAAACTGCAGACTCCAGCAACACTACAGGAAGCAATATATGACATGGGATTTGATGCTACGGTAGCTGATTCAAACCCACAACCTGTTTTACTTGACACTATTTTTCTTACAGTTCCTACTCAGTCAGCTCTAACATCTAAACAGATTTGTAGTACGTTACTAAAGAACAAAGGTATTCTGGATGTTAAAATGTCCTCTGATCAGAAAACCGCAGTGGTGACTTTTATTTCTGCCATTATAAATGGCAAGCAGATTATCCAAATGGTCCCAGGAGTAGATTTAAACATCTCTGCACCAGAGGTAATGCCTGGAACTGGTGAAGATTCCAGCTGGTCTCAAGCAAGTAACGTTGTGCTGCGCCTGAAAGTAGAGGGGATGACCTGTCATTCCTGCACCAGCACCATTGAGGGGAAGATTGGCAAATTGCAAGGAATTCAGCGGATTAAAGGTAAAACCTTAGTGTGTTTTTATGTAAATTGAAGTTGACCATGCTGTTCTCTGATGGCATTGTGGAGATATCTTCAGTTTAGGTCAGGTAGCTTAGTGTGACAGTTACTGTTTGCGGCACCAGGTGGTTGTGTATGTTTTTAATTTGGACTAGAAGTGAAGAAAGGGGCCTCAATTGTGGTGTGTCTGTTGCTGTTACATGTGTGACAGTATTCAGTGGTTGCTTCATATTTCGGTAGGGTGCCTGGAGTAGTCGTGTTCCATAATTTTATTACCAGTTATAGAAATCTCTAATTCCAGATGTCTCTCTTTGTAATTAATATGAGTTTAAATTTTCTGTTCAACTAAAAAGTAATATTGGCATACATGTGATTGTATCTAAAAGGCAAGACAAAATTACCTGTATTGGTATAAATGCCTTGGCATAAATGTATTGCCACAGACCTCTGAAAAGCATAAATTTAGTAAGAAATGGTAATGCCATTTGTGAAAGTACTGGGGAAGGAACAAAAAATTGAGGAAAAGAGGAGTTGAAAATTGCTGTAGTACTAGACAAAAAATGGTTGAAGAACTAAGTTGTTTGATATTTACCAAACAGAATAAATCTCCTTTCCATTGCAGTTACATTCTGAGTGTTTAAAGTGTTCTTGGAAAGCTTTGACAAGATCTGTTGCTCTCAGGGGAACATGCTGCTTATGCTTAGGGCAGTAACGCACGCTTATTTTTATTGATTGATTTTCAGTGTCCCTGGACAATCAGGAAGCTGTTGTTGTCTACCAGCCTCATCTAATTACAGCAGAAGAAATAAAACATCAAATTGAAGCTGCAGGTTTCACAGCATCTTTCAAAAAGCAGCCTAGACCCTTGAAGCTCAGCGCTATTGACCTTGAAAGGCTGAGGAATGCTCAGACCAAAGGCTCTGAGACAGCACTGAAAGAAAACTTGAATGTGAACGATACGAAGACAGTTGTCTTCAGAATCGATGGCATGCATTGCAATTCATGTGTCCTCAATATTCAGAGTACCATATCAGCACTCCCATCAGTAACAAGTATAGTTGTTTCATTAGAGAAGAAATCTGCTATTATAAACTATAACCCAAACTTAATTAGCATAGATGTACTGAGAAAAGCCATAGAGGCAGTGTCTCCAGAGACATTTAAAGTCAGCCTTCCTGACAAATATGACAATGTAGCGCTTTTCCCCACGCTGGCATCTCCGCTGAAATCTCTTCGTCCACCTCTGAAGGATGCTAGCCAGCCACTTACTCAAGTGGTTGTGATAAATATTGAGGGAATGACTTGCAACTCTTGCGTGCAGTCCATTGAGGGAGTCATATCCCAAAAGGCAGGTGTAAAATCTATTCATGTCTCTCTCACAAATCGTAATGGGACTATAGAATACGACCCGCTGCAAACATGCCCAGAAGACTTGAGATCTTCAATAGAGGATATGGGATTTGATGCATCTTTATCAGGTAATGACATATTAAACTTTTACATTTAAAAGGATTGTGCAGTTCTGTGTAGGACTTGCTACCACCCAAGGTGAAATTTAGCAGTTGACATATATTTGGTGCTTGCAAGAGAAGCTTTATATCTTCATTGTCAGTGAGATAATTAAACATACACGCACTTCCTCAGATACATCAGATTAATTAAAAATGCTTGAGATATCTGGAAATACAAATATGTCAGATACTTATGTGCTCCAGTTTGCTGCTGTATGATATTCGTGGCATGCATATGGAATTGGAGCTTTGCTAGCTGTGAAGAATATTATGGATTGCTGCACTGAAGCTTCTTTAATAGCAAATTATCAAAGATTTGGCTTCTGTGGAGTAAGTAGTGAAGGGATATCTAACCAGGCTCAGGTGTGACTGAGGAGAGACAAGAACCTGAAGAGTGTGGCCATCACTGAGGAAGTTAAAATGATGCTGTTGTGAGGTAACCCTGGTAGGCAGCTAAACACCACCCAGCTACTGGCTTGCTCCCCCACAATGGGATGGTGAAGAGAAGGATAAAAGAGAAAAAATGTGTGGATTGAGATAAAGATAGTTTAATAAGTAAAGCAAAAGTTGGGCGTGTGAATGAAGCGAGGAATTAATTCATTACTTCATGTCGGCAGGCAGCTATTTAGCCGTCTGCAGGAAAGCAGGGTTTCATCATGCGTAGCAGTTACTTGGGAAGACAAGCGCCACCACTCTGAACTTCCCCCTTTTCTCCTCCTCCCCCCCGCTTCTGTTGCTGAGCGTGATGTCATACAGTATGGGGATATCCCTTTGGTCAGTTGGGGTCCCCTCCCAGCTTCTTGTGCTGTAAAAATCACGTATTGTGTGGGAATAGTTGCTGGTGCAGGAGCGTGAGAAACAGAAAAGGCTGTTGATGCTGTGTAAGTGCTGCTCAGCAATAATTGAAACATCGGTGTGTTCCCAACACTCTGTGGTCACTGATCCAAAAGGTAGCACCATATGAGCTATTATGAAGAAAATAAAACCTGTCCTAGCCAAAAGCAGTACGGATGCTTACTGTGATGTAAAACTAAGGTTGCAGTGCAGAGGTTTAGCTTACAACCTACAGAAGAGGACGAAGGATGTGCAGCAGAAGAGACAAATACAAGGAGGGAAGGCAAAAGGAAAAATAGTAACAAGACGGTCAGTGAGTTAATCAGTGGCCCAACCCTTTGTCTTTGTTTCCTTTTGCTTACTCTTAACTGACAGGCAGATAGGTGAATCTGATTGACAAGGCATGTACAATTGCCATTTTTTGGTCTAAATTTACAGCAACGTGTATTTATGGCTGGTGTAGTACCAGCTCATACCTCGTTGTGATGGCTATTCACGGCGTGAATTGCAATCTCCTTTTCAGCGAAGGCAGAACTACCTGTGGCAATAGCTCAACCCTCAACCGAAGAGCAGCTGGAATCTCACAAAACCGACCCTCCCCCCAAAGTGTCACGCGCCCACCTTGCTAGACAAGAGACAAAGACTATATCAAAGTGCTACGTCCAAGTCACAGGAATGACATGTGCTTCGTGTGTAGCCAACATTGAGAGAAATTTGAGAAGAGAAGATGGTAAGATACCTGTCAGTGTAATCTGTTAAATTTCTAAGTGTTTATTTTAGAGAATCCATCTAGCTTTTGTACAGCATTTTTAATGGAGGGGTTGTCAAGAGAAGTACCGTTGCTGGTGTGTTTCATGGGTGACATCGTTGTCTGCTCACTGTTGGTTCAGAAGGTGAAAGCAATGTCATTCTTGCTGCTTTGTGGACGTGCTGTCTAGGGACTGCCTTCACAAAAGCAGGAGTTGGAGGGCTCCAAAGAGAATATAGGGATCAAATATGGATCCTTTTGAAACTAAAACAAATCTTTTCTACTGGAGGGACGTCCCAGGTGTGCAGCTTCAAGGCAGAAGCAGATGTGCCTGTACTAGGAAGGGAGCTGTTAGAGAGGGACAGCATTAATATGAATTAAAGAGATGTAAGTTAATTTTAGCTCAGCAAGTCAGGACAGCTATGTCTATCTTCTGTCAGTGTGATGATGATATTTGCAGGAACAAATAGTTGCATGACTATGATGTAATGAAGAGTCATTAATGTAGACTGTGTTTAATTATTGCAGTGAAGATGGATGTGTTGCAAGTTAACCTAGAATTTAATTTTTTTGTCTTAGAAAATGGATGCATCTAAATCCTTTTCGCTTAGTGTACAGTAGGATTACACAGTTAGATCTACCCTTTCTCGTACATGTTCTGTCTTGAAGAGAAGGCTTTTAGAAATGGTAAATGCAGATCAGAGAAATATGCAGACCTGTATTTTAGAGGAACTTCTTTTAAATAAAAACAGATCCTCTTTTCATATAGCATGGATTG
The DNA here is from genome assembly GCA_013400195.1 of Aramus guarauna. Classification (NCBI taxonomy): domain Eukaryota; kingdom Metazoa; phylum Chordata; class Aves; order Gruiformes; family Aramidae; genus Aramus; species Aramus guarauna. The sequence continues at coordinate 450,758 of VXBL01002079.1, read as the reverse complement.
AATGATTGAATGTTTATGCAACTCGTGGAGTAATACTTCCATCTGTCACATATAAACTTAGGTGTTTTTGTTGCATTGTTGATGTATCTTCCATAAATGATGATGGTTTTCTTTACTTGTACCCACAATATGGTAGCTTTCTCAATTTCAATAAATTGCTATTGTGCCATCATTGTACCATAAATGATGTGTTTTTCTTAAATGTGATCTGCCATTCATACATTTTATTCTCCAGGAATACATTCAATACTGGTTGCCCTAATGGCAGGAAAGGCAGAAGTGAGGTATAATCCTGCTGTCATACACCCTGCAGCTATTGCAGAGCTCATACGGGAACTGGGATTTGGAGCTACCGTGATGGAAAACTGTGGTGAAGGAGACGGAATTCTGGAACTTGTTGTAAGCTAGTAATTAAAACCAACCACCCTCCATCTTTATTACTCTTATCTATTGGATGCACTTGTGTAAGCGTCCACTTTCTAAAGTGTTAATCCTATAACAGAGCTTAATTTACAAAGAATAAAGTATAGGAGTACATCAGGTATGTATCACAAACTATATCTTGTCCTGCAAACTGTGCTGACTCACTACTGCACTGAAGTCAGAGAAATATTCTGGTGGTTTTTTGATTACTCTGCCTATTGCACGAATTTATTTTTATTTTTGTAGCTCAGTGTTCCCCAGTTCTGAGTTTGAAGAGCCAGCAGAGCTGTAGCAGAGCTTAATGACTTTGTATGCTATGCTTCATCTGTAGTGCTCTCTTCCTTAACTAGAGAGCTCCATATCACCACTTCTGGCCCCCGAAATGTGCAATAAGGAATTCAGGATAGTCAGAAGCACTTTTCCTACTTTTTAAGATGCATTTATCAAGTAACCTGTGGTTATGATAACAGGAAGGAACGTTTATTTTACAGGTGAGGGGAATGACATGTGCTTCTTGCGTACACAAAATAGAATCCACCCTCATGAAGACTAATGGTGTTCTGTACTGCTCAGTAGCTCTTGCAACCAACAAAGCACACATAAAATATGATCCTGAGATTATAGGTCCTCGAGATGTTATGCAAGTGATAAAGGTAAGTTTCACGAAGGCACCAAGTCTCATAAAACGTCCGGTGTCCTTTGAAAGAGTTACATACCTCAGAAACAGAAGGGAAGACTAGGAAGGCTATTAGAGGAAAAATTCTGTCTCTTGTCTTCCATCTTCTGTCATCTTAGTGCAGGATTCTGCAGATAACGTGTCTGTTCTGGCTTAAAAGCAATGCTCTATTATGACTTTGCCAAGTTTTGAAACAGAAATACTAGGAAAGCCAGGCTACAGTAGAGCTGAAGATACCAGCTAGCTATAGGTTTGCAGAAAAATAAAGCACATCCATGAGTACTGTAGCAGGAGAGGTGTTAAATAAGTTTCTTGGCTTTCTCCCTGGATTTCGCTACTTCTGTGCTTCAGGAATAACTATTTTGGAAAGCCACATTTTAGAATATGATTTTAATGTTCTAGAAAGGTTTATTTCTACATCAGATCGCTTTTCTCTCTGCTAGGTAACTAAAAATAGTAACAATCATATCAGAAATGTTAATAAAGTAAATCAAATGGAAGGCTGGCACCATCAATAATCTAGCAGTAACTATTTGAGCACAAAGTGTCTGTAAAAAACAGCTGGTTTTTTATTATTATGTTTTCTTCCTTAGGATTTAGGTTTCACTACTTCGTTAGTCAAAAAAGATAGATCAGCTAGTCATCTGGATCACAAACAGGAAATCAAGCAGTAAGTATTCCTGAACATATTTGAATTCTATAAACATTTCTGATTCTTCTTTTTTTTTACTCAACAGTAAAGTTATGAATATTTTTTTGTGACTGTGCAGACTTGCTAGCTAAAATGTTACCCAGCACTTGACTGCAAAATAATGTTTTTTTTTTTTTTTTTTTTTTTTTTTTTAAATCTGAGGTGGAAAAGGTCTTTTGTTGTGAGTCTCATTTTCTGTATTCCTGTCATGGGACTGATGATTTACATGATGTTTATGGACAGTCAGCTTTCAGATGCTCATGCGCATCACAACATGAGCAACGAGGAAATGGAGGCCCTTCACTCCTCTATGTTCCTGGAATACCAGCTCCTACCAGGATTGTCTGTTATGAATTTTCTGTCATTTTTACTCTGTGTCCCTGTACAGGTAAGTGGGAATATGACAGCTCCAAGTGTGTTGGGCTTAAGCACTCAAAATCTAAGGCGATGAAGAAATTAAATTTGAAAAGAGACTGTAATTACGCTGATTCAAAATGCTTTTGAGGTTGTTATGTGCTTCTGCTATTGTCAAAATAAGCCAGCACGGGTGGGCGCGGGGAGCAGCTACTGGAATTGTGTGGAGATGACAAGACCTGAGAGTACTGGGGTAGAGATTGTAGCCCTTGGCTGGAGCTGGGATTTTGTGCAGGAAGAGATGGAGAAGGCAAATAACACAAATAAAACGGGTGTCTCCCTCTCTGATGGAAATGCTGCTGCTGTGTGTTACATATGTGTGTATAAAATACAACTGATGCTCTTATTACAGATATTTGGAGGCTGGCACTTCTATATTCAGGCATACAAAGCACTGAAGCACAAAACTGCAAATATGGACGTGCTCATTGTTTTGGCAACCTCCATTGCATTCGTCTACTCGTTTGTTATTCTTCTAGTTGCAATGGCTGAGAAAGCAAAAGTAAACCCTGTAACTTTCTTTGACACACCTCCTATGCTGTTTGTGTTCATCTCCTTGGGCCGGTGGCTCGAGCATGTTGCAAAGGTAAGGAAAATAAAAGCCCGTGGTAACTACAAGCTGCAAGACACTAAGAGTCATTTCGGAATGCTGCATACCTTAAAAAAAAAAAAAAAAATTCCATGAAAAAGCTTTGTTAGGTTCTTTTAACCTTCTTTGTTGTAAGATTATCTTCAGTAACTGAACTAGTAGATATGTGAAATGACTTAATATAAGTCTGTTTGCAGAAAGTATTTTCTTAATAGGGTAAATTGCAACTTACACAGTTGTCATTTACCCAGCAATTTTTTTCAATAGCATAGTCAGAAAAATATGAAAATTATTATTCTAGGGTAAAACATCAGAAGCACTGGCAAGACTAATTTCATTACAAGCTACTGAAGCTACTATTGTTACCTTGGGCCCTGATAACGTTCTTTTAAGGTATCTTGCTTTGTCATTTGCTCTTTTTTTGTTGTTTTTTGTTGTTAATGTGCTTAATTCACAGACAAATGTTACCATTCTGTAGAACTGTGAAGCAAATAACTTCAGATTTGCTGGCAGATTTGCCAGATATAACTGTTAAAATACAGAAAAACTAACGCTGCTCTGATCTGTTTTATTGGTATCTTGCTGATTTTTGCTGTGACAAGAAAAATAGTGTATTTTCTCAACTGGAAAGTAAATAAAATTACGAATAAATAATCATAGTGCTCTTTAAAACGGCCTTTCTTCTGACGATTTTTGTATATGTTAACGATTTTAACCAATGGGATTATGCTTTGTGTGTAATGACAACTGGTTTTGCCTGGGTAGATTCAGTTAACAATCTCTTATTAAAACCCTGTACGTCCTTCTAGTGAAGAGCAAGTTGATGTCGAACTGGTCCAACGAGGTGACATTGTCAGAGTGATCCCAGGAGGGAAATTCCCGGTGGATGGTCGTGTTATTGAAGGACACTCTATGGTAGATGAGTCTCTTATCACAGGTAAGCATTTGCTTTTTGCAAAGGTAAAAATGTTTTTTTTTAAATTACTCTGAAGAAGGGACGTTGAAGCCGATGTTCCCCTCGCTCTTCTAATTGCATGTCAGGAGTTGGTAGCTATTATAATATTGCTGAAAAATAGACCTCAGTATCTGTTGTTGACCTTCCCTTAGGCGAAGCGATGCCTGTGACTAAAAAACCTGGCAATACAGTTATCGCAGGTTCTATTAACCAGAATGGATCGCTACTGATTTCAGCAACCCATGTCGGAGCCGACACAACTCTTTCCCAGATTGTTAAACTCGTGGAGGAGGCCCAGACCTCAAAGGTAGAGTATTATCAAATTAAACATTTGCATTTTGTCTTATCGGTTAGGCATCAGCGTACCAAATAATTTGAAGAGTGGTTAAGTTATTTAGATTTGAGTTGCAGTTGCATAATGAAGTATCTTGCTGAATAAGGATTTGATACAGTCTACTGTTCCAAGTTTCATCGCCTTATTAAGTAAATATGTAATTATAAAGTGTGGTATGCTGAATGTGCTGCAAACAGAAGCTGTGATTGTATCTATGTCTGAAGGCGTAGAAAAGAGTGAGCGTAACGTTGCTGGAGCTGACGTGTTTCTCCTTCCTAGGCTCCTATCCAGCAATTTGCAGACAAACTTAGTGGCTACTTTGTTCCTTCTATTGTGGCTGTCTCTGTGGTTACCCTTTTTGCCTGGATTATAATTGGATTTGTGGATTTTGAAATAGTAGAAAAATACTTTCTGGTAAGTAAGTCTCCTTAAACACTTTCTGAAATATTTAAAAAATAGTTAACCTACCAGTCTATTAGACTGCAGTGGTTCCCTTTCTGAATTATCCTTGCAGGCAGTTGCTGCCTATAGATGATGTTGTTGTTATATTTTTCATATTATATATATTTTTACACTGTATATCTTCTACATTTATCTGTAAAAGAGAATCTGCAGTAATTAATCAACTCCTAAAACGTAGTATTAAAAAAAAGTTAATTAAAAAAAGAAGTAAATGCTAAACATCAAAATTTCCCAATTCCTATTCCTCTTTTTTGGGGAAAAGAAGTCCCTTGTGTCACAAGTTCCAGTTCTCCGTCTAGTTTTGTTAGCACAGCTGTGTGTGAATTCATCTTTGAAATGAGTGGAATTCATCTTCATTACAGATGCCAGAGGAGGATTAGGATCCTTAGGATAACTTAGGGCTCCTTAGATCACAGGTTTCTTGGTTCTTGACTGTTTCTGATGAGAATGTATCAGTTTCCAGGAAAGCAACCCTCATATCCTCTTTCTTTGTTACTGTATGTATTGTGGATAGAGTAGCTTTTATTACATTACAGCGTGAAAGAGTTACCATTGCCTGTAGTACCTTATGCAAGCAAATGTCCTGTAAATCGATCTCGGGTATATGCAGTATAGAAGAGAACTTAGTTATTTGCTAATTAGTCATTAATCCTAGCTTTTGCATCATTTGCCTGTGCTCTACTTTTTAATATTAATACTTCAGCTGATACATTTGCAGAGTTTTTTAACATCAAAGGCAATATGTAGTTGAATACGTCGTTTCTGTTCAATTTCTTCTATGACTAACCCAAACTTCTGTCACTAGGGTTACAATAAGAGCATTTCTGCAGCCGAAGTGATAATCCGCTTTGCTTTCCAAGCCTCCATCACAGTCTTGTGCATTGCATGCCCCTGTTCTCTGGGATTAGCCACCCCGACGGCCGTGATGGTGGGTACCGGAGTAGGAGCTCAGAACGGGATACTTATCAAAGGAGGAGAGCCCTTGGAGATGGCACATAAGGTAAGGAATGTGGGTTATTCTTACAAGAACTTTAAAGGCTGGTGTCGGTGGTGTTTTGCCAACTGCTGCCTGAGCAGATCTTTACACGTACACCAGTGTGCGTTAGGAAGTGATGCACGATCAGTACGTGTTAGTTTGGTGGCTTTCGGAAGAAGCTGTACGTTAAAGCTTTGTTCGTTGAATGAAGTCGTCTTTTTTTACTGCAGGTGAAGGTGGTTGTATTTGACAAAACAGGGACTATTACTCATGGGACTCCAGAAGTGATGCAGGTGAAGTTTCTGGTGGAGAGTAACCAGTTACCGCATAATAAAATGCTGGCGATAGTGGGGACTGCAGAGAGTAATAGTGAGCACCCTCTTGGAGTAGCAATAACAAAATACTGCAAAAAGGTGAGTTGTTTATACAGGAAAAGAGTAGTTTGTGTTAGGGAAAGACTACTCAGTCGCCTGTTATTTAGGAAGTAATTAATGTATTCAACTGGGAAGGCTGAAAACTGTGGAGCCACATAAATAACTTGATACCATATTAGATGCATCGGGTACTTAAACTTATGTTTTGATGATTGATTGAATATTTCTCTGCTCCTGTTAAAGTTAGTTTGACTGCACTTTATTTTGTGGGATGGCATGGGTTTATATATTTAAAAACTTTCTCAGTTTGCGTCCATTTTCTTTAGGAACTGGACTTGGAAACCCTTGGGACATGTACAGATTTTCAGGTAGTTCCAGGCTGCGGCATTAGTTGTAAAGTCACCAATATTGAAGCATTACTCTACAGGAAAAATAAAATGGTTGAAGAAAACAATATGAGAAATGTGACACTTGTGAAAATTGAGGAAAATACGGATGAGTCAGTGCAGCCTGCTTTGATTATTGATGCTGAACTACCAAGTAAGCTAACTCTGGTTTATAGAATTAAATGGATAAGTTTTGCTTTTGTGTTTTTCTTTAGGATCCTTAAGAATGACATCACTTTTTTCTGCCCTGGAGAACCAGGCTCACATCAAGGCACATGTGAAATAGTTGGTCGTTAGTTGAGTTCATGCTCACACGTCACTCGGGACATTTGATTAAATACAGTTTGCAGAATATGGGGCTGGAAAATCATATGGGAATTGTCTTTCGACTCTCTTTTTACTTTGCTTCATCCCAAGTTTTCATTTGCTAGCCAAAATTATGTATGTTTGCACAATTGACTGGTTTTCAATAAGAAACAGGTAACTCTTAGATCTTTCAGCTATATTGGGCCATTACATATAAATTAGGAGCACTGAGAAAGGGACTTGGTCCTTTACTGTCCTTTGTCCTGTGATTCTTGGTCCACTGACATGCTAGCTACCCGTTACTGAAGAAATGTTAGTGTCTGTTGTGTTGAGAGGACGTGAAAAGATTGGTAGGGCAGAAGGTATTGAGAAAGACTTTCTGTTTGGATTCTCTGTAATGATATTTTGGTGTGCACTGGGAGAACTGGATAGGATTAGCTGGAGGGAAGCTTTCTGGTTGTTTGTACCATGACAGGATTGTATTTTCTTCCTTCAGCTACTGGGACTTCCCAAAAATACTCTGTTCTCATTGGGAACCGGGAATGGATGAATAGAAATGGCCTCCTTGTTAAAAATGAAGTAGATAAAGCCATGATGGAGCATGAGCGGAGAGGTCGCACAGCAGTTCTAGCAGCTGTTGATGGTAAGTTCAGTGCTGTCTCTTTTTATTCAGAGGTTGATTTGTCACGATTTAAATAGAAAGTAAGAAGTAGTAAGGTCATAGTAATTACACCCAAAGCAGAATAATGGGATGAAGAGATCGTTAGCTAGTTTTATAACACTTTGATATGAGAGAGACCTCTTCCTGCCTGCCTTAGTTGACAGGAGTTGGACTTTAATGCAAAGGTTTCAAAGAGAGCAAAAGGGAAGAAAGGAGGAAGAAGGAATACTGCTGTTGTTGGACAGTTCATGCTTTGTATTGCCTTAACCATTGCTGCCCTGATATCTGTTCTCATTCTGCTTTTTACTGTCGATATTTCTGTTTCTGGAATTGGTCTTACTGGGAGAAAGAATTTATGTTGTTTTCCCTAAAGCGATTAAGATCTTTATTACAAACACATTCTTTCTTTCTGTCCTTTTAGGAGTGCTTTGTGGCTTGATAGCTATTGCTGATACTGTGAAACCAGAAGCTGAGCTGGCAGTCTACACTTTGAAGAGCATGGGATTAGAAGTTGTCCTAATGACTGGTGACAACAGCAAAACGGCAAGGTCTATTGCCTCGCAGGTCAGCTGCCACACGTGTTTGGGTTTGCAGCTTGCACAACCCCCATCCAGGAAGCATGTTGTGTCATGTCAATAGTGCTTGTGAATATTGTGAGAAGTGGTCATGTGAACAAATTCAGAGTAAGGGGGGACCCAAAGAATCCTTTTTGAATGGGAACAACATCAGGTTTGAATTCAGAGCTATTTTCATATTAATCAGACGGGTTTGGTCTTTAGCTCATAAGCAATAATGCGGGTTTCATGTTCCTAGGAACATTATTAGAGGCAGAAGCTTCGATGGCTTATGGAAAAGCTGCAAGACAGTTTTGTGCTTGCTCTCTCTCTAGGTTGGCATCACCAAAGTGTTCGCAGAGGTTCTTCCCTCCCACAAAGTGGCCAAAGTGAAACAGCTACAAGACGAAGGAAAACGGGTGGCCATGGTTGGAGATGGTATCAATGACTCCCCAGCCCTTGCTATGGCCAACGTGGGAATTGCTATTGGCACGGGTACTGATGTAGCCATTGAGGCAGCTGATGTGGTTCTAATTAAGGTAAGAAATAAGAGTGCTTCGTTAAAATGACATGATAAGATGACTTAGAAGGTCCGGGATGTCCTGAGTGATTCAGACCCTTGCTGGGGTGTACAGCCTTCATTAGCCAGGAGAGCTGGAGTAGAGAAGAAATTGCCGTCTTCATGTTCGTTTAGTGTATTGGTAATTATTTTATGAAGGGAACTTCCCTTTTTCTGGGTACTACAGATTTTGGGGTAATCAAAGTTTGAGAGCAGGCAAAGGCGGAAAAAGTGACCTGACTTTTGGCAAACATCAGTTATATTTCAGTAACGTTCCACAGTACCTCCAAGGTTATAGTCACTTCTTACTACATATCAACACCACCTCGACAGAAATTGTGCTCGGTGTCTGGAGCTGTACTGTGTGGTGCTGTGTATGGTATTTGCATTACGATGACATCTGGAGTGAGATTGGTGCTGATTGTACGGGCTCTGCGCAAACAAACTAGAGCAGCCTACGGAACAGTTACTACATGTAATCTGTCACATCCAGTGTATGGTAGTTAGCTTTAAAATAGGAGTATGATGACACTGCGTGTATGCCTTCTTTGTCTCTCTTTGACTTCTCCAATAACATATTACCTTGCAGGATGACTTGATGGATGTGGTAGCAAGTATAGATTTATCGAGGAAAACTGTGAAAAGGATCCGGATCAACTTTGTCTTTGCTCTAATTTATAATCTCATTGGAGTTCCCATAGCTGCTGGTATGTGAACGTTTCCCTGCAGTAGTAAGACTGTGCTTAGTGAGTAGAGGATTTCAGTGATTTCCTCTTGTGTGGAAGAGTATCCGTTTTCTTTATTTCTGACTGTCAGAAGTGCAGAGTTCTCTGCCTGGGGCGTTGCGGTGGTATATTTGCGAGCTGTCCTCCTCCCACATAATGGCTATTATGGATATGCTCAGCACATCAGACTAACTTCAAGATAAAAGGTTTATTGAATGAGCCCGATCCTGTGAACAAGCAGTTATAGCAAGGCGGGCAGGACACGCCTACCTCTGAATTTCAGAGTGCTTAAGTGACACATCCAGCTGTATTCACCTGTAGGTTCTGGCTGAAATAAACCCCAAATATTTAATAGATGAATATTTGTGTTCTAACACTAAACTAAAATCCTATTTATTAACATACTGAAATACAATTAAAATTAGACAGTCCATGTGAAATTTTACGTGTTAATATATGAATGCTGTGTTCTTGCTCTGAATTTAGTGCTGTTTTCTTTTTCTAGGTGTCTTCCTGCCCATTGGTTTGGTGTTGCAGCCCTGGATGGGATCTGCAGCAATGGCTGCCTCCTCTGTTTCTGTTGTGCTTTCTTCTTTGATGTTAAAGATGTGAGTATGAGCAATTTTGTGGCTTGTAATTTGGATTTGAAGCTCAGGTCCTTTGCTTTGAGTGGCAGAAAATAAGTGTAGGGCTATGACAGATTTCAAAGCTTTTTGACAAACAATTCGGACAGGTCGGTGTTCAACAGCCATTGGTTTTGTTCTTGAGGAATCAGTTGGTCCAAAGCACTTAGACAGTAGTGTTTAAAAATGTCATTTCTAATGTGAAGAGAAATGGACAAATCAGAAGTGTGTTGAGGATGGAAAATGGCTTAGTGGCCTTTGATTTTTTTGTGAGAAACTTTGTCAGGACGTGGTGGCTTCTGAACGGTGCAGCTGTAAACACCGCACTGACACTGAGGATTGTTACAGTAAGTAAACCAAGCTGCTGTGCTTGTCACTGTGTTACTACTGCCTTACTCTGCAGTTAGGAATAGTGTAGCACTGTAGTGGCAGTGGTATCTTTTGCTATTTAGTTAACACATGAGGTTTCAGAAGGAGGAGAGTAGAAGAGTTGGTGAGTGACAGCTACAGTGGCCCGCTTTAAGTGGATCCAGTTTCCGATGTGTTTTGCAGACGCTCAGCACCACCAAAGCAGTTAAATACCAAACGATGCCTGTGTCAGCTTTACCTGTTCTTCTGCTTCTGGTTATACAGTAGCCTTGCAAAATCTGAAACTTCAATTGAGTATCATCGATCGAATTAGAAACATCACGGCATGTGCATGATCATGGCACGTAGGCTAGTTTCTTTCTGAATTTTAGTCTATGTTACTTTGACCTGAGATGTATCGTCATCTCTTTTTACTTCCTTAGGTACCAGAAACCAAGTTCGGAGAAACTCGAGTTCCGGGCCTGTGGCCAAATGAGGCACAAGAGCCCCTCAGAAATCAGTGTCTGTGTTGGGATTGATGAGACTGGGACAGGGTCTCCTAAACTGAGCTTAATGGATCGAATCATCAATTACAGCAGAGCCTCTATAAATTCTCTCTTTTCGGACAAGCGTTCGGTGAACAGCATAGTTCTTAATGAACCAGATAAGCATTCACTTCTGGTGGGAGATTTTGGAGAAGATGATGACACAGCATTATGAAAGACTCGTCCTTCCCCTCCTGCCCCTGCTAAGCAAAGGGGGGAAAAAAAAAAAAAAAGCCCTGAAGCAAAATGAAAAACCAACCAAACCAGCTGTCTAAAAGTCTGTGCACGTACTGATCATTTCTGGAGGTCTTGTCAGATGTATTTCTTCTTTAACGTAGAAAGCCAGTTTTTGCAGTGACTTTCCAGGGTCTTTTTTTTTAAACTAGGCTTACCAAAACCCATGGTGCAGGGGCTGGTTAACGCGAGCAGGGCTGTGTTACCTTTCCATGAAGCTTGCAGCATAGCGCTTTGTTTGTTTGTTTGTTTGGCAAAATGTCAAAATACAATCAAGGAAACTAAGGAACCAGAAACTTATTTCCCAGACTTATAACAGGCTACTTTATGCATAGTCAAGTTTAGTACTGTGTTAAAAAATAATAAATTACTGCATCTGTGTTTGCAGATAGATGTGCCTTACTTCAAAACTTCCAGGACACTTCTTGTTTCCACAGACTGCCTTCTACCAGAAATGGTTCCTCTCAACGGCCTTTTCTTTTTACAAACATCTGGTTCTAGCTTTTCCTACCCCTCGCTTCTCGTCATCTCACCGCTTGTAATCTGGATTCCTGCGAGGCAGAGACAACTGAGAGGTTTTGTTTTGCTTTCTAGCATCATACCCACATTTAACTTGATAGATCCACGCCCTAGTACACTCCTGCTGCTATGATTGTCTGCTCGAAGGTCGAATGGGTCAGGAGGTTTGCTCGTTCCCAGCCTCTCCTAAGCCAAAAACTCCTGCAACATCTGAATGTGATGTGGTATTAGCAAAAATGTTTAGCTTTTAAGAAGGCAGCAGCATAGTTAGTGCTCACTGCCAATATCTACTAGCACTCCTGAAATGAACCAGAATAGTTTGGCCCGGTGTCGTGCAGATTACCTTTCAAATCTTTACAGTTCAGTCTCTGTGGATATCTAATGTCATCAAAGAGTTTATCTGCTCCATGGATTGACCCAAACCTCCTTTGCTTGGGATGTTCAGATCCAGACTTTGTGAATTAAGAGACAGTCTTCATTTGTAGTATGATACTGAAGTATCACAGTGCAGGTTTTGATCATTAAATCATTGATATTAAAAATACTGTCAGTGAGAAAGAAAGGTGTTCATCACCCAGTAGCTTCCTGTTTGTTACTTCATAAACCTTGTTGTTTAAGTCCTTTCCTGAGACAGCTATCTGAAGCAATGAGTAGGTTTGATAATGTTGAATTACGTTATGAAAGTCCATGGAGTAAACTTGTAATTCCAATTTCTGCCTGCAGAGGAGATAGACTCAGTTTGGAGTAAGATAAAGAGATCTCTGTAACCTCACGGTTCTTAACTTGAAGCCTGATGTTGGTGCGGAGTTTGTGTATGTAAAAAGTCTGAAGTAAATAGCTTTTGCCTTTTATCTGAGAATTACCAGAAAAATACCAGTGTGTGAGAACAGGAGAGTTGTGCTACGTAATATGTGGTTAGTAAATCAGTATACTCGTTATATTGCAGTGAGGAGAACAAGGTAATTTGTTGCTGCCACTAGCTGAAGAAACAAAGTCTTTCTGTTGCAGGATTTAGGTTCCTAATATCTCTGCATGAAATAGATTATTTTTTTAATTAGATCATAGCTATGTGTATAACTGTAGTGTTAAGAAATGCTGAGATACGGAACTGTAAAGCCACTCCATAAGGTGATGTTCTCAGTTTTCAGCAGCAAAGCTGTTTCTTACAAAGCAGACAGTTACCTAAACCCTGTTTGATGGTGTTATCATGGTGTTTAGTGCTTCATGACCATGCAAACTGTTTCTAAACATTTCCCTTTTCTTGTTTATCCACACTCCTTCTCGGTGGTGTTCTTGGCACAATTCTGCAGGTGAAAAGGAAGTATTTTACATATTTTTTATCTGGATTGTGCTGACAGATAGTCTTAATCATGTGGTGAAGACAGAAGGCAGATCCTTGCATGCTTTTGGGGGGGGGAGTCCCACTGCTGCCAGTGCTGCCCCAGCCCCTGGTCGTGGTGTAAACGGCGTGTGAGTGACAGACGCTGTGCTTTTACTGCAGGACACAGAGCAGTGGTTTAGGGTTAAATTCCTGGTTGGTAGATATGCAGAATGAAGAATTTGTTAAATCATTTCCAAATAGATTTTTAGAGCGCTTTGGCTTTGACCTTTTGCTGTCCGAGTTGTACGCTGGTGGAATGCTGACAGTGGAACACTGGCTTTATCACCAACTTTTCCCCAATGCAGATGTTTTCTCTAGGTTTACCATTGTTTATGAAACTCAGCATTTCTTCCAGTTAGAGCAAATCAAGGCTGCTTTTCAAAACCAGGATACTGAATGAGGTGCAGAGGTGATTATCGGGGAATAAGGAACAGGAAGATGCTGGCTGAGGGGGAAGGGGCTGTAGCCGCTTGTAAGTCCAGTCAGGGGATCAAACTCTGGAGAGGGGAAATAAGCTGAAGAGCGGTGTTGGCCCAGGAATGGAAGGGCGTGGGGTGGCGGTGATAAATCTAGGCTGGAATTGAGATGGAGCTTTTCGCTCTATCAGGCATTACGTTCTGAGACAGCTTCTGTTAGAGCTGCTGAGGGTGGAGAGCAAATAGCTCTGGTGTTCCTGCAAGAAGCTGGTATGAAGCGGTGCCAGCAAGGGCAGTGGTCAGAATTGCTGACCCAGGAATTCCCTTTCAATCCAGTTTTCCTCCTTCAGAGAATCTGCCTGGGCTTGTCTTTCGAACTTGAATTTAGCACACGGTGTGCGTAAGTGATGTAGAGCTGATTAAGAAATTCGGAGTCCAGATCTTTCAAAACAGATTGTCTGACCAACTCCCCCCCGCCAAAGGTGTGATACTGACTTCCAGAATGGTTATCTTGTGATTAAAATCTTCTATAGGTGCTTTATGTTGAAGAACCAAAATATTTTTCAGTTTGAATGTACAGTGCAAGTGAAATAATGTTGGAGCCAAATGTTTTCCAAATGTAAATGTTTTAATATGTAAATATGTTACTCCTGTTGGAGAGAGTTTGGATTCAGGAATTTAAAATGTCACTTGGAAACACATAGTTACTAATGGAACTGTATTACTAGTTTGTCTATTTTATTGTTTTCTGTAACTAGCTATTTATAAAACCTGTGCTCTATTTAAGAAACAAAGTATATATGCTTGAGGCTTTAAAGATTGCTCTTTGAATCTTACCAATAAACTTTTAAAAGAGTAGACACTTGAAATTTTATATGAAAAAGAATGTGAAGCTGACAAGACACAATGGAAGCAAGAAAGCATTTTTATTTATTAAAAACTATGTTTATTTTTTTGCTTAGAACGTCCAGCAAAATGTTTTCAACTTGAGATTATTTTTTTTTGTTGTTCAGTTTTGGTATGAAGAATGGAGAAATGGATGCTGTTGTGGAATGTTAATTTAGTGCTGTTACATTTCTTTACATCTAGAAACATATAGTCTCACGCTTCCTATTCTTTTAAGACTGTGCCTCCATTGTTATAATGGCAAGTATAAGCTGTGTAATAAAAATGTAACATCCAAAGGCTGTTCTGAATCATGTTCTGTGCTCCCCTGTAAATATTTCATTTGCTGACTTAGATTATGCTGCCAGCTCCGCGTTTCTCCCCGTTCCTTGGCTCCTCGGGGACGTGACGCTGTCGATTGCCCTGCAGCGGGTTGGAACGCATGTATAGGATGGAGTTTCTGAAAGCCACTCTGCCGGTGGCGTGCGCTTCCCTCCCCAGGAGCACTCAGGCAAAATGGGAAAGGTGAAGCGCCGTTGCGTTTTGTTCAGCAAAAGGCCGAGGATCGTGGTTTCTCACGTGGTTCCAGCTCTGCTAAACCGCGTGATGAGCGAGACGCTCGACTTGCAGGAAACTGTAGGGCTGTTGGCAAGGGCTGTTAGTGACGGTTGGGAGATCGTGGGATCGTCATCACGTAAAGAGCATCGCTGCGTTACAGACTCGTAATACAGCGTAGCCCAGGCTGGAAGAGACTGCTGGAGGTGACGTAGTCAAAACTTGTCACAGCGGGCGCGCTACAGGACCGAGGTTTTTAATATCTCCACAAGCTCTTTGGGCGGTCTGTCCCAGCGGTCAAGCGCACTCACAGTAAAAAGTGTTTTCTTACATTAGTGTGAGGTATCGCACAGCAGCAAACCAGGTCTTCATAGCTGCTGCACAGAACGTACATCCAAATTATCTGGTGTCACTGGTAGTGCTAAATATCTGCTGGAATTGGAAGCCTTTTGTCTGGCACATGCTAGCATCTCCCTTTTAAGCTGTACTGCCCAGATTCTGGCATCTTGGCAAGAGAAATGCCTGAGTAAGTTACACTGATGTGGAGGTGCACAACCTCTCTGAACAGATGACTCACTGGATTAACACATCTGGATCTTGAGATTCTCTCAGTTGAGGGCTCTGTAGTTTCAGGAAAGAGGACTGAATAATCTGGAGGACCCTGATATGGATTCATTGAAACATGTTGTTTTTAAAAAAAAAAAAAAAAAAAGTGATTGTTACATAGCCAGGAGCCCCCAAATCCCATGTCAAAAGTTCCTGGGAACAAGGTGCGATACAAAAATATCTGCATTCACCTGGTCATGCATCATCTGTGATTTAAGTGACACCAAATTTAATAGATACAGAATTAGAAATTGGAAACACCTCTCCTTCACTGACATGTGACAAATCAGTGATGTTTCCAAAGTGAAAACTTGGAGTTGTCGCAGAGTAAATTCTGTTGTGAACCACCGATGTCAGCTATACGTTAGCTCATATCGTTGTTTACTGCAGCAGCCTCTCACCTCCCATCCCTTGGTGGCAGCAAGCACGTGTGAGTGGCGAGCAGGGCTCTGGCATTCAATGTTACTGTTTTGGTGAGGGGGAAAAAAAAAAAAGGTTAAGTTATTTGGATCAAATATAGGTTCATTTTACCCTGTATGAAATCAGTGGAACAAATATCGGCTTTGAGGGCTCTGATGGGAAATGGTATAGTAGATAAAGATAGGATTAATGTTATTCTGAAACTTAGTTTCTTGTTTGGCATTGGAGAAGCCACAGAGATGCAGCAGTCCAGCAGCCTGACGTAGCCCGGCACTCCCTGCATTAATGTTTTCAGGCTTGGTGGAGGCTGTTTTACCTGTGCACAGTTCCTGCAGAGATTTATCTTTTTTAACCACTCCCTAGTTGCTTTCATTTTAGTATGGCTACATTATCTTCTTTTAAGATACTCTCTTTTTTTTTTTTTCTTTTTTTAAGTAACATTTTTAGAAAGCATCTTTACAGAACAGTTCGACAAGCCCTAAAGGTCAGGCTTTGAGTCAAAATTCAGCATCTGTCTTGATACCAGAGCTGTGCCACTGGCAATGTTATTTTGGGTCTTTTTTTCATTCAGTTGACAGGATAATTTAAGTAATAGCTGTGAATTTCTATCATGTCTACTAGGTCATGAGTTTTTTCCACAGTGCCAGACTGGCTACTCAAACTCTATATCCCAACAGATCATTAAAAGGAAGAGCTGGGAAGGGTTACAAAAACCGGACAAAGCTGGAGCTGATGAGAACATACAGGATTTGTGTTCACGTAAACTTTAATCTTCAGAACAACAGTCAGTTTGTGGGTATAAATCTTTTTTTTTTCTTTTTTTCTTTTTTTTTTTTTGCCTAATTTGTCCTTAAATTCCAAGGCTCCTACCCGGTGATGCTCACAGTGCAATAAACGTTTAACGCTCATATATGGAGGCAGAGGCCCTGCCTCACCCTGAAGGGCAGAGAAGTTTGCCAGCAGGTAATTCCACCTTTTATTTAGGATGAAAAGGCAAAAGCTAACCTTGTGCATGCACACTGTAACAAACACCTTGTAATTTTTCTACTTCGAAGTCTCTGCTAATTCCACGGAGCTGGCTGATAATTTACAGAGTACATCAATGAACATTCCCTGCTGCAAAATGCTCGAGTTCACAGTGGGTACGGTCACCCACGGAGGTGAACTCATAGACATCCGTGGTGAATAGCCCCAAAATAACCTTGTCCCCTTTGTCCGAAAGGGCTGACCCATGTGAGCGGCAGAGTGCTCCGAGGAGCTTCTGCCACCGACAGTTTCAGAAGACAAAAGCCGAGCAGAGTTTAATCTGTGCTTCCTCCTCTCTCCTGTTTTACTTGGTGCCGGGACAGCTCTTCAGTGGGGTGTCAGCTCTGCCTACCCCGCAGCACCCGAACTTTGGTTTGTGCTGTAAGAAATTGCCCTCGTTAAGGAGGTAAGAGAGAAACCAAGGAGAAAAAGACAAGTTCTGCTCAGTGGTTTGGGACTTAGCAAATTACAAATTAACAAAGCAGACTCATAAGTTCTAAAGTTTATTCTTAGAAGAAATTTCTTTAAATTAAAGAAATATATTTAGACATGATAAAGTGGAAAGCCTGTGAATGGATCAGGTAACTAGAAATAAGGAAAAAAGCATAGAAAAAGCACCCAGCAGAGTTTTGGTGAGGAATTTCCTCTCCGAGAAGCAGAAGAAAAACAACCTTCCGTTGCACCTTGCAGGAACTGTGAAACCGCGAAGAAATATTGGCAGATCGTTAAAATTTCCCAGTGAGTTCTCACCCACCTTCCCCTAGAGGGCCCTCTTACAAACTCCAGAACAGCATCCGCCTGCTAAGAAGCAGATGTCCCAACCCGCTCTGGCCTCTGGTTTATTCTGTTCACTGAATGCACAGTTCAATGGCAAATCCCCAGGGTCTAACTGGAGACTGGTCTTTTTATTAGTCAGTGATTATTGTTCAACTAATTTGTTACCCATTTTTTTAACTAGGCAGTTTTGAAGGTCTAGAGCAAAAACGAGGAGCTAATTGCATTTAAATAGATGAATGTGCAGTTAAGATTGATGAGAGGAGTATGTCTGATATTTATATTAATATCAAAATATACATCCCAAATACCATCAGCTTTCGTTATCCAAGAAAATCTATTACAAGTTAATTCAAGAGGGTTTCAATAATATTTTTTTTAATCTTATTTTTAAACTGTGGTATTAAAACCCCATAGTGAAACACATGATACATGTCTAAAAATCTTTTAATATAAACGGTCTTGCTCTAGACTCATTCGGTGAATCCCTGTTTCTGAAATCTAGGCATATAAGGTTGACAGCCAGCATGTGGGGAGGAGGAAAAAAAAAAAAAAGGCTATTTCTCAGTTTCCTTCCTGAACTTCTTCCCTCTCTCTCTCATGCTCTCTTACCTTTCCTGCAACTACCTGTGCTTCAATATTGCACTACTGCAAGGAGAAAAGAAAACTCAGAACTTGTGCTGAAGTTTGTCTTTACGTGGAAGCTTAAAATGCAGAGGGTGGTTATAAAAGCAGGAAGTTTCTGCAGACTGGATCATGCAATACAGATGAAGATGCAGATAATTGGTCTCCAAACCACAGCACTTGAGTTTGATTCATATAAATACGCAGGCCAGTGCACCAAAGGCCATGATCTGTCTAAACTTGCCACAATCCCATTCTTTCTGGCTAAACGAAGCAGGCAGGATCACGCAGGCAAGGGCTGCGACAGTCTAAAGTACAGCTTCTCTTTCCTATTCCTAGAAGTGACTTCCTAGGCTGGTCACAGGTCTGACACCAGGTCCTTAGGGTTTTTCATTACCAGCCCTTTGCCCGCCTGGCTTTGATGTACTGGTTAATTTAAAAGTACAGGTTTTGAACTGTTTGCATGGGCTTTTTTCTTTAAATATTTGCAGTATATTCTAAATATTTCACAACAGGAGGGAAGGACAGAAAGGTGACTCAAGTGTGGAAATGAGCTTTGAGTCTCGAACATGTGTCAGTAGTACTTCCCCTTTCTTTGTAACCTCTTTATAATGCACAAATTCTGCTGCCCTGGCCATATCCCATCTGAAATTATGTTCTGCCACTGGAAGTTCTCGTGTCACATCCTCCCTATTTCCGTACCTCATGTTCTTCATAAAAAAAAAAGGGGGGGGGGAAAGCAAGCAAGCATAAAACCAATGTGTACCTTATGAACTATGGCTGCAGTTCTGCCCAAAACAATAGATCCTTACAACTGTGCTAAGCCTCTAATTTCAGATAATGATAGCTTTCTTGCACAATACTCTACTACCCTATTAGCTGCATATAGTTGCAGTGGACTTACTTCTATTGCGTAGAGTGTTCTTGGTTGATTTTATGTATTTATTTTTATGGCTTGTGTAGTCCTTTATTCCTGAATGCCCTCTTCTAACCGGGGATTAGCGGGTGTCCCCAGTCAGCTGTGGCACAGAGCTTTCTTCTGTCTTCTATTACTGGGGCTGCTCCAGCGTCCATGCCACGCACCGTGATGTTTCTCCTTCATACTCTTTTACCCCTAGGAGGTGGCAGGCAAGCTTTTTGCAATAACATCTTGTACTAATGAATGAATCCATTTACTGGGGAAAGTAATAGGTGCCGCAAGGACGCGTTTGTGAGCTGCAGCTGGAAAGAGCTTTCCTTCCTGAGTCAGCATCGAGGAATGCAACCGTTGCCTTTGAAGAAAGCAGCACAGCACAAAGTAGAATGGGGAGAAGAGATTAATTTCAGGTTATTTTCGTTCCATTGCATTACAGACCACACATACGGACATACGTTGGGCTAGGCAATTTCCTCAAGCTTACACTTTCCAGAAGTATGGATCCCTTTAAACAGTTGGTTTTCCCCCAGTTGTCTTGAAAAGTACGAACTTATCTGGGTCACGTAAAAACATCCTGGGTTTTGTCTTTCGTTGAGATGCCGGATCCGTGTCGTGGCTGCCTCGGCGTCCGTCCTTCAGCCGAAGGCTCCCCACACCCGCGCAAATTTATGGATAACTGACCCTCAAATAAAAGCCGGAATTATTCATTTGGATGCTTAGAGATTGGAAACGAAAGAGGATTCATTTCACCGAAATCTGATCAAGTACTTAAAGAGGAAACAAAACAACTAGCTGATTATTTCCAAAAGCTGGAAGAATATTGCTGTGAGACCAGGCAGGTTTGTCACCTGCTCTGCTTTCCAGAGAAAGCACTTTGTATGGTGCGCTTGCAGATTTATTTTTTAATTCTACAGTCAAATACATTTTTGAATTCGTGACTAGATCTCTAACCGCCTCCCAGGGTCCCGGCGGCTTGGCCGGTTTCGGAAGACGGTGTGTGGTGAAAACCCGTACGTACCCAAAGGCCACACAACCGGCGGCGACGGCGGGCGGCTGCGTGCGGGACGTGACCAGGCCTCCCGCCGCAGCCCGGCCTCTCGCGGGGGCGGGCGGCCCGAGGACGGGCAGGGAGATCGACCAGTAGCGATGCGCGGCGGGCAGTGCGACCCAATCGGTGACGGGCAGGGGCGGGGCGGGCTGGGTGCCGGCGGCGCTGGCGGTCGCTGCGGCAGAGCGCGGTCGGCAGCAGAGCGGAGCGGTGGGTCGGGTTGGATCGGATCGGGCCGGGAGCGAACATGTCTCTCTCCAACAAGCTCACCCTCGACAAGGTGGACGTGAAGGGCAAGCGGGTCGTCATGAGGTGCGGAGCTGAGGCCCGGTGCATGCGTTTCTGCCGTGCGGTGAGGGGAGGAGCGGCTCCGCCCGGCCTGGCCCGGCCGTGGCGGTGCCCTGGGCCGCCGCCCCTGGTGCCCTTGTCCCGGGGGCGGCCCACAGCACCGGGCGGGAGTGCCGCCCGGGGATGGGAGTGTGGGGTGTGCCTCCCGGGGGCGGAGGAGGGTGCGGAGCCGCCCGCGGCCCCCCGGGCCTGGCGGGGTGACCCGCCCCACCCTCCTCGCTGGGTCCGGGCCGGGCGCGGGCGGGCGGCGGGGCTCGGCGGGTTCCCCGCGGCCGGGGGGCGGGCGGGTTTCCGCGCAGCTTTCCCCAGGCAGTAGCAAGTCATCTCTGTCCGCGGCACCTTCTTCTCTGAGCCCGGCGAATTATTTTCTGTGGGGTTTTGGTTTCGTTTTGTGGGTTGGTTTGGGTTGGTTTTTTTTCGCATTCCAACTGTTGGAAAGGCTCCGTGCATCCTGAATTACCCATCACAGACATGTATCTGTTTCCTTCGGAGGAGGGATATGATTGACGGGCAGGAGTGTAAATTCGGGCCTCGCTCAGCTCTGGCAAGGCTGAAGTGGACGGTGTCCAGCATGGCCTGCCCAGGAGCTCTGCCTGGCCAATCCCCCTGCCTCCACATGTATCATCCACAGGCTCTTGGAGGGGAAAACTAGCCAGTCTACCGGATTTTTAGTCGGGAGCACTAAAAAAAACCCCGCCTTACTCCCCAGTTCCCTCTTTCCTTCCTGCAAATCCAAAAAGCATTGCAATAAAAAAGTGAAAACACGGCTCTGGTCAGCTACCCAAATAAAATAATAATTCTGCTTTTTGCAGTAAGAGTCGAATCGCAGCTATTCAGCACGTCCTGGTTTAAAACCCTAAAGTAGGAATTTATAGCTTATTTATAAAACATCAAGGTCTGCTGAAAGCCTGATGTTGGAATTACTGCCAGGTGCTGGGAGATAAGGGCACTGAAGTGCGTCGTGATACATCCTGCTCGAAAGACTTATTGTGGGATTCTTTGTCCAAGGTCACCACGATAGGCCTAGTACGTGTCTCCTTCTTTGCTCAGTGAGTAGGCAGGTGTAATAAAATTATAACTTCTCTTCCCTGTAGTGTGTGTCAGATAACTTGTTCTTTTTATCTTGTCTCTCTGTAGTTTTATTTTGAAGTAGTTCCCTAGAAATTTGATTACCAGAAACTATCCCCTGTAACGAGTACTGAAGAAGCTAGCTCAGAATTTGCATGTGCTTCCTAAATCTGGTGCAACTAAAGATCTTTTTATCTCTGTTAACAACTGGTTTTTAATTATTTTTTTTTCCATCTGACTTTTTTCCTCTTCTGATTTGTCTAGCATTGGCAGAGGAGGGGTTAGCCAGCTCTTAGACTCCATGGCCAATGCACATACTTGTCTCTGCAATTCTGTGACGGGCCACTAAAACGGAGTGAAACAGCAGAGACGTGCAAATCTTTGTTTCCCGCCTGCGTCTCGTTTCCCTGAAAAGAATCACCATGTGCTCTCAGTACTACTAAAATCGATACTTCTTTTTTTCTTCTCATATTCATCATAACTTTAGCATACTCATAACCTGCTGATCTTCCAGTCCTAATGCCGAAGCTTCAGGAGAAGTTGGGAGTGGGGAGGAGGAAGGGTTTAAGGGGAGCTCAGATTTCAGACGTCCTGCAGTGGGGAAAAGGGGTGAGTTAGGTCTTTCTTTTGTAGCTCTGGCTCTGAAA
This sequence comes from Aramus guarauna, assembly GCA_013400195.1. Classification (NCBI taxonomy): domain Eukaryota; kingdom Metazoa; phylum Chordata; class Aves; order Gruiformes; family Aramidae; genus Aramus; species Aramus guarauna. The sequence goes on along the minus strand of VXBL01002079.1, from coordinate 428,690 downwards.
ATCAAACTATTCTTTTATTCTCTCATTTTAGAATAATAGCATGATAATGGTGCTTTTCTTTCCCCTTTCTAGAATTAGTCCACTGTACTGTGGGGCTGCCACTTCAATTTCTTTCTGCTCAGCTACTCCTGTTTCGCTGGCAGCTTTTGTTCTTTCCATCTGTTTATGGTGCTGAGCAGGCTACAAAAAGAATCAACCAACTTCCTGAATGTTCTTGTTCTTTAACATAGATACAGAATGATGATGGGTGATCTGTAACACTGTACTTCACGTTCCTCGTTCTGATACGCTGTTACAGCCGGTTAGCTCTTCCCTCTGTGAGTAATGTCTGCCTTTGCTGTTACGCAACACAGCTTCCTGCTGCTGCTAGTCGGCACATGGGCACCAGGTCTGCTAGTGAGAAATGGCCGATGAAACTCCTCCCTTCCATCCCTCCATCTGGCATGAGTAGGGAAGCTACCTCTAGATCCACCTCAGGTCTTCCGGTGGGAATGTGACAAGCCATAGCACTGGGCTGCAGAGAGATTAGAGCTGCAGAGAACAGAAATTCGAAGTTGTAGGCAGTAACTGAACAGCTTCCTTCAGTCCAACCAAGTATTTTAGAGGCCTTGTTAAAGAACACAATGTCACTTTTCATTATTTGCTTCCTTTCCATTGGAAGCTCCTAGTCAGTGATCTGAGAGCATGATATTTAAAATGAAAAGGTTGCAGGGAGCTTGTTCAATCTCAGTTTTATTTCCTCCTTCAGCATCATTTTGCTGCTGTGGTCATGAGCATTAGGATGTATTGGTGACATAGCTTTACTAAGTCATTCTACCAGATGTTTGTTCTCCATTTGCGTTCTATTGTTACAAGCAGAAATAGCTAATAACATACTGATTTCAAAACGGAACTTGTGTACAAGGCGGAGCTAAAAATCTTACTCTAATTGTAACATTGCGTTTCTAGCTAGTGCCTTTACAGGCAATTTTCCCTCACTCTTTGTAAAAGAAATTTGTTAAGTATTTAATTTTATTTCCTTTTTTTTTTTTTTTTTGGTTTCCCTCACTTTTTTTAAAAGAAATTTGTTAAGTTTTTTATTTTTTTTTCTTTTTTTTTTTTTTTTTTCAGGGTTGACTTCAATGTTCCAATGAAAGATCACAAAATAACCAACAATCAAAGGTGAGCCATAATTTCCATCCCAGATGGATGCCCCAAAGTCTAGTTTTCTCTCTGATTTTAGCCCAGTTCTGGTACCCAGAATGCTACCATAATGAAGCTGCCATTGCTCGTGCCAGTATATTAAAGGTGTCTCAGAGAAGGTCCAACAATTGTTAATTAAAACCCCTGCAGTGATTAAAATTTGCTATATTTATTGGTAGTATCCAGAAGACCTTCTGCCTCCTGGTTACCCTGTGGTTGTTAACTTGTTGGCTGATGTTAGAATAATTGTTGTAGTACAGCATACAAAGACACAGGGTTTAGAAAAAGCAGTATCAAATGTCTTGTCTTGCTTGTCTGTCACTTGCAGGCAGGTGCCAGTTTTGTTCACCACAATATGCTCACAGCTCAACGTTCCCATTGTTTCTTTATTGGTTCAAGATCACACATTAAACCAGGAAGCCCGGTAATGTTCAAGTGTGTCCTGGCATTTCTTAGCTACAAGCAACCAGCAGAATTGAGATGACAAAATGCATTTTACTTCTGTGTCCTACATTGCCTGGAACAGCAAAGCATACAAAAACATGCTGGGACAGAGAATTTTGTTGATGTTTTCTGGATCGTGCTTCAGAATTGTCACGGTCCTTAGGAGAAGAGTAGGTTGGGTTAGCCCCACAGGGAAAGCTGTGCTCTGTGGGATGTGGTTAGTCTCCTAGGCATTTGTTCTGGCAAGGACAGGTTGCTAAGAAGCCCAGCCTTCCTTTTGGAGTTTTACTGGTGGTGATGCCCTGGTGTGTTTTGATGAGAGGTAGGCTGAACTATGTGAACACCAGAGGTAGGATGAACTTCTTAAGTAACTGTTCTGCCCAGCTCTTCCGCTCCACTTCTTTTGTCATTTTTGAGGGACAACTCCCAGGGCTCTTGTGTAAGTGGTCACTAGCCTGCTTGCCTGGTAAACTCTACTTGAATCCCTTTTAATTTGTTCTTCCCTGCTGTTACAGAATCAAGGCAGCTGTTCCTACCATCAAGCACTGCTTGGATCATGGAGCCAAGTCGGTGGTTTTGATGAGTCACCTGGGTCGCCCGGATGGTGTTCCTATGCCTGAGAAGTTCTCCTTGGCCCCAGTAGCTGTGGAGCTTAAAGCACTGATGGGCAGGTGAAGTAGAAAAGCAGTCCAGCATGCAACAGGCCCTCTCTGTCAGCAGACCTGGATGCTTTCCCTTCTGAAAGGTGGGATGACAGTGTGTATCTTCTTTTTGCAGGGAGGTCTTATTCCTGAAGGATTGTGTAGGTCCTGAGGTGGAGGCAGCCTGTGCTAATCCTGCAGCTGGCTCCATCATCCTGCTAGAGAACCTCCGATTCCATGTAGAAGAAGAAGGGAAGGGGAAGGATGCTTCAGGGAACAAGGTGAACCTTCAAACCTAGCTTTTGTGCATGCCTGCTCTGGTCTTAATACCTTGTTTGCTGCAGATTGACAAGGAGCCAGCAGCCTGTCTAAAATGCTGTTTGCTCTCAGAAGGATGTGGAGATCTTTACCTGTCCAGTCCAAAAAAAACCTGTACAAAATCCTTGTACAGGATTTTACCTGTACAAAAGTTTGAGTCAAACACATTGAATTTCCAAGATGAAACAGCTTAAGTGAAAGGCTATAGATGACTCTGCTGAAGGTGGAGTAGTCTGTAAAAGAAGGAAAAAGGAGCAAAATAAGGCTGTGCAGGAAATTGGTTGCTGCTTATTAAACTTTATTTTGTGATATCAAAACCAAAAAACAAGGTCTGTTGGAGATAGTTTGTTGTCACTGGGGCCATAAGAATGACGCTTCTTTCTTGGTTATCTGACTATGTTTTAATATAATATTTAAACATTCTGCAGCATAGGGATTATCATACCCTTTTATAAGCCTGTCTGCTCTCACGAGTAGTCATCTAGAACCAGGCTGCCTTGCACCTCTGACATTTTCTTGAAGGTCAGGAAGAATGCTTGCTCCAGACAGCTGCTTTTCTTAGCGATGGTGACCCTGTTGACTTTACGCAGGCCTTGGCTCCTTTCAGATTCAGTGCGTGGAATGGAATGCTGACATCATATGGTGCCCTTTAAGGGCTGACACAGGACTCCCATAGCCCAGAGAGCTAGTAAGCTTTTGCAGATGGCAATGAGAAATTGAGCAAGTCAGGAATTATTCACTGCTAGAACTGAAAGCCAATATAAAATCATAGAATATGGTGGCAGGGAGAAGAGTGGGGCAAGAATTTAATTTGCTTTGGGAAACAGTCCCTTGGTTTTGTGCGTTTCTGTAATTCTCAGATTATTTAGCTGAGTGTACGCACCCAAAGCCATGCTGAACCCAGCTGCTCTATATTAGAATACCTTCCTGCCATCGTCCCCATGGTGTGACATCTGGGTGCTAGCAGAGACGTCACTTGGGATGGTGAACTGCTAAAGCACTTGGAGAGGTGATTGCCTGACTGCCAGCCTGGGCCCTTCCTTAAAAGCAAGTGTCTGTCAAGTAGGTCTGAGCAGTCACTACTGTCAAAGTGAGCTCTGCTGAACTACATGAGCTGTCCCACGATGCTTGGAGGATGGAGAAAAAGTCTTTTAACAGAAATGCATCTGTTCTTGCCCACTGCATGCTAAGCTTATCTCCAGCTTTCACTGCGGCCTGTCGTAGCGTGCAGGTTATTTATAAGTTAATCCTCAATGCAGTCGCTAAATCAATCCTTCAGGAGCTCATCCTTGTTTACCTTTGGCACTTGGAGACCACACTTAATTTGTTCAGTAAACGAGCAGGAGTTTGTGTAATCTCATCTCAGCACTGCTTATCTCTACACACCCTTTCTGTGTTACCTATGTCCACCGCACAAAGCTGGAAATGTGTTGGGAGAGAGACTGAAAGGTTGGTAGTGCTGCAGTTCACTCCTGCTCTATTGCTGGACTAGAAACTTGAAGTGGGAACAGTCCTCAGGCCTGTAATAGCCGTCTCGGGGAGTTTAATGTGGAGTTTATACCATTTAAACCTTTTTGATGCTCCTAGTGGACTGGGAAAGAGCATATGAAATAGTGACCCACAGGATGAACTGATGAGTTTCTCCAGCCAACATTTCTTTGCTTTGGGTTTACAAGTCAAATTGCTGACTTTGACTTTAGTTTCAGAATCAACTCTGTGTACCTGAATAGGACAAACTTGTTCTTTCTCTTCTTAGATCAAGGCTGATTCTGCAAAAGTGGAGGCTTTCAGAGCTTCTCTTTCTAAACTGGGAGATGTCTATGTCAATGATGCTTTTGGAACTGCCCACCGAGCTCACAGGTGTGTATCCATTTTCCTTCCAGAGGCAGGACTGCAGAATGATGTCTGCCATGGAAACACACACAGCTTTGCCCTCAATGAGTTTTCACTTCCTTTGGGGCTTATCCCACGTTCATTCTGCTGTGTTTGTTCCTGAGTAATGGATTTAGTGGAGGTAGTTGTCAATTGTGTATTTTCTTTCAAGTTTGCCTCTGGGAACAGGAAACTCTTGAAGACTTGAATTGACTTTTTAGGCTTTGGAGATAGAACAATTGCTTGCTTAGGACTTGTATAAATTGTCCTGCAATTACAGCAGACTTCTTTTCCAAAAGATTAATAGCTCCATATTGATTATTCTCATGGAATGTGTTTAGATGTGTGTATTTGGAAACTCTAGTGGTTCTCTTTGAGCTTGACTTCATAATCCACCGCTATTGGAGGAAGACATCTCTGCTCTTGCTATGCTTACTTGCCTCTCAGCGTGTTGAGTCACTAGTTAACACTATGAATGTCTTACATATCAATATGTCTGTGCAAAAACAATCTCAGAAAGTAAACCTGTACAGCCATCTTACCAAACTAGGAAAACAAAAAACTTGTGTTTGTTTTCATGTAGGTAGTAGCTATTCTCATTGCTGCAGCTGACTAAAGGATTTGCTTTATAATGCTGTGAGACACAATGATGTTCAGACTGATAGAATTTTTTCCTCTCCTCACTCTTACTTTATTCTGCAGCTCCATGGTAGGTGTCAATCTGCCTCAGAAGGCCGCTGGCTTCCTGATGAAGAAAGAACTGGATTATTTCGCTAAGGCCCTAGAGAGTCCGGAGAGACCCTTCTTAGCAATTCTTGGAGGGTAAGACTCAAGAACATATTGACTCCATATTTCTCTGCAACTTCTCTGTAAGAAATTAAAAGTTATTTTGGCTTGGTTCAAACAAGTGCTTTCCTTTTAACTGCACCTACAGTTCCGATTTATAGATAAGTCCTGAGATGTAAGATGTGGTTTAGAGAGGAGGTAACCTTGTCTGCTCCTGTGATGATACTATCAGGGTCTGAGATAGTCCACAGCAGTTTGTTGTATGGATGAACCAGAAGAGCCGTTAGATACACACGATGGCCCTGAAACCTTGTCAGTGACCTTTCCTCTACAGTTCAGAGTACAAGCATCCTGCAGGCTCAGCACTCTGTAAGTTGACACGATCTGTCATTATGCAATGGTGACCTACTGTAGCTGGATGGGCCTCCGCTATTCCATGGCAGCTAGTACGCAAAGAAAACTTGAAGGTGCAAATCCAAGTGACTGCTTGTGCGTAGAAATAATTTCCCATTGCTGCTGCTTTTTGTCACGTGTGTACCCAGTTTAGCACTGCAGTTCTATGACAGTGTATTTCAGTTCATCCGGTGAATTAAAATCCTTTGTGAAGTAACACAAAGCTTGGACACCGTAACATTCCCATGTTCTTGGTAGAAGTCTGTGGCTTATTCCTGCTCTTTGCAGCCATAAATGTGTTTTTTAAGAAATAGTATTCAGTTCTCACATTAAAATTTTAAACTTTTTCTATGACCTTGGTTATAATGAACAATTCTTTTTTTCTTAGTACCCTTCCAAAGTTTACAGCTGCAGGTGACCCATCAATATGTGCTATATACTCCTCATTGCCTTTGATGGAAGTTGCAGGTATATCACCAGGGAAAGTTTGTTAGTTACCTTATCGGATGTTTGAGTTAGAGCAGCAGCTAGGATGGCCAAAATGTTAAAATATCAGGCCTATTAGGAAAGTCTAGAAGTGTTGTAAATCCCATGGGAACAAAATAGCCTTTTTCAAGAGGTGCATATCCCAGTCTAGGAGCTTGATACTGAACTCATTGTGTGGCCAAGGACCGATGAATGCCAACTGCACCTTAGTGAGTCACAGGAGGAGCTCTGAGAGCAGGTCAGAGCCAGAAAACACTTACCTGTTTGAAAGCACCACTGTTCCATTGGCAGTGCAGCTGGTTCCTAGGTGGGATGGCAGATCAAGCAGCTCTTGCTCGATTGTACCAGAGGGAAGTCACACTTCAAAGCTGTATGTAGTTCAGCTGCATGTTTGCTACTGCTTATATAGAACAAAAAACTGGACCTAGAAAATGAACTGAGAGCAACTGTACTAACAAGGAAAGTGGAAAGGAAATGTGTTGGCAAAGAAAGACCATGTGCAGGAAAGTAATTCAGAGCCAGCAGCAGGAAAGAAAGAAAGGAAAATGTAATTCACCTTCACGTCTCCCTTTGTCTGGAGCTGCCTGTGGCAGGATGGGCCCTGCAGGGGTTTGCTGTGGCTCTGTCCCATCCCATCAATGCTTCTCTACCAGTTCAGTTCCCACAGTGTAGCAACATCAGCAAGTTCACGGCTTAAACTGGGGTTGGTGGCTGGTGCACACCAGAGCTCTCCATGGTCACTAAGGTTGGATTTGTAGGGGCAATACCTATTTCTTATGGTTAGGTCTGAAAGCATTTTATTAATGAGATATCATTATCCCTGTTTTAGAGATGGGGAAGCTAAAGCAAGAAGAGGAAATGGCCTTGTCTAATGTCACCAAGCAGGGCATGGTCAAACTACGACTAGAGTGCAAGTCTCCTGAGTGCCAGCCTAGGTTTGGTTCAGGGTTGTTTCCTTAGGTCTTCTATGAAGCTTTCTTTTAGATAACAATAAAAATACCATACATGGCATTAAAGATGCAAGACAGGAGACTTGTGCCTATTTACTGCCTCCTCTGCCATTCCTATATAAAGTAATTTTGGCATTGTTGTCCATTATCATTTGTATCTTGTGCCAGAAGTCATCTGCTTTTGGGCAGGGCAGTTCTGTATCACAGATCATCCTCGTAGCTTGAAGCTCTGCTGTGAGTGTGATGGGTTACAGGAGCTGGGCACATGGTAGCTGTGACAGAGGATCCAGGGTTGGACGGTGGTTGTGAATGGCAGTGCTCTGATCACTGCTCTGCCTTGCTGGACGGTCAGGAGAAATCAGGCTCCAAAGTGCCAGGCAAGGTTTATATTTAATGAGGAAAAAAATGGAGGGTTGAACAATGCTCTTGTAAGTTGATGTTTAATGCTGGCCCGCTAAATGGTCAAATTCCCTTTCTGCCCACTCCCAACAGCTCCCTTGTTGGATCATTCTCTCAGAATGGCCTTGGCGTGCCACAATCACGATATTGTCATTACTGAATAGCAGTTGATTAAATCTGCTTTGATCCAAGAAATTCTTGTGAGGCTTTGTGCTGTCTTAGCTAAAGATTACTAGAGAGCAAGTTCTGTCTGAGGTGATTTGGGCAGTGGCTACGTTATTCATTTTTCTTCCTTCTCTCTCTCGCCAGAGCCAAAGTTCAGGATAAGATCCAGCTGATCAGTAACATGTTGGATAAGGTCAATGAGATGATCATCGGTGGTGGAATGGCGTTCACCTTCCTCAAAGTGATCAACAACATGGAGGTATGAAAAAAGCAATTCTGTGTCTGCTCCTAGTAAAGAATATGGTCAGAATGTCCCTTGTATATTCCGGTATTGAGAACTGGTTATCTTGACTCCTTGCAAAAGCAGGGAGCACTGAGAAGTTACTTGACAATCACTCTGCAAAATTCAGATTACTGCCTATGTCTAGCTAGGTGCTTTAAGAAAACGGTCTTTCCACAATTGCTGTCTGAACAGTTTGGCTTTGCTGCTGCTGTTCTGTAATAACCAGTAGCTAAACAAACGCCTCTCACTTTTCCCAAATAATTTCTCTAGATTGGCAACTCTCTGTTTGATGAAGAGGGATCAAAAATTGTCAAGGACCTGATGGCCAAGGCAGAGAAGAACGGTGTGAAGATTACTCTGCCTGTTGACTTCATCACTGCAGACAAATTTGATGAGCATGCACAGACTGGAGAAGCCACAGTGGCTTCGGGCATTCCTGCTGGCTGGATGGTAGGTTTTAATAGGCAAGGGACTAAAGGAAGTAAGAGGCAGCAGTGGGGAAAGACACCTCTTAAAGGAGAGGAAGGAGTAATTGTGATCCTTTGCAAACATTTCTGAAGGCAGTCAAGCTGCCTAGAGTTTTAATGCTTTAATGAAAATGAAACCCTGTGGTTTGTCCTGAATTTTTAAGTGTAAAGTAGCTTTTGTGAGATTTGGATTAAAACAGCAAAATTCTTCTAAAACCTTCAGATCTCAAATGCAGTAGAAATCTCTTTTATTTGACTGGAATTTAAGTAGAGTTGGCAACAAGGCTTCAAGCATCTGACATTGATTTAAAAATTACTTACTCATACTAGGAAGATCAGTACCACATCAAATTCCATCCTACTGCAGCAGCTGCTGGCAAATCTCTCTGTTCTCAGTATTCATTGCATACAGAGAAACACTTGCTTCATATCTGGGGGCGAGGGGGAAGCTTCTGAGGATCCCAGTTAGACGGTGGTGATTTGAGATGAGGGTGGGCAGTAAGTGTATCTGTGGCTTCTCTTTTCTTAGGGCTTGGACTGCGGCCCTGAAAGTGTGAAGAAGTTTGTTGAGGTTGTAGGAAGGGCCAAGCAAATTGTGTGGAATGGTCCAGTTGGTGTCTTTGAGTGGGACAAGTTTGCCAAAGGAACCAAAGCCCTAATGGACAAAGTGGTAGAAGTAACTGGAAAGGGCAGCATCACCATTATCGGTAAGTAGTTGTGTGTTGTCTTAATGCAACAAGGAATCTTCTGCTTGCCAGTACCATGTTAAAAGACTTCTCAAATTGTTTTTCTTTCCTAATGTTTTCATCTGTCAGTCAGCTTGGAGAGAGGCCTTTAAAAACTGCTGTATGTACTGAGTATTTGGAAGCAGGACCAGCCCGTTCAAGGCTATGGCCCTTAAGTTGAACAAAATCTGGATTTCTGTTGTGACGCATTGATTTTGTTTGTGCTACAGGTGGTGGAGATACAGCTACTTGCTGTGCAAAGTGGAACACTGAGGATAAAGTTAGCCACGTCAGCACGGGAGGTGGTGCCAGCCTGGAACTGCTAGAGGGTAACTGTTCTTTTCTCTTAACTCCTCTGAGCAAATCGGGTAGTTCTGGGTGCTCTACCATGTGTCGATACAACGCACAACAATAGAGTGGATGTCTTTTCTGTTCCACCAAAGACCCTCCCCATTGCTCTTCCTTTGTAGTCTTCCTAGAGGAAGAGAGGAAAGAAAATGGAGTATTTGTGCAAACAGCACAGCCTGCCACTCCCAGAAAGCAAAAATGCTGGAATCGAAAATAAACTGGCCTTGAGAGCGGGCTGTCTTTTGTAGATGATCCCCTGAGACATGCTAACCGGACTGTTTCAAATGTCCAGTTTCTGTTAGGGAAATGTCATCAGAATAGTCTCGAATTTTTGCCAGAAGTCTCCTTTTCAGTGCATTATTTGAAATTCTCTGGTTTTGGGGAGCCCTCTAGTGACCACTTACGAACCTGCACGAGGGTACTTGGAATTCAAAATGGTGAGAATTTACAGGATTCTTCTAATGAGTTACATTGTACTCTAAATGAGTTTTCATTTCCTCTGGTAATTAGCTGTTTCCCAATATGTGTAAATTATCTAATGCTGTCAACTTCTCTGTAGAAGAGAAACTGCAGTAAACTGCATTGCAGCTGTTCGTTTCCAGCAGTTACACGCGAGACAAAGCTTTTGTTTCTGTTGCCTAGGGAGTGATGGTAAAGGGAAAGAATGCAAATGGCTAGAAGGAAACACTGTGCAACCGATTTATTCAAAAGGACAAACTTGTCTAAGTTTTGGCCTAAAATGTAGGTTTGTGTGTGTGATCTTTTAAATGTAACGGAAGTCTAGCTAATTAGAAAAGCTTCTGAAGATTAAAAAAAAAAAAAAAGGCTAAAATACCCCAGCAAACTAGCAAGTTGTGAACAGTGTTAAAATTCAGTACTGCCACACAGCTTGAGTATTTAGGTTTTCAAAAAAAAAAAATCCACCAAAAAACCAAAACCAGAATGGTCTGTCTTCGTTAAAGTAGGGCAAAACACTAAAAAATGCTTTAGAAAATATGGCATTTTAATAGTCATACTCAAAGATGAGCATATTTCTTGCTTCCATCAGTTGGCATGAGGCATGTAAATATCTAGACCTGGGTGTTTTAGTCCCAGAAAAAGACTTGAGACTGGTAGGAGTCTTTGTTTCTTTTTCTTAATTCATTCTTAAAATTTCCACCACACACTCCAGAATTCAATTTACATGCCACTAGGGATTGAAGAAAGTATGCAGCAGCTCCCTAGATCCACTCAAAAATCTGTTTGCCATCAAACTTAATGGAAAAAGATCTTTGGTGTTTGGATCTGACCCTAGCAGAGACTTGGATAGAAATTTACCATTATTGTTAATTGAGAATTGATGACTGTGGTACGTTAAGAATCTGCTGACATACGCTTGCAGCTGTGCTCTGGATACTCACTACAGCCCTAAAAATATTTACTGTGGAACAGTTTAAATGTAACCCATATGCTTTAACATCCACAGTCGTCAACAGGAGTGTATGTAGAGCCAAGCTCTTCCATTTTTTAACCTATAATTTCTGATTTATTTTTTTTTTTTAAATGTTGCAATTGCAAGTGTAAAGCTTAGTTGTTTGAGTGCAGAGGGGTTCTTAACTTTATTGGTAATTTTTAACTGCTAACAGGTAAGGTTCTTCCTGGTGTGGATGCCTTGAGCAACGTGTAGAGAACAGAGTATCGCCCCACTCCCGGTCCTGTGCACAGCCCCTGAGATTCAACACTTCAGCGCTTCTGTATTTCAACTCTGCGATAGGCAGATCACAGAATGTAAACCGAAACTGGACAGGGTTTGAGAAGAAGACAGCAGAGATATTTTACGACTGCAGTTTACATGATGTGGATTTGTCCACTGTTCTCCCACTTGAATTAACGTAGTGAGTTTAAACTGTTGTTGTGAATTTAGAGTGTATATATTTATATTTTGCCTTTTCAAAGAGATTAATCCCTGTTAGACATGTCTGTTTCTCAGAAAGGAGTGCACTGTTTAGCTTCAATGTTCTTAGCAGGCATTTTCATCACTTGACACGGTTCAGAAACAAGAGGGGACTCCAGTTTTTTGGAGGCTGATTGTAATAGCTGCTGAATAAACATATTTAAAGTGCTCCCAGTTTGTATATGGTCCTTCTTTCAGATTTTTAGAAAAGTCTACATTAAAATACCTTCTTCCTAGCATCAGAAGTTGGAGATATTTTCCTTTTTGCACTAATTACAATATTTGCAACTATCCTTCTATTTTTGTCCAGTGAATCTATAAGCACCCAGTGAATTTTGTTGGTAAGGAAGTAGATTTTTACGGGTCTGCTATTAAAACTTCCATGCCATCAAGTAATAAAATAAGATGAAATTTTGAATGTGCAAGTCTAATAAAAAAAAGTGCAAATTACAAAGTTGTTCTCATCTAGAGAACTCGCCTCATAGCAGGCAACTAATGCCTCTAATCCAACTATAGGGGAAACTTTGAAGAAAGAGGCAGGTAAAAACTGAGTCACAGGCAAACAGAACTGCAATGCGCCTTTGCTCAAGTTTGCAGTCCTAAAAGCACTGGAAGTAGTGAAAAACCATGCAGTTGGACAATCAGGTTTGTGTGTGTGGCTTAAGTGCGTTGCAGAACCGCAAGCGTTGTCAGTGGAGGACCACCAACATTGTGTAAATATATAAAGTCAGGATTTCCATTTTGACTGTCGTGCACTGGCTCCTCTGCTTGCTGTGGGACCCAAATGTGAGCACAGGGTGGCTCTAAACCAAACCCAGGACTGCTCCAAACTCGGATTGGCTTCTGAGCATCCAAAAGCGTGTTTTCGGCAATATTAGCAATCATGGCTCTGCTTAAAAGAACTGTAAGAAGAGGCCACGCTCCAGCTGAACTGCTTGTGTATCATCCTGCTGGATCAAAGTAAGTGATGTAAAGCAGCGATTGCCTGGTTTTACTCCTAGTGAATTCCCAGCAGGTTTTTAGTATAAAGCAACCAGGACGAACCATGGAGAGAATCTTTGAGGTAAGCAGTAAGCCACAACACAGAGTATGCTTTTAAGTTAATTTGCATGTATGTATATTATATTACCAAACCAAAATGAAAGCATGTGTTATAAACAGACACAGCCTATTTGCCAAATTTTACTCAGTCACGGTGGGATGCGAATTAAAACCCAATAACGCTGAAATGTGTGTAAAGCTGCTCATACTCATTACATTTTAAAGCTAAAAGTGACTATTGCAAAGAAAAGAAACTAGAAATCATGCAAATGACTGCAGTGCTGTGGTTTTCACCTCCTCCTCCCCTCCTTTGTAAATCTCCCAAGCATTGTCTGATTACGCATGAATGATGCAGATTTTTGCTAGGATTGCTTTCTTGCTGTTACTCATGTTTTCCAGGCAGGGGTGCAGACCTCCGACAGCTGCAGTAACGAGGCAAAGAAAGGAGCGAGCTTGTCTGCCACAAAAAGAGTATGGATTTTGGAAATCCAGTACTACAAAAACAAACATTCCACCATGTTTTCTAGCAGATCGTTCTTGTCTGGCTCTGGCAAATGAGGCCACATGACAGCATGGCTCATTTTAGTGTCACTCTTACACCCCAGTGTTGTGGATTCCCATGGAGCAATAGCAGCCTTTCCCTCCATAGCCCCCTTCTTGGTGTTCACAGTGAAAGGTTGGCGTAAAACCCTCTGCTGGGTTTTTAACTCTCTTCATTGAAAGCCACAAAACAAAGCTATCTGTAATCAAATAGGGCAAGGTGTAGTAATGTTCCATGAATACAGGTATCTTGAAAACATTTTTCCACCTGACTTTGGATGCTTGCTATTCATCTCTAAAATGTCCTTTTGTTTCCATGTGGCTTGTTTTAACTAAGGCAACGTTCAGCTCTCTGTGTTCAACAGAGCAAACCTTGTACAGCAAGGCTGCAGACAAACTCAGCTTTATGGGTAGTACAGAAAAATGGATTATGTCTCCCTGCATAATTTACAATCTACTGTTAACTACAGGAGGTAGAGAAAGCATTTTTGTGTTGTAAAACATGTAATCAATGGTACTCGAAAAAGTTACTCAGTAGTAAAAATGGCACTCACCCCATAGGTGACTTGACATCATGAACATCAGCTCTGAGGTGGCAGAGGGGGCCCAGGACATCCTTAAAATTTGCAGATCTGGCTGCACAGGAGGCCAGCTGTGGCAAATGTATCTTTGTAACCACTAAAGTGTCAAAACATTTTGCTATGGCACTGCCTTTCCAAGGGCCTCCTGTGGGCAGCGGCCATTTTGTGAGTGACGCCATGACGGTGGGGAAGGCATCCCTTTCTCTTGGAGGGAAGGATGAACATCTCAGTCCTCTTTTTTGCTGTGCCTTCCCCTTGATGCCTCCCTTCTTGGTGTTCCTCACGGCCTAGATGGTATTTCACAGAAAACTTTCGTGCCTTTAGCCCCAAGGTGCCTGTGTGTCCCAGGCCTGTTGGAGAGGTGCGACCTCCATGGAACACTCACCCAGACCACCTCTCCTCCATCGGCCAAGACGTGGAAACCTAAAGGAGCCTACAGAGGCAGCTCCTTTCCGACCCAGGGCCGCGCAGCGAGGGCTGCGTTCCCGCTCAGCGCTCGGGCGGTCAGGCGGCGGCGGGGCGGGAGGACTACACTTCCCGGCCGCCTTTGCATGCGCTGGCCCAGCGGGGGATGCCGGGTGCCGTAGTTGCAGCCGCCTGGTGAAAGTTAATAACTGAATCTGGGGTAGGCACTTCCCAGAGCTCCTCGGTGTCTCTCATTGCCATGCCGGCTTTGTCACCTCGGAGGGAAGAGGAGCAAGATGGATGAGCGGGCGGTCGCTGGGGCAGGCGCCCGCCGGGTAAGGAGCGGGTGTGGATGAGGGAGGCTCGGGCCGCCGCTGCGAGGCCGGCTGCCTGAGGGGAGCGCGGCTGGCTGCTACCCCGCCGGCCCCCTCCCGCGACGAGAAGGGGGGCCGTGACTGCCCTGCCCGGCCGGGATGCCGGGCTCGGGGGCAGGTGCAACGGGGAGCGGCGCTGGGGTTCCCCCGCCGGAGGGGCTGCTGAGGCGGCGGCGTGCGGCGCCGGCTCCCGCCTAACGGCCGCGGTGACCCCGGCCCTCCCCTGGCGCCCCGCTCCTGCCCGCGCCCCCCCCGCCTCCAGCCTGAGGTAAATGCCGGCGTCCTCCCGCGCTGCCCCCGGCTCGCACCTCCCGGGACGGGGCTGACTGCCCCGCGGCTCCCCCGAGGCGGGCTTTACCCCCTCAGAGCCCGGGGAGGGGCTCCCTCACGGGGACCGTCTCCTTCCCCGGGCGAGGTGGACTGGTGTGGGGCAGTGCTGTGGCTCAGCCCGCGAACCCTAAAACCATGTCCAGTATTTGGGGGTCGCCGCGGACACCCCCAGTGGTCTCAGGAAAGTCTTGCTATGGGCAAGTGGCAAGGCAACGAGAAGGCTGTGAGGGCTTGCAGTGTGGACTGTTTGATGTGTGTTGTAGCAGGGACAGAGGAGTTGGTGCGAAGGAGAGAGCAGAGCCGTCCTGTCCCTTCCTAGGTCCATTTTCAAGTCTAGGTAATGGAAGGGGATATTTTACTACCTGCAGTCCTGCAGAGGAGGTCCAGGGCCTCTGCCCCGGCCACAGCTGCAGAGTCCTCTTCCCTCCAGAGTCCCTGTCCCTGCCGGCCCCAAACACTCACAGGAGCTGATCCGCCTCTGCCCAGACTCTGAATTCAGCAGAAGTGACTCCAAATCCTCCTGCTTTCATCTCTGAGAGAACAAAATGCCAGTTTGTGGGTGATGACCCCCGAAGAGTTAATAGCTTTGGGTTTGCATCCTCGCCTGGAAGAGAGTGGGGATCCCACCAGCCCCTTGAGCCATCCCGCTACTTCTTCATGGTCTGCCCTTGGGTTGAAAGATTATGCCTTTCATTAGCAGATTGATTCAGGTAGGCCCATAAATATTCACCGTGAGTTTTACCACATGGTTGAAGCAGAAGCACAAATCCTATCTGTCTCAATTCCAGTATACTTTTTGAGGAAGGTGTGGGCTGGAAGGCCAAATCTTTAGCGTGGAGGAGCTGTGGTGGACACAGGAACTCGGGTGACCTCCAACACCCATTGCTTTTGCTTGATGCTGTAAATAGCCGGCAACTGACTGAATCGCCAGCACGGGTAGCATAGCCCAGAGCTTCCATAGTGCAGGCTCCTGGGAGGCTGCTCTGACTTCTTATGAAGTTCTGGCCCGTGGCATCCTTACCTGGAATCTACCATCGTGAGATGCATAAAGAAGATCCCCATTCAATTTTCAGGTAAAAACTTTCTGAGTGTCACCTCTGATAAATGATCCTCAATTCAGCCCTAATGCAGCATAAAAAGGATAATTCCATTTTAGTTCACTTTTCATTTTTATTCCACTTTTTAATGATAATTTTTCATTAAGCATCTAATCTTGTCCTAGCATTTCTCATCAGTAAGGCTCAAGGTGCTTTACGAAAGAGGTAAAAATATGATTATTCCAATTATCCTTATTAAGGCTTCGGTTTTGGGCAGCTTCTGCAGATAATATAGGTCATAAATAATTAAGAGTAGAATCTAATTAAAAGAAATCCCCAGTTGTAAACCAAAGTGCCACACTGAAGAAGCCAGTCTTCAAAGGCATGGTCTTGTAACCTAATCTCCCTGATCAGAACAGCATCCCATTAACCCGCAAATCTTCACTCTCCTGCCCTATCTGCCCCAACAGCAGGTACTTCCACATGCCTGTGTGGGACCCAAGAGGGGGAGAGGGTCAGGGAGTTTCAGTGCCCAAAAGCAGTCTGGAGAGTGTTCTCCTATTAAAGTCCCTTATCTTGTCATTTGAATAAAGGTCTTGTGTTTGGAGGCTTACCCAAATGTACAGCCTGAACTGAGCAAGGTTAGGTGTAGAACTAATTTAGTGGGTTTTTTTAGCAGAAATAGTTTTTGGAAATTAGAAGAATTGCTCAAGCTGGAGTCTAGAAGATACAAAGAAGGTTACAGCCTGGATCCAGTTCATGCATGACCGAAATAGAATTCTGACCCCAAAACTTGCTCTGAACACCTTGTCAAACTGTATCAAAGTTGGACATGAACTTTCATATTTGGGAGTTTAGGCTCTAGATTGCTAGTGCTAAACTGGGTCTGTGTATCCTGACACCTGCATGTCCCCACTGTAAGCTGACTATCTTGGGACCACTGTTTATCTATATAATTCAGCAGTAGAGCTACGTGGATAAAATCCTTGTTCTCATTCCAAATACCTGCTGTCACATATTACTTATTCTGTGGGAATGTTTTTGCTCCGATTTGTGGTTGCGCAGTGTTCGGCAATGACCTAATTGCAACGTTCTCATTAGGCAGAGAAATTTCTGAGTTTGGCTTTATAGTTTACCTTCTCAGTAAGTAAATCATTGCTCCGTAACACCGTCTGCTATCAGTACTGTCCCTTTAGTGCAGTGTTTTATGTGGGATCATAAGGCTGATGAAGGCACTTTGAAGCATGTGTATCTACAACAGCTTCTCACACTTTACCATTGTATTATCTAACTTAGCTCAGAGCAAGTGCAGACCATCTTGTCAATGAAAATGCCCGAATCTGCTGACCTATAGCAGCTTGCAGCTATCTTAATTTGGCATTAGGTAATTTCCTTGGAAGTTGACGATATATGAGCAGCTACAAATAAAGCTGAAAAAGGCCAGACTGCCTTTCTGTTTCATCATGAGGCTTAATCTTGGCCAGGGAATGCTGGTATAATTTTCAAAGGTAACTCAAAGGGATGTTGATTGCAAGTTACATTAAAATCAGTCCCTAAGTCCCTTTAGGGTCTTGGAGAGACCTATATCTTGATGTATCTGTGCCGTAATTTCTGCATTTGTGTTGTGTTAAACTGTAATTCAGTCTCATATGCTGGAAGCTTTGACTAGTAAGGCACAACTGGAGCTCCGAGTAATGCCGGAGTACTGGAAATGTACTACAAATGACAGAAGGGAACCTACAGAAATAAGGAAGCAGGGAGTGCAGACATTTTGAGCAGCAAAAAGAGGGAGGGTGAGAACAGAAGGAAGTGGGGAGGGACAAAGGAAAGAAAAATATAAAAGAAAAAGCAGGAAGAAGACTAAACCACCACTGTTCTAGGTGACGATCGGTGTGGTGTGGGTGAGGCTTTGCAGTTGAACCAAGTTTCCCTAAGAACATTATTATATGCCACTTATGGGAGGGAAGAGAAGGGAAGAGGGTTCCTGGAGAAGTGCATATCCACACAATGAAGCCTTTGGTTTCTTCCCTTGCACATTTGTAGAGCGCTCACGTCTTTCCCCTACCCCAGGAGACATTCCCATTTCCTTTCATTTACCGGTGTTTGGAAGGCGGAAGGAGATGAGGCACTGTTGGGTTCCCTTATTAACTTAATCTGTGGGAAGCCCTACATAAATCATTGAATTTCCTAGTCTTGATAGAGCGAGATATTTGTACAGTGAAGTCAAACAGAAGATCGAGGTTCCTGCACAGGGAGGCTTTGACGCTGTTCCAGTCCTGTGCCTGTGACTCTTACGCGTGCATTTCTTTGAAGTCTGAAGCTTAGGAGTCTGCATTAATGATCAAGGGACAGAGCTGAATACGGAATTTGTATGGTACGAAGGTAAAGGTGTGGGTATGAATGTGGGAAGAGAATATTCTAAGAGCAGTCTGGCATGTATAGTTAATAATATTAAAAAAAAGTAATCATGTTAATTTCCTATTGTTACTCAAGTTCTCAAGGCTCTTAGTGTTTTCTCATTCCTTGTACGTCAGTGATCTCTTGCTGGGTCCTGTCATGTCCAAAATATTAACTTCCTTGAAAAATAGAAAACTTCAGATTTGAAACCTTTTGTCCTTTTGTGCAGTGGGAAACTTGCTCTGATCCCTTAGGCAGGAATCTCTGTTCTTCATGCAGTGTTTGAGAGTGCTGTGCTTGGCATTTGGCTGTCACTCCGTCCCACTCAGCCAAGTGTCGGTGATCCCTGAATGCTTAAAAAGTTTCTTGGGACGCCACAGATGTGAAGCTCTTCTGAACTCGAGACTTTTCAGGAGCAGAATGCATTAGAACAATTATTTCTGATTTTGATTTAACAACTATGTTGAAACTCACTTATTTTTACCACTGTGTGTGTTCCGTCTAGGGCTCTTAGCTGTTTCTCTAATTCAGAAGCTATTCTTCCCATTTTTTACTTCATAAAGTAAAACAGTCAAAGTAAAATGCTGTGTCTCTTGCTACACTTAATATACAGATACCTGCTGACTGAAACAGTGAAATAGACCCTGGGTTTCAATTTTTGATCTGCTGTCTTAATTGCTTTTTCCAGAATTCCACCCATATTGACGCTTTTTCTTGATTGAGCAGCAAATCAGTTCCCCTCTAAGCCCCAGGATTACTAAAATTCAGATTTCTTTGAAGAAGCCAAGGTCAGACTTTCTGCTTATACATAGGGACCTTATGAAGCAGATCCTAAGGTGGTATTTATGTCCTACCAGATGTGGAGCTGCTTTCAAAATACTGGCACTAAGCACCAGGGATTTGCAGTCTTGCTCTGGATGTCTCCCATGCGGTGGAGGGGTATAGACCTACCAGAGGGCTCTGGGAGTGAGCACGGGGCCCTCACTGGTATTGCTTACACTCCCACATCATTCAATTCAGCCGTGGCTGCACAATCCACCTGGTGCGAGGGTTGGCTGTGCCCCTCACGTGGCAAAACTGGAGGCTCCAGGCCTCTCCCCATGAATGACCAGGATCACTTTCTCAGCCTAATGTTGCTGCTGTAAACTGAATCTCTTCAGCATCCCAAATACTTCGAAGCCATCCTCATTAACAAGTTGAGTGCCTCCCAAGGGAGGGATGGTGAGTCCAGCCCCAGCAATGCAGAGCTGAGCTGGGACAGCAGCTCAGAGCTTGGCAGCCATTCTCCAGTAATGACTTTACTCTGACTCAAGTTGATAGGGCCGCATTATGAAGTCTTATGTATTTTATTTTTTTTTAACATTGAATTTCTCTAGGTATATAATACCGTAGCATAAATGAATATTTATGAAGGTGTCTGAGGTCTTTGGATCAGATATGTCATATAAAGCTCTGATCCAAAACCTACTGTAGCCCAGCAGAAAACCCCCATCTCTGACATTGTTCTCCTCTCTTGCCCCCAGGGAATTAAAAAGACAAATTATTTTAAGCAGTTCAACATGTACTGAGCTTTAGTTCGTTTGCTAAGAAAGAGTATAATGTCTTTCCAGGACTATGTTCAAAACTAAAGAACAAAGAGCTACCTTGAAAAATGGCCATTGGGAAGCAGACCGGCAAAAGCCAAGAAACTTGAGCCCTTTGCTAATGAATACTCTGTCCTTAACTCACATTGTCTCTTTTGTTTCCCACACTTTCATGAGCTGCACATGGATTCAATTTGCCAGTCTTTAACCCTTCTTACTGATGCCTGATCTGTGCATGGTTTGGAAACTAGGACAGCTGTCACTTAGGTACTTGGCTTTGTTTGGGTTTTTTTTTGTTGGTTTGTTTTTTTTGTTTTTTTTTTCTCCTGATCTGTTTGTCCCTGTACAGTTTCTGGCTCAGATGAGGTAAAGTAATCCAGGAGGGGTGTGGACAAGGCTTGGGCGCATGATGGGGAGAGGGAGTGAAAGCTTTTCCAGCTCCTTGGCAAAGGGTGTAACAGAGACAGGGCTGGGAGCAGGTTTGCTTTGATTAAAACATAGTAGCTTTGCCACTGTGACTACCTCAGGGGAAGATGTTGGTGCTATACTAGGACTTTTTTTAAGAAGAGCTGTTTTTCTTGGCATAGCTCTAAAATTGATGGAAAGTCAGGGTGGAGCCAAGGGATTTGGCATCATGGGAACTTCTCACACCAGCTTGTCTTTTTGCTACAGCACAGCAGAAGTGCTTTCTGCAGAGAGAAGCATTAAACATCAGATGTTTATTTGTAAAAGTGAAATTTATTCCAGTGAATGATGACTGCCCAAAGTAAAAACACTTCTTAGTAATTACTGTATTGAATCCAAAAACATAACTAGCTCATAGAGTTGCTGCTTGCTAAATTGATAAGGATCTAATTAATCATACATTTAAAACAAAAATGGCATTCCATATAAAACCATAATGCATTTTTATTCCTCCTTTTTCTTCTAGATAACTATTGAACAAAGATCACCAGCAGAGAGTGCTGGTGTTCTTCCAGCATGTGGCAGCAGCTTCTGAAATTGATTGTAAAATCTAATCAGACTTTGTTTCATGATTCTATTTTTAGTTTTTCGTTTCTGTGAAAATGAAATGTTAATCAATTATCTGTAACTTGATATCTTGCTGTCTCTAATTATCAATCTTTTTGTAGGTTACTACAGGAGAAAGATTGTTTTTAGGAGCACAACTATGTGCTCAGAAAAATTATAATTGCCACTCTTTGAAGTAATTATTTAACAGAATTTTATATATTTCGTTCCAATGCATTTGACCTTTTTTATGCATAACATTATTTCTCCTTTCATTTATCTTTAATTTCATGTGCAAAATAATCTGTTTACTGTTCAGTACAGCTTCTATGTAGTAGGGGAAGATGGTCCTGCTCCCACAATTAGTAGAGCTCTAGCATCTATGTGGTGCTCATTGTTTCACTGAGACCATACTTTGAACCTTCCCAGGCAGTGGAAGGTTGCTTCCAGTCAAAGATTACTTTTGGTTTTGCCTCTTCAGTTCTGAGTCTGATTCTGATATCAATATTAAGGATGAGTTGCAAAAGCTTTAAATCAAAAAGCACCCCTCTCCCCCGTCCCCATGGTATTTATCAATACAGTTGCACCATTATAAGTCCTGGAGAGTTGGAAGAGGTTAGGCTTTTTTGGTTTCAAATCAGCTGTGGCTTTCCCCTGTTAATCTTTATGGTCATTGAAATATCAGGATTATCACATCTGTTTTATGCTGCAGAACCTGCTGTACATCTCGCGGTCTTGTGACTTCATACATTCTTTAGTCATCAAGAGCAAACAAAGACTGTGTTGAAGTGCAGGGCCTCCATGCCTTACTCTTACAGTTCACTCTGATCCAAAACCATTGAAAGTTAAGGGAATCTTTTAATTAATTTCAGCAGATTTTGAAGAGACATCTGTTTTTAAAAAGGCATGAGAGGCAAGAGTGCAGAGAAACAAGGGAGATGGTCAGCTCTCATACACCAACATCACATACACAGACATCAGTTAAAGGCTTACAGGTCTTTCTTCGGGAGAAGAACCGTGTCTTGGAAGGAAATCTTTTTTTCCATATTAACCCTGCTGTCCTTATTTTGCCAAAACTACATTTAAGTCTATGGGGACTGGGATGTGAATGCATTTAGAGCAAAGCTGAAACATTTAATTTGTTTTTCCATTGTTGGCAGTTGTTTATCACTCTTCTGGTTACACAGATTTCTTCCAAAATTCTCCATAAAAAGGGGCCAAGGTTCAGCAATTAGAGTAATTCTCTTTATAGGTGGTACCTGATCAATCAACTCATGGGTGACACATCACTGCTGACCTATATATTGCATTTCACTCTGGTAAGCTGTTCCTTTTCTCCTCCTTCCTGCGCAGGCTCTTTCTTCACCCAAGAAAACTTGCTGGACTTGACTTACACTCCATAAGAGGTACCATCCTACCAACGTACTTTTAAAAATCTTCACACGCAGTAGCATACAAAACCTTAGATGAGCAGGAGCTATGTTACAGTGTAAATCACAACATAGACAAGACGTGAAGTTGGCTATGCAAAAGCCTCTGTAGCAATTACTTCTCTCCCAGAAGTTATATGGTCATTAAATTTTTATTATATAGAATAATAAATTTGTGTAGAAAGATACAGCAATTACTTAGTCAAGGACAGAGAAATACACAGTGCATATCTATTCCTGCTCTTGTGTTTTGAAAAGTAGAATATTTCTAGCGATTCCGCACATGTCAAGTTTCATGGTAGTAATTTCTGGTGGTGTTGGTCTATGAACCTGTCGTTGCCATCTGTTGGTGAATGATAGCTGATTTTACATAAAATTCGTGCCTCATCCTCATGTTCATCAGACTGATTTTGTTTCTCCTCAGAAATCATAGCTATCTCCAGCCATACCCAATGGCAGGACCTTGATGGAGCCTTTCAGGGTTTTTTACAGCTTGGGGCTGGATATAGCAGCAACATTAAATCCTCTGAATACCGTTTAAAAATGGGCATGAACACCCTGAAGGCCCAGGGGGTAAAATGGCAGCAAAAGCTGCAATGCTGTATGTCCAGGTTCACCTTACGTGCAGGCAGCAAGGCAGGTCCTGTGGCCTTGCAGAGACTCTACAAGTCTAGGCTGAACTCCCAGCATGGCTTTGGACAAACCACTTAACCGTCCTGTATCTTGGTGCCTTCTCCACACATTTCTTGTGATTCTTACATGGTTTTGAAATCTTCTAATCTTGTTTTGATCTGTATCCCCTAATGTATTTGTTCACTTACTTCCTTTTCTTCAATGAATATATCTATCAAACTGACTTTTGCTCCTGTGGCAGGAAAGATAAAGTAATCTCCCTTTTCGCATTTACCTATTCTTTGCTCCTACTCAGCTAGTAAACTTGGCCTCAGCTCCTCTTCTTAGTCTTTTTTACTATTGCTTGCATTACTGCTTGTTTACTGTAGGGCTGTTATTTCACCCAACAGCCTATTTACAGACTGGACAAAGACCCCCCTGCTTTGGTGGTGGTGGGGATGTACTGGCTGGTCCCAAGAGCTAAATGGCACTTGTGAGCACTGTTAGCAGTTTATTTTTATGTGCAAGAAGAAAAGCTCTGTTAAACTGGCCCGAGATCAGAGATCCACGGAAATTAATTTACGCTCCTCTCAGCCACACTGAATGGACGCAGAACTGAGCGGTGATTTCTCTCTGTACATGAGGGATAATATCAGCAGCTTCCTGAGCTCCAGCTGCTGTGGACAAAGGACGGCAGAGTTACAGCGATTCCTGGAGGGAGGAACTTTAAGATGGAGGAATTTTAAAGAATGTGAAGGACAACCTCTTAAAAAAAAAAAAATTGTAGGTGGAGCAATTCCAGGTCATCCAAACACTTTGTAAGCCCAAGATTTATTTTCCTACTTTGAACTACTTGCCGTTGTGGTGTTTATCTTTTGTGCTTTTTAACACATCTACTGTGACCTTTGTATGATTGCATAAATTGGCCCGAGTACGCTGGAACAGTTAGTAGGAACCCCTTTCTTGTGTTGTTTCCTGAATTCCCACATTGTGGCATGATGTGTGTATGGAAACTGCTCGCTTCCTCCACTGGCAGCCGTTCAGATGTGTGCTGTGGCTCCTGAGGACTGGGCTGGGCGGGGAGCTGGGTGAAGGGAGGATGCAGGGGGAGAATATTTTAAGGAAGAGAATGTGTACTTCGTGCATCTTTGTTCTTTTCCAGTTCCGATAAAGCTGTTATCTCCAATTGTGTGGGTTAAACATGAGCAGCACTAGTGCTCTGCAGAATAAACAGCGGCAGATGAGTTGAGGTTAATGTGCCTGGGGCAAGGCTAGCTGCTTTTCAGTGTCTGCATTAAGCAATATTTTTACTTTCCTGATGAGTCTACCTTCTCTTTTTACTCCCCACTATTTTCTTTTAGCATGTGGGAGGGAGACAGGATGTGTGATTGAAGCATAGTTTATAACTCTCTAACTCACTGTAGCTATATATTTCCCTTACAACTCCACGCCACAGCATCTAGCAAATATGTGCTTCATTAGCTTGCTCCTCGTTGTCTTTTTTTGTGTTTGCAAACTGTAAGGTTATGGTATGTTAATGAACTGTTTACATGTGTTTCTACATTTGTTCCACTAAAATGTTCCAGTGAATGAATGTCAGTTACAAGGGGAAAAAATAGATGTTTATATATGCTACATTTGGGATTTCTGAAGTTTGACTTCCTGATTATTTTTTTTCCCGATCTTTCTTTTCAATGTTAAGAGTTGGGAATGTTGGAAAGGATTCGTTTGCTTAGAGCAGTTAAAAGGTAAACGGCTGAACCATGTTACCTTTTCTCACAGGAAGAGCCCTAATGAACTCCTGTCGGCCAAGTTCCACAGTGTAAGGATTTGACTTGTGGCCAGTTTTTGCACGTTTAGTACTTTTGGAAACTGGTGTCCTCTTACGGCCAAACCTTCCCAAACTGGGACTACTTCATGGGCTTGGTATTTGCATGGTCAGGCCTTAGTGTATTAAGTCAGCTGTGGACACACCGTGAGAGCTTCTCTCATTTTTTTGTGTTGCTCTTTCTTCAAACTACAAGTTAGTGAACGGGAGCTGTGAGTTCACGGACAGGAGTGACCTCACAGGGGGAGGATTTGAGTGCATTGTATGCGAAAGCCAGAGGAGGAGGTGGATTGTGAGAAAGGCAGGGTACCATTGTTTGTACACAAATACATCCCTTTTGAAGGACCGGTTTATCTCAGGCCTTGTTTAGACTCAGGATTTGCCCTGATTACAGGCATCAGGCTCGGAGAAGTTAAAGTTGCTCACCCCATTTCAGAACAAGAGCTTTGCCTCTCTGACACAGAGGTTGGTACCACTGCAGAGCTGACTGCGTTATTGCTGTTACCAAGTGCCATTAGAGACCTTGCAAAACAGGGAGATTGGCTTAAGCCTTTATCAGTATTTTGGGATCCTTTTACTGGCCTTCTTTGAATGGGGACACACGCACAAAGCGGATATGTTCATCTTTTTCTTTAAAGGTTGTTACATGTTTAAAGTCAAACTGTTTTTTTAAGTTGAAATTCTACAGCGTGATTCCAGGCGCTAAAGCCTTCAACCTCTGAACGTGGCTACCATCTTTTATCATGTGGTAAAATGATAAGACACAGCAAAATCGTGGTTGCGTTTGGGGAAAATACTGCAGTCTCTGGCATCTCCTCTTTCCACACCAACCGTTAGGTCCAGCTGTGTCAGGGTAGTAGGAGTTGGTGGATGTTTACTGTTAAATAGACTGAGCCTTGGAAGACTACATGATGTATATTTTAGTTTTAAGTGAGCATTATACACAGGGAACTCGTTTAATATCCTGCTTATATGCAGTTAGTCATAACTTCTTGCCACGCTTTATTTTCAGCATTTGACCAGCAAAAAGCGGGTGAGTCAGATTGCTGGCCGGTGTGCGTTGGTATAGACCCATTCAACTCCACCGACTTAGCGGAATGGTTTTGAGCCCTCGGGGCTGACTCCTGTGAAGACTTCTGGGGGTGATGAAGTCACTGGCCACGTCNGCGGGGCCGGCGGGGCGCTTCCTGCCCGCCCTGGCGGAGCGCCGTCCTGCGGGGCGCCCGCGCCGCAGAGCGAGGCGGAAGGAGGCGGAGGAGGGAGCGGAGCTGCCGGGCCCTTCCTTGCCGCCGTGTGCGCGCCGGTGGGAGCCTGCTGCCGCGGGGAGCGTGTGCCCGGGGGACGCTGCCGCCCCAGCCCCGCGTCCGGCCCCGCGGCTCCTCCGTGCTCGCCTCGCCCCGCTGCGCACAGGTAACCGCGGAGAAGGAGGCGCGGAGCGGCNCCACTGCAGAGCTGACTGCGTTATTGCTGTTACCAAGTGCCATTAGAGACCTTGCAAAACAGGGAGATTGGCTTAAGCCTTTATCAGTATTTTGGGATCCTTTTACTGGCCTTCTTTGAATGGGGACACACGCACAAAGCGGATATGTTCATCTTTTTCTTTAAAGGTTGTTACATGTTTAAAGTCAAACTGTTTTTTTAAGTTGAAATTCTACAGCGTGATTCCAGGCGCTAAAGCCTTCAACCTCTGAACGTGGCTACCATCTTTTATCATGTGGTAAAATGATAAAACACAGCAAAATCGTGGTTGCGTTTGGGGAAAATACTGCAGTCTCTGCCATCTCCTCTTTCCACACCAACCGTTAGGTCCAGCTGTGTCAGGGTAGTAGGAGTTGGTGGATGTTTACTGTTAAATAGACTGAGCCTTGGAAGACTACATGATGTATATTTTAGTTTTAAGTGAGCATTATACACAGGGAACTCGTTTAATATCCTGCTTATATGCAGTTAGTCATAACTTCTTGCCACGCTTTATTTTCAGCATTTGACCAGCAAAAAGCGGGTGAGTCAGATTGCTGGCCGGTGTGCGTTGGTATAGACCCATTCAACTCCACCGACTTAGCGGAATGGTTTTGAGCCCTCGGGGCTGACTCCTGTGAAGACTTCTGGGGGTGATGAAGTCACTGGCCACGTCAGGTCCTCACAGCCCCTCTGTGCTGGGCTGCTGCAGGGCTGAGTGGGGCAGGCCGGGCACGTTAACAGGTAGCGCGGCCGGAGCTCCGCGGTGCAGGCTCGGGCGAGGGGCAGCGGGATGCGCTCCCGGCCGGAGTCGTGCCTGCCCGGAGCTCCGCCGCTTCCCAAGGGCACCGGCTGGGCGCAGCGGCCGCCCGCATCTCGCTCCTGCGGGGGTGGCTGGATGGGGGAACCGGCGCCGGCTCCCGCGGGGCGCGGCGAGCGCTGCTNGCGCGGAGCGGCGCGGAGCAGAGCAGAGCAGAGCAGCCTCCCCCGGCCGCGATGCTGCGGGCCGCCCTTCCCTGCCGGGGCCGCGGGCGCTGCGAGTGCCCCGGGCGGCGCTGCCGCTGACAGCGGAGCCTTCGCCGAGCCACCTCCGCCGGGACGCAGACTTTCCCTTCTTTTTGTTTATTCTGCCGTTCTTGAGATACCGCTATCCTCCTTCCAAGGACTGCGGGCAGGTCCTGTCTGACTGTACTGGATTTTTACCCGTCTATCTTGATTGCCTGTCTGAAAGTATATTTATTTTTAATAAAAGAAAGAGTGGAGCCACAAATCCAGTTAATATCACGTTCCCCTTTCTGTGGAGTCCGGTTTATTTCTGCAGTTAAAAAAGTTTACTCCCCTCCCTCCAGTTTTATTGACAGAGAGGATGAAGAAGGATTTGCAAGTGAAAGCGCCTTGAAATACAACATCTTTTAGAGAGAGCCCTGCAGTTCGCCTGTTGAGTCTCGAATTCCACCCTTTGCCCCTGCTGAATCCACTATTCTGCCCTTTACTCTCTGGGGTAAAAAAAAACAAACAACAACAACAAAAACCCGAGGGGAAAAAAATACCTTTGGCAGCAGGGAAGCTTTGTGTGACTGACCCAACGAGCTACAAGTGTCCAGTTTCTGAAAAGAAGAAAACCCTTTTGTCTTCAGCAGATCAGTAGGTAAGAGATGTGCTCATGGTGCAAGGGACTCGGCATTCATTTTTGCAGCCTAAACCTGGAAGTTAGACTGGCTCTCTTCTCTGTCAACTTTTCCCCATCACTTCTCTCTCCTGTAAAGATTACTCTTCATCTTGCAAAATTCTTGCAAAAAATACACTCGTCTACCCATTTCACCGCTGGCAGTGAAATACTAATAGTGATGTACTTGTGTGCAATCGGATAAAGTAAAATTCTGTGGAAGTTGCTGAAGTTGGTTTCTGTCAGGCTGTGTTTGAAAGCAGCTGCATTTCTTGCGGTGCTTTTTTGAGAAAGTAATCACAGTCATTGTGCTTGTAATCCACGTGTCAAGATTGTCTTTGCTCGTCATGCTTCACAGAGAAGCATGTATGTGCGTTTATGTATGCACGTGTGCAAACAGGGCTCCCATAATCAGTCGAGATTTCTTGTTTCGCACTGGAATTTGTTTTACATTAAGTGCTTTACTACTGTGTCACAAGGTGTAAAAGTGTCGAACCTGTAATTAACACGCCTTAACAGATTATTGAATGTGGCTAGGAACATGCTTGGCACTGTAGAGTGAGCATGAGGGTATGTTTTCTTTGTTTTGAATTTTTTTTTTATTTTTTTTTTAAAAGTAAGACCAAAACCGCAGCAGGGACATGTGCACATAATAACTGGATGGAGGCCCAGGCTCTGTGCAGGGAAACATATTTTGTAGAATACTCCTTTCTCTAGGGGCCAAGCGCTGAATGTGTGCTGTTTTACAAGTGGTAATGCCACTGTGAATTTCTAACTTTCCTTCTCTCCCCTAGCTCTGTACCCATATACCCACTTCCCGCGGCCAGAGTTTCATTGCTACCGGTCTTTTGTGCAAGGGAAGGACCTTGTGGAATTTTGCTTGGCTGATAGCAGGACTCCTCTTTGCAGGGAGGATTATATTGTTCCCTGTGGAAACATACAGCATCCCCCGGCAGGAGGATCTGGCTGTTTATGTGGCAAAACCAGCCTTGACATCATGCTCTTCCCCACTGCGTGGGTTTTTCCTGGAGATGATACAGGAAATGCTAAATATTGGTCTATTATGGTCTCTGTGCCTCTTTTTTTCTTCCTCTTTCCTACACCTTGGAGGGATTTTGGGGGGGGGGGGGGGGGGGGG
>VXBL01002079.1:340621-399807 GCA_013400195.1 Aramus guarauna | reverse complement strand
ACCCTTAGAGGGATGGCAACAAGTCAGTGTGCCCTGAGCTGAGGGACCCTCAGAGATCTGAGGGTGCCCCAGTCTCTGCTGAGGTGTAGCAGCCAGTGGGGCACCTTGTGATGGGACTGGACCAGCATCCATCTTGGGCGATGGCATAGGTTTTGGCTGCTATCTCACTCATTTTCTGCTACCCTGGACTTCTTCTAGGGACTGAGCCTTTCTGCCAAATCAGGGTGGGAACATAAGAACCATCTTCTTGAGCTTGTCCTACACAATTGCTGATCCTGTGTGAGTGATGGGCAGCATCATGGAGTTTTTTCAGGGCTGATATAAAAATGTGAACTGTACCATCAAGACCATGACCCTGCTAAATCTTTGGGTCAGACTTTCACCAGGGTTACCTCAGTAACTGCTGCTCCTAGGAGTAGGGTCATGAGCTCACCCTGGAAAAATTTGTCCCATAGTTGACATTGCAGGTTCATCTGGGGCACTTGGTCTCCCTCTTTTTCTTCAGGACACTCATTTGCAACGTAAGCCTGGCCTTAAAACGTTCCTAGGAGCCACAAACACAGCACAGAAGGATTTGTTTCTGCTCTAGTGCTTTCTTGAGGAAAGGGTAGGATTTCCAGGAGGAAAGGGGTGCCTGCTCTTCCCCCAAGCTCGTTGTCTTTCTGCTTCTGGAGATGTTTTGCAGGCAGCCAGTCCTGGGGAGGAGACTGGAGGCAGAAGGGAAGCTGAGCAGTGCGGAGTAGGCAGAATGGGCCATAGAGTGGGACATGGGATTGCAGTGGTGCTGGCACCTCATAATTGTGGTATTGTTTGGCATGGCACATTTAAATTGTGACGGCTGGTTAATACACTGATGGCGTGGTTCATCATTCTACCTGTTTATGGTGACATTTGACATCAGATTGTGCCATAAACATGGGAAAATCCAAGTTTTGCTCTTTCCTGAAGCATGCTTGAGTGACTTTGGACTAGTTTATGCTTTGTAGCACAGAATGGCACAGCCAGGCCACAAAGTTTTCATATGCCTGTAATAGAAACGTATAAAAATTCTCTGTAGTCTGTAATACAGCTCAAAGGGCAGCTGATTTAGACATGCTTGAGTGTTAAGGTCAGGAGATCACATTCCATAGGTTACTAGATGAAAGTGCTTGAAGAGGGTATAGCATAAATATTTGATTCATATAGCAGGGATTGGCGCAAATCCTTTTGTCCCTTCTCCAAAGATGTTCTGTAGGCAAAGCACTGTTAGGAGAGAGAAAAAAACCCCACCAAACAACAAAAAACTTGTAACTGCTTTGTGCTAGAGGAAGTAGGATGGTAACATTGTGTATTATTGTTGAATTCCACTAAAATTCTTCTCATGGGATACATCATCTTCAAGAACAGCTAAGAGAACTAATGTTTTTAAATGTAAAATGACTCATAATGCATGGGCTCTTGAAGTTGGGTTTAACATTGTATGCAAACATTGCCAGCTGGTGGGGATCTTTCTGGATAAATAAGAACTATA
The DNA here is from genome assembly GCA_013400195.1 of Aramus guarauna. NCBI lineage: Eukaryota > Metazoa > Chordata > Aves > Gruiformes > Aramidae > Aramus > Aramus guarauna. The sequence goes on along the minus strand of VXBL01002079.1, from coordinate 398,297 downwards.
TTTGTACAAGAAGGCTTGAATGATGTTTCAGATGCATCCTGATTAGCATAAGCCATTCACTTTGCAAAAGAATAGCAAGAATCTCAGAAGTGTAGATAATTTAATAGTTCTCTTGTTCTCTTTATCCTCTCTTTCATCAGCAGACTGACCAATATTTTTGTTTATTTAGAAATCAGGTTGCATTGCTTTACTGCCACATTTTCCTTACCATGACAGAGGAAATGAGAATTTGCAACCCTTGACTTCTCAAAACATAAACACTTCTCCCTCTACTATCCCTTTCTTTTGTCTCCAGTTGAGTGTGATGGGATTTTTTTATTATTATTATTTTATTTTTTTAATTTTGGGGTGGTGATTTTTTTTGTTGGAACAACTTGCACCATTGAACTCTGTATAGCACCCAGCACAATGATGTCTTGGTCCATGGCAAGGGCTCACTGTCATTACAGTGAATGAACAGCTGAAGTACAAATTCAGCTCGTTAAAGGCTTTTTTTTTCTTAATGTGGAGCAAAATCTGATGTAGGTCTAGGTTGTTGCTATTTTAATGTATATCCAGAGATAAGCCTTTAATTCTAGAATTATCAGCACTCCAAGTGTATGTTAATGTATAAATACTTTTAGCTGTGAAAGAATTTATCTGTTTATACCTCTCTTGGGGCAGAACTCCATTTTGCTGTTCTTGCTTCATTCTTACTGACAGCTTTTAAAGAGCTGCAGAACTGTAACCGGATGGAAAGACAAAGCCCAATGTAAGAAAGTTCTTACATGTTACGAGTTTGTATTAAACTAAAACCTGGCTCCAAACACCTGTAAATGACCAGATTCTCCATTCAGTGCAGAATATGGTGTGTGTTAGGTTCTGTTCTGAATTTAAACGAAAACTATGACCTTGTTCTTGGCAAAAGGTTCTTGGATTATTAGATGTTCCCACTTTGGGGTGAAGTGTAAATGCTTTCAGGATAAAGTAAGATGCCTGTTTTCCACCCATCCAACTGTTGTTGCATATTACCATATTTCAAGGTATTTCCAGACACTTTTGAAGAAGTCTTCTCAAAGGTTTCCTAATCAAAACAGCCTTATGGATTATTTTTTTTCTCCTTGCTATTGTGGACGATACAGTGGGAGTGGAATGTCCTTGATTGCCAATGTTTGCTGCTAGGTATCCCCCTTCCATGGAGACCAAATGTTTATAATAGTGTGAGAACAGACATTCTTGGTGATTGGCAATAGGATTGAAGGCTCTCTTTTTCCTCTTCTATCCACTGAAATACAAGAGAGAACTTGAATCTCTTGGTTCTTCGTAGAAGTGTTCCAAATTGCCTATTGCTGGAGTTATAAAGTTTCAGGAAGCACTAGAGGATTTGTCAAAATGATTTAGTCCATTGTGTTGAATCTGGGCCACAACTGGTTTCTGTAAGCTCATTTTCTGCTTTCAGGAATTCTTTGCTTGCCTTACTTTCTGATGAGTAGTTACTTTCTAGATTAGACTTTCTTCTACCTCTTGTGCCTGATCTTCTCTCTGTATGTGCCCCATATATGGCATCATCATATTGTAGGCTTTAAATCATTGTCTTTATGAAACAACAGGCACATAGCTGCCCTATGAGTCCAGTTTGGCTGCAGGAGCTCCTCAGTCGTTAAACCTTTTTAGACAGGAGAGAGTGTATTCCCAAACAGCTCTGGAATGCAGTGCCGGCCACAGGAAGAATTGCATACTGCAGCCTCCACTCTACGGCCATACCTTCAGCTTTTGCAAAAGTATTTGGTTCATGCTTTGACTAGATCCGATGCTGAAATTGTATCCGTGTGAAAATGCTGTACTGTACGGAGAACTCTAAAGTCAGCAAATATCCAAATCTTGCACATTACTTGGCTCTCCAGAGTAGCCTTGAAATGTAATCTTCAAGACAGAAAAAAAAAAAAATCTTAACAACTTTGGGGAGTAATAATGTAAAGGAGCTCCTAGGAGCAATTCATTTTTAAATATGCATTATAATGTTTGTCTGACTTGCCTACTATGCCTGTAAGTGAAAGGAGTTTTTCAGGGTTGATGAGATTTGTGTTTACCTAGACACTTGGATGTAATTTTTAAAGTAAGAATATGTTTGAAACTTACCTGTGTATAGGGCAAACCAGGCATTAGATGTAAGAAGGAGGTTGGTGACTGAATAGGAATGGAAAAGAAAAAGTTGTGAACAAAACAAAAAACTGAGAACAAAATAAAAAAGCCGATGGAAACAGAGCTCTCAAAGCCTTAAAATCATGTCTTAGTAGAGTAGTGGTGATGTGAGGTGCTCATGGATTATGAAAGAAGAAGGTGCGTGGGAGTCTCCTGTAGCGCCTGGGGATCATGTGATGTGGTCATCCTTCATGATGGTTGTTGGATGTGTCATGCTTTGTTGTGAGCAGCTCCCGTATTGCTAGCTTAGTGCTGGAAAAGTGAGCGCTCTCTCCTGTTTCTGTTGGCTGAATTGTCTCATATTTTACTGGCATGCACTCTGCATTCTTGGTCCTGCAGAAAGGGTTCAGAGATAAGGGCTGCCATTCATACGTGTTGCTTTTTTACTTTCTCTTCCTCTCTCGGCATGACTGTTGTCTTGGTTGTGCCTAAGCTTAAAATAACCTTTTATTTTTTTAAACACTAAATATTTGAAAATCTTTGAGAGTTTGGAGAGGTCTGGTTGTTTTCCTTGATAACTACTGTTGGACAACGTAAGGTTCATCGCTATTGGTTAGAAGATGGAGCCAAAACTTTGTTTAACCATAAAAAAGTTCACTGATCTAATAAAATTGGTTCTTAAAGGCCTTGCTATTATTTGTATTAGCAAAGCACTTACAGCGTCTAATTGTAGACCAAGATGTTGAGCCAATTGAATTAAGCCAATTTAATTTTTTGTTTAATGAATTAATCAGCAGTTGTAAGACCTTGTCTAAGAGTTGTATCACAGTAATGTTTGTTTGCTTTAAAATGCTTCATGTCTCTACTCAACTTGGTTTTTCAAAGTATTACTTAATCTCTTAGGATTATTTACTGTAACCCTCAAGGAAAGTAATTCCACATTTTAGTGACTTTGTTCACTTCAGGGTTTGGTGGATTTTTTTCTGCTGTTCTAATTTGGGTGGTTCTGTGTCCAGCTGAAACAAGTTTTATTGCTTCATACTAGGGCTAGCCTGCCTTGTTGTGGGGCTTGGGAAGAACAGGGTGGGAAAACATATCTTCCTAGTTTTCCCATTGTCTTTTTGAAAAGAAACAAAGCTGAAACCTCCTCCATATTTCTGGAGATGCAGAACATAAAAGCAGGGTGAGATAGCCTGTGGAGTTGCACAAGGAACTGGTAATCTGTAGTTTACTGAAATCATCACAACTGAATGATGATATTTGCATTAGGTAAAACCAAATTCGAAACACTTTTTACTGCAGCATGATAAAAGTTGAAGGGACTGAGAGCAATTATGCAGTCTATTGCATGCTTCCTTTGGGTAAGAGCAGGGAGCTGTAGAGACCAAGCAAAAAAGAATACACCAAAGTTACATGAAAAAACTCAGCTCTTGCTGTTGCTGCATTGGGATTGGGTATGGAGCACTCGGATCTTGTTTAAGAGAAATGAAAAGTAATAAAAAAGTCTTAGCACCCATGGAGGGAAGGGTGGATTTGCCACCTGGTGAAAGACCAGTGCATTTTTGAGTTGGGGAAGTAGGGATGGCAAGAGAAAATGTCTATGGGAGGCCACTGGCCCCATCCCAAACCGCTTGGGTGGCATTTTGAAGGGGATGTTTCTGTGGAGCAATCTCAAAAGGCTGAAATGGAGATCAGGGCCTGAGATGGTGCCTGTGGAGGCAGACGGCTCTGCGGGAGCACTTCAGTTCTGCATTGCCTTGTGAGACACGGGATGGCAGGTTTTCCAGCCCCAGTGAGGCCCTAGCAGTCACATCCCTTCCCTGTTCCTCAGGCAGTGGAGAGCTCAATGCGCTTCCTGCTGCAAGCGCTGCTCCGAATGAGAGCTGAGGCAAAGGTTAATTATTTTGGATTTGTGCTTAAGGAGCAGTGTGCTACCTGTGGTTTCTGCGCATTCAGTGAAGTTCATTTTAGCACATCTCACTGCTGAAGTGGCACAAGATTGTGGTGTGTTATTAGTTGCTGACAGTGCACCATCAAAACACAAACACGCAGATTTCCTTCATTAGGGGAATATTGTGTCACTCTAACTTTTTGTTTCTGCAGCTGCTTGGGATACCTTGCAGAAGGATCTTCTCAGTTGTAGAAAATACTCAGAAAGTTCCCCTGCCTTCTGCTTGCACAAGTTCTGGAGTGCCTACATCCTCGATCAAAACCATTTAGGCAGGTTATACGCTGAAAATATTTGCTGCTCCAGTTATCATGGAAAATCTTTCTAGTAGTAATGAAGTTTGTGTTAGCAAGGAATAAGTTTTGCTGGTATGATTTATACAAGATTTCCTAAGTAATATACCTAAACCCAATTATTTCCTAGTGTAACTGCATCTGCTTTAGAGTGGTTGCTGGAATAGTTACATTGAAAGAAATCAATTCCCAGAGTGACATAGTTGTGGCAACAGAAACATACATGTAGGCTAGGACTTAGCCAATCAACGCTGCACTAAAATGAATGTAGTAATATCTTCCTCCCAGTGTGGTGGTGAGGCTTAATTAATCATCTTACAAGTAATTAAAGGTTTTTACAAGGTGCACATGAAAAACCCAGGTGGTTATGGTAAAAGTGGTTTTGGTGTTGTTCTTTTATAACATCCTTGTTTTCTAAAAATTTGGTGGTCTGGATCTTCTGTTGGGTTTTACTAAAAAAAACCAAATGCAGATCCATCTTTTTAACCCATGCTACCCGCTGAGATCACAAAATGGGCTTGTACTGCATCAGGTTTGTTCCCTTCCTTGAGCCACAGCATCTCAGAATGAGCATTGCCAGCTCTACTAGGCTGACTGACAACCAATAAGTTAACTGTATTTTTCTTTTTCTTTATAAAAGGAAACAGTTAAAAAGCAGCCCCTTGAAAAAAAGGAGGGCCCATGCCTTCTTGCTTCCCATATTCTGTGACTAGTCCCATTAAATTCCGTAAAACTGCTTTGTGAAATAAGAAAAGCTCCTCCATACGGGGTCTTAAAATAGTTTAAATTGTGGTAATGCTAGAAAAAGCCAGAAAATTCCATGCTAAAGTTAGGCCATAGTGATTGTTTTCTTCTCTACACCCTTCTCCACCTGCGGTTTTTGTTTGTGTCAACTTATGATAGGAATTTTCAGTATGCCACAACTGACATAGGAGGAAAAACTACCCTAAGGTAGCATAAAATGGATATATCTGTTTGGGGAGTGTATTTCCATTGTTTTCAGGACTTCAGCTTTTAGGTTCGAATTTTGACTTTATTTTTAGTGTAGATGGTGATTCTAATCTTTTTTATCTCACCAGCAATTAAAACAGCCTGATCCTATCACTAGGGACAAATGATGCACTGTCAACGTTTTGCTCCCTTCTGATAATGCACATGAAACTGGTTTGCGTGTTTGAAGATTACATTTTACTCTCACATGGTTTTCATTATCTGAGAGCCCCGAGGAGAGGCCTGGACTAAATCAGCAAAGGAATGGAGAAACCACACAATGCAATGAAAATGGTGCTGAGGCATACTTGGGATAGTTGTGGGACAGGGGCTGCTGACGACAGAATTAGGGCGCTGCCTGAGTGCTGGCAGCAGCAAGAAGTGGAGCGTTCTTAAAAGACAAAACAAAACTTGATGTTGAATTAAAATTGCGGCTTGGGTTTACAACAATTCCCCAATTCTACAAGGATAATTACTGGAAATCTGTGAGGTTCGAAGCAGATGAATCTTGCTTGGTATGCGCTGGGAGGCAGTCCTCTGAAATGAGACCTGATGTGACTAAACCTGTGTAAGCTTGATCTGGTTTTATCAAGACGACATCTCAAAGGTGAGATCTTGCCCTTTATGAAATTAGTAGCAGAGCTCCCATCGCGTGTGCTGGAATTAGTCTTTCGCTAAATATGCAGAAATTGCAGTACGTGCCATTAAAGGTTGTCTGCAGATGTGTGAATAGTGCTTGGTAGCGCTGCATAACAATTGAAGTAACTGAGTGATGTGATGTATTCACGTAGAAATATTCTCAATAAAAACAGCTGGATAAATGTGCCTAGACTGGTTTTGCTATTAGACCAGTATATTCAGAATAAATCCTTCTGACCCTCTGACTTTTGAAATTTTATGGAGAAGCTTGAAATTCCATAGCATTCTTATCAAAATGCTTAAAAGCCATGAAGCATTTCTATTTATGCCAGGCTCTGTAAGTGTTTACTCTTCTCTCTCTTTTTTTTCTTTTTTTTTTTTTTTTCCCCTTTGTAATATAAAACCTAAATTATGTTGGTTAAGATTATAGATACTTCCCTGTGAAGAAATTGATGCTTTATAGTGGGGAAGTGGTAATTCAAAGGTCAAGCAAGGTCTTTTCAGTTTTTTCCTTAGAGTTGTTGTTTAGAGAGGGTCTTCCTACATTAATGTCTTGACTTGTTTATCTCAAGCCAGACCAAGTGACTTGTTGCTTTTTCTTCAGGCCTGCCAGGCTTTCTTGGGCTGTTGTGTCCGAATCCCAAGACCATGAGCGTTTGAGAGGAAAGGTTAGTGGCTCTCAGTGAGGCCGTCTAGTCTTTGCTGAAGGTGGACTTGGTCTGGCCCGGAGAGCTGTTAAAACTGTGATCAGTCTTTGGGTATTCTGGTGGCCTCTTGCTATAATTGTGTGATGATGTAATATAATGGGTATGCACATTATTTGTACCCCTCCAGGTGACATTGTTCTTGGTTTTAGTTAAAAGAAGGAAGTTTTTCTTGTTTGCCCGGTGACTCTGTCCTGCTGGTATGAAGATGAGTAATGTTGGCACTGCTCCATGCACCTGCTCAGTGCCACCCTCCAAGATCACCTGAGCCACAGTCAGCAGATCTAGGCAAGCAGGGACTGGATGGCTGTATGAAAGTGTTTATGGTTGGAGTCTGAAACCCACTTTTGGTTAGGAGCAGGTGCTAAAATGCTACCACCACTCTGGGATTTGTTGTGTGCCGCCTTGCAGGTCTGGGTGTTGGCGCCAGGCGTTGGGAACCTTTATTCTCAAGGACTATCCTAGTGTGTATTCTCTCCCTTCCTCCTCCTTGGGAAGGGCTGAAATGAAATGAAGAGCATTCAGTGATAACCTGCACTATTCATTAAATAATTTTGGACCTCGCCCTTGTGAGTCTGGTGCTCCTACCCACTTCAAAGTGAGTGTGTGTGCAGAATAGCCATGTATCCAGTGGTCTTACAGCCACTCACGTTAAGTGAATTTTGCAGGATCTGGCAATCAGCCTGCTGGGTTTTGCGTAGGCCATGTAGCAAAGGCGTATTTCTATTAAACAGTGGGTGACTCAGCATGTGAGCTGGTCTCTGCAATTGCCTGGGGACTTCACAGCTAGTCCTTTCTACTCTATCTCTGTTTAGTGTTCCCCTCCTCTATTACAGTGTGCAGGTATGTCTGAAGATAACTCCGCACCTAAAAAAACAACCTAAGACTTCATCTAACTGATAGCATCCCATCACCTGTTGCCAACCAGGATAAGCAGTATCACATGCACATCTTTTCAGAAAAACACATAATTACTTAGCAAAATTTACTACTTGAGTTTGAAGACTGTCACTGGATTGTGTATGAGTGACACAAAATTTAGTAGTAAAACTGAAAGTGCTTAACTGTACTCCAGCGCTTTTGAGGTGGTGAACCTGTTCCCATCCCACCTGATGCGTAAGCTAATTAGCTTCTTGGCTAAGCAGTAATTCTGGGCAAGTATGTACAGGCTGTCCTCACAGGGACTCTTGCATTCCTCTTCGTTTCACAAGCTAAAGAAAGATGCTTCTCTTCGCTTGTGAGTTTATTATTGCTCCATGCAGGTTAATTGAGCTATAGCATTATAGCCACTCATCAAACAGTGGTGAGTAGCTCACTTGTCTAAGCTTGTTTATTTTTATAATGCTGAAAAATATTTGCATGCTGTACAGAAATGTGCTGCTTTGGTTCCTTACAGCCTGGCAGTATTATCATTTTAAATTCTTCATTAGTCTTTCTTCCTCACGAGGGACTGGCAAGGTTCCTGTGAATAATTACGTGATGTTTAAGACAGAAGCCTCAGCTACTGAGTTTTTACACAATGCCCCGCAAACATGGGTCTTTTCTTCCTTAAATAGTAGCTACGCTCCCTCCCCTTTTATGCCCATTCTGGGTCTCAGCATGTTCCGTGCAACTTTATTTGCAATTCCTGTGTTAGTTCTACCAGTTCTAGACTCTGATGTTTCGCTCAAGAACATACAGGTATAAAGCTACCATGAATAATTTCAGACTAGAAGTTAGCATAAGGCAGTAAGATGACAGAGTTACGATGCTCAGGAACGAACTGCGAAATCGGTTCAGCCTGGGAAATCTACCTCACAGTGGTTCCTTGGAACAGAATTGGTCTAAACTTGAATTTTCCACTTGAAAAGCAAGGTGTTTCTAGGCTTTGCGGTTCTGAAGAGTGCACCATCCACTCCATAAGCCAGTACGGTTTTGCAGAGTTGTTGGTAGTCTGAATTCAGCCCTATCCTTTGTAATAGATTTAGGCCAAACCCCCAAATGCATCTGTTTAAAATCTCTAGAGAACCTATTCCAGTTTCCTTCCAGCTCTATCATAACAACTTTTTCCAGTGCACCTCACTAATTTCTGTCTTTGGCACACTGAAAACTGAAATTGCTGGAAGAGCCTAACACAAATAGAATTTGGTGTCCAAATAAATAACAAACACATGGTCTTCAGTACCGATTGTACTGTTCATTTTTGTGTTTCATTACATAAAAAAGTTAACTCATTGGTTCTGCCATGAGTTTCCAGCTTGCTCAGAAAGCAGATTCCAGGAACGCTGCCACCCAAGTGAGTTGCACAAGATTGTCTTTGTTAATTAAAAATAATAGGATAAAACTGAAAAAAATAGGCTTAATGCTAATTCTTGGTATTTAAAGAAAGTGGATTTGTTGGCCAGAATATCTTCATATTGTATCTTAGTCCACCTTTTGTGTTGGATTTCCAGGCTGATTCCTTGTTGACATCCACACTAAAATTAGTAGTATTCAGTCCCAGCAAATCCTTTCAGTGTGAACTGCGCCCTTCATCAGATCAGCAGAATGAGCTTGTGTTGCTGTGAAGTGAAACTCTGTGTGCGAAATGGTTGCATACAGAATGACTTCCTTGAACGTTTGAAGGAGTTAAACATGCACAGATTGAATTTGTCTGTTGAGAAAATCTTTAAGGCAGAGAGGCAGAATCTCAAGCTGGGTTGTATCTTTGTATTAAAAAAATAAACACACACACACACCGCCCCTTAGATTTTTCCGTTTGAGACAAAAGAAATCTTTGGGTGGAAAGGCAGCATCATGTTGCATAATAAAAGCCTTTTTATGCTCTAATAAAAAGGATTGCTTAGGGTAACTTTGTTTAAAAAAAAGAAGAAGAGTCAGTGATGATACTGAAGTGAGGGGGACAAGAAATCCTTAACTTCTGTTGTGCAACACTGGGAAAAGAGGCTAGAAATTGCTCTAGTTATCTACTATCTTAATGCCTGGTTTAAAGGTTCTTTACTGCATATTTGCTGGCAGCTGTTTTCAATATATCCCTCTTGAGCTAAGTCACCAGTTAAGAATTTGACATTAGATGTTTTTTTTCAACCACCATCTTGAAGTACCATACCACACAACACAGCCTTGTTCCCTAGTTAGATACTGTTCATGTGCCTTGAAATTGCTGTTGACACCTCAAGTATTTAACTTGCAGATCTGAGATAATTTTTGTTGGGTGTGGATGTGTGCCATAATAAGACAGAGACAGAAGTATCCACATCTGCATTCCTTCACTACATCTGTTCACTTTATTTTTTGCAACATTCCAGGAAATTAAGTTAAATTATACATCTCAATGAATATTTTTACTTTCACTAGTTCTGTTTTAATTGCCTGTCCTAAAAGTATAAGCACACTGAGTGCACAAGTATGTTCCACTTCTTTTGCATCATTTGCCTTTTTCTTTAGGACGCCTTCAGTACGAGATTTAACTGCTTCTTGAGCAACACACCTAAATACATGTTTTTCTATGTTCTCCTGATTTTCCCCTCAACGGTTAAAGTTTTAGTGCTTTATATTCTGAAAGGAAAAAGTAACGTAATTAAAGAATGTTTTGGGAATTAGAGCTGTGCTCTGTAATATATTTCTGGCATATAGTTTGTCAGTGTCCTTTTCTTCCCCTCACTTTCCCAGTCTGTAAAATAAAGCTAATATTCGTATACTGATCGTTCTCACGGTCATTTCTGAGGAATAATTTGTTGAAGTTTATAAAACATTTAACCATATCACCTTTCATCAAAGGATTTCTGCTGATACAGTTTGAAATATACAGCACCACTGGAAGAGGAGCCATAAGCACAGGGTATCATCATCTGTGCCACAGCTTTCATTCTTAGCAAAAAATAAAACAATAGAGGTAAAGAATTAGCGGGTTTTAATCACTGTTTCACTTGGAGGCACAGATGGGACAGAGCGTTACTTGGCAACATTTAATCTTGGAGCAGAAATTGTCATGATTAAAGCAGCAGCTGGAGTAGATTGCTAGGGACAGGGGGGTTCATTCATCCTGAAGGGATCAAAATTGTTGGGCTCTGGGAGAAAACAAGAAGCTACAAAAGAAAAATCTGAAACATGGGCCAAGGTTTATTATTTCTAGGGTCTCATCTGCTGATTAAAATGATGTTTTCAATGCTTTCCTCAGAATTATTTTGGAAGCGAGGAGAGTATCAAGTGATCTGGCCTACTGAAGAGGAGACTGAAGCCATCTCTGAGTGGAGATTTTGGACTTGCGGGAGGAACGCTGTGTGTGTCCCCCCCCCCATGTGGCAGAACTACTCCTCCTCCTCAAGGAAGTCAAAGTGAAGGAAATAGGTACGTGCTACTTCCAGTAGGATTTCAGAAGAACCGTGGTCCAGGCCAGTTAACAGGGCCTGAATTCCTAGTTTGGTGAGGCAGCCTGGAATGAGGTGGATTTTAACTTTCTCTTCATTAACGTTTGCAGAAGGGTTCTGTCTGCCTGATACCTTCAGGCCTTGTGTTACAGGGGTAGACTCCTGTGGTTGCCTGCCCCGAGGGAGTAAACTTTGTGGTTGTGGAGACACAGGACAAAGTAGACCCTTCAGGTCTTCTGACTCTTGCAGTCCATCCTTAGTTCTGCCATGGAACAAGCTGTTGGGAGCAAGTTGCCTTTTGCTGAGGGACGATGTTGTACAGAAAAAAGGTGTCAAAATAAAATGCTGCAGTACCGACGTGCGTTCTGCTGTCAGGGCAGAGCCACAGCTTAGCAAACAAGTAAAGCATACACTCTATTCTGAACTGTTCTAGCTCAAAAGTACCTCTGCTTTTAGTTAAATGTCTCAAAGGTATCATTAATTTTGGATACTTCAACTCATGCAAGGCCAATGGGCTTGAGTTTCCATTACAAATTTCTGACTTCACTGGGAGACTGAGTGAAGTGTAATCACCGTTGGTGGCTGACTTAATCTGTCCTTAGGACGTGCTTGACATTGGCTCTTTGTGTTTCTCTCATTGGTACACAGTGTTTTTTCCTGCCACTTGGAGGTCTTTTTCTGTTCCTTAGATCAGACAACTCTTTCCTCCTCTTACATTTGCATGCATTCAGCTGACAATATTTAGATGTGTCAGGATTTGGTTGCCTTTGTATAGCAGGAAGTTACAGAGCCCTCACTTGCACCAGTAAGTAGAGTTTTCTGCAGCAGGGAGACTAGGTGCTGAGCTCACTCTGGGTATTTCATAACTCTAAAAACCTGCTGGCTAACGAGGTATTCATTAATTGCTTTAAATGATCTAAGCTAAGAGATTTCTTTACTTCCTTTGAACCATATACTATCTTAATAGGCCTCTTTTTTTTTTTCTCTTCTTAAAACTGACAAATTGCTGATTTCACCCTTTAATCCTTGTCTGCCTGGAAATATGGGAAGTGTATTTCACTGTTGGTAGCCCTAAATGTAAAGCAAACAGGTCTTAGGCATTTTTACCATAATCCTGTGAATTACAGGTCTCCTTTCTGCCTGAAAGCAGCCTTGCTGTCTGAGGTATTCAGCATGCATCCCTACAGCTTGCAGTCAATTGATATTCCTATAAACTTGCAAGTCACCTTTCATCACCTTTCCAGGCTTTGCCCCCTGGCATGCAAGTCCTTCTGAGGTCAAGGGCCTTAATGACCCCCATTGTTATGGGAACCTTTGGTAATCTAACCTGCTTTTTTTCTGTATTCAAGCCATTGCTCTTAAATGTCTCTTGCTTGATCCACTCCTCAGGTGTTAATAACCGTGTCTCCTTTCCTTAGGTCAAGGGCAGCTTTTACATTCCACCCAAAAGGCACCACAGTTTGAGATGAGGAATTCAGAAGAGCAAGCAGCTACGACAGTTTTACAGCGCCTGCTGCAGGAGCAGCTCAGATACGGAAACCCAAATGACAACCGTAACCTCCTTGCCTTACACCAGCAAGCCACAGGAAATGCCCCCCCTTTCAACAGCACTGGGAGTCCAGCATCTCAGAACGACGGGCTGAGCTCCCAGGACCACCAGCTTGTGACTCATGCTGCCCGTCAGGAGCCCCAGGGCCAGGAGATACAGGTGGACAACAGCATCATGGAGAAGCAGCTCTCCCCGCGACTTCAGAACAGCGAGGATCTCCCGACCTATGAGGAAGCCAAAGTCCAGTCGCAGTATTTCAGGGGCCAGCCACATGCTAGCGTCGGGGCAGCGTTTTATGTAACGGGGGTCACCAACCAAAAGATGAGGACTGAAGGGCGGCCCACGGTTCAGCGGGTGAGCCCAGGGAAGGTCCACCAGGATGAAGGACTTAAGGACCTCAAGCAAGGGCACGTCCGCTCCTTGAGCGAGAGGCTGATGCAGCTGTCCTTGGCCACTAGCGGTGTCAAGGCCCACGCGCCTGTCACGAGCGCCCCACTCTCCCCCCTCTCCCCGCTTTCTCCTCAGCAGTCCAGCGACCCTTATAAAAATTCTGGCTCCAATGAGTTTTACAAGAACTCGGTGCAGCCCCCTTCCCAGCCCAACATGAAAGGAATGGAGCAGCGGGGTCCTCCTCCAGAGTATCCTTACAAAAACGTGTCCACCCCGTCTATGAACTGCAAACCACAGGACTCGGGACATTTCTATAGTGATCATCGCATGAGCCAGCAGGGAAGATCTGATGGGCCTATGATGAGGTATCAACACCCTCCTGAGTATGGGTCAGTCAGGTAAGCAAGATCTTAAAAGGAACTCCATGACAGGCACGTGAGGAAAGACAGGATAAAACTCAGTCCATCGCCCTCCCTTCTGAGGCAGGTTTTCTTTCAGCAAAAATTCCATCTTTATTATATGAGGTGACATATTGTGTTCAAGCTACAGTCTGTGCCTGGAAGAACTGTGACCTGTTTCAGTAGCTTACCTAGAGGGGCCTGATTCTTTAAAAAAAAAAAACAAAAAAAACCCAAAACAAAAAAAAACCCACCAAACCAGAAACAGAAAAAATAGCCAAAAACAAGCCAGCTTGATTTTATGGCATGGGGAAGTTTAATGTTAAGGCTCCAGAGCCTTACGAAAGGTTTGCTACAAAAGCCAAAGTTATGATGTGATTCATTGCAGAAACTTGCAGTTACTTACTGCAAGACTTAAGCTGTTCTTTAATTACATCTGCTCAGACAAAGATTTTTTTTTTAGGTTTAAACTGTAGGTGCAGTTTAGGATGCTGCATAGGAAAGGAGAAAGTGAATGAAAGCAATAATGGTACAGGTAACAAAAATCACCTAAGTGTCCTTTAGAGTTTTTCAAATTTTATTTTCAGTGGACCAAAATGTAGGAGTGAAAAATGGAGCATACTTTGTGCCTCATCCCAGACTTGCTTGTTTAGCTTTTGCTATTTTTTCTTGCATCAGTCGAAATCTCAGCCTGTTTGGGTTTCCTCTAGATAAGGAGCTAGGTTTGGCTTGAGCCAAACACTGATGTCCGTGTGGGTGAAGATGAAGTTTTATTCAGGTGGGCTAAAAATACATCTTTGCTTTACCTGTTTCCTTACCTTCTCATCTCTGTCCAAGACCAGGTGGGATCTGGTATAATGATTTTGGCATCATTTTGAAGCTGAAAGGATAGTACAAAGGAGCAACAGGAGGGCGTTGCTACATTAAGTAAATGGTGAGGTCTCTGTGCATTTGTGTTTGCACATATTGTGTTGTGTTTTGAGGGGACCATGAAGAAGAAACCAGTCTGTATTTGGGAACAGAGTCTGAGCTTTTGGGAATTTGAATCTGCTCAGAACCTTCCAAGTCCTATGGGGAGCTATTTTCAGAGTTTGTCCACCATTGTTTGTGATCTGAAATGACTTCAGCAGCATACAAGCCTGATGAAAAGGCTCTTTGATCTGGCTAAATAAATAATAAAGAGGCCAGGAAAAGGGGAAGTAAAGGGTTTAGGGGGGTAATGATTGTAGAAGCTCGTTGCAAATGTTTTTGAAAATTCAAAGGCCTCAAATCTTTGTGCACACAGGAAAGGGAAACAGATCCTTAATGGCTATGCTGCATCAGAAATACTCATAATATTATATATAGTGAATCTGAGACATAGCCTGCTTGCTGTTTAAGGGAGAGGTATTTGAAAACACGCCAACAGTCAGCTCCTCTAGACAGGGTGATTTTTGTCTGTATTGGATGGATCCTGGCTGCTTTGAAAGAACATGGAGGGGGGGGAAGTGGGGGAGGAGAAAGGTTCAGCTGGCAAGGTTTCCAGTAGGGGAAGCAACTGAAATTTGTCTTCAAAGCATTGGGAATCTAATGAGGTTACTTTTTAACCTAAATAGCTGCACAGAGAAGAGGTTTCCTTTGCAAGCAAATGCTGAAGCAGTAGAACAATTGCAAGACTAATCCATAAATTACAGAGCAGCGTAGCAAAGGAAGGGAGCGAGTCCTCTATTCCCCTCCCTCTCCCACACACTTTAAGAGAAACTGTCATTTAGACAAGAAACCTTCTGTGTTACTAAAGGTGCAGCTGGGTAATGGTGTGAGGATTTTAAAGACATACAACTTTCCAGAGTGCGTTGCCTCGCACCAGGCTGTGCTAACGAATGTCTTTGCAGCCTTGCTGGAGTGATAAAGTATTTTCAGAGACTCCAGTTTTCCTGCACGGCAGCTCTGTGTTTATCGGGATTAATTTGGATTGGTAAATGTGTGCATTTTTTGAACCGTGCGTCAAGGAAACAAAGCCCCTTCTTTCTGCTCGTGAAGCCACACCCTTTTCTGCGGGTTTTTCCCCTCATTGTTCGGGGGAATTTGAGGGTGACCTAACGATGCGGTTAAATAAAACTCGTTGAGCAAGATAAACATTGGGGAATTCACAGCATTCTCATGCTTCACCCTCCCCAGTCTGGGAAAGGAATGGGCTGTGTGGTAAGTTTAAACCAGTCTGCAAACAGTTTGCCTCACCTGCTCTTGGGCGGTGTAAGTTTGGGAACACATATGTGTTTGTAATGATGTTGGTTTAATGTAAATACTGGGCATGCCGGAGGCATCTGTGCTGTTATTTGGAAATTTTAAAGAAATTTCAGAAGAGGGCTGGCTGCATGTGAAGCTCCAAAATCCTCTTCTCTACCTAATATCTCAACTCCCCTTTAGCATTGGTGATGAAAACAAGCCTTCAGGTGTAAGAGAAGATGGGTGCCTTGGGCTCAGTGTCCTGTGGGGTTGCGAGGTCTCCTGTGGCAGCACAGTGAGAGGGGAAGGGGCTTGTGTGGATGCAGGTTTGGGTGCAGAGGAAGCTCGCTGTCTCTCTGATTCAAGCGCCATCCTCTGTTCAGAGCCCCAGTGACTGAGCTCCTGCTGTGGTGATTAATCCCATTGACTTCACAGAAAGTTTTTGAGAAGGAGGTCTGCAGAATTTGTCCCATAATTAGTAAATCACATCTGTGCACTGCGTTCCCCTGAGCAGCATCAAAGTGAGGGATAATCAGGTATGACTAGGAAGCAGAACAAAAATGCATCGGTTTGATTTCAGCTGTCTAATCAAGTGGAGTCTGCTCCCTCCTGCAGTCAGCGTTTTCCAGTTTGTGCAGGAGGGCTGTGGAAGAGGGGAACTGTAGCGTCTTGGACATGAAACAGGCAGGAGAAGCTGGGAAGGCAGAAAAAATTTTAACGAGCCAGAGACCTTTCCTGATCTCTTCATTCTTCTGTCCTCCCCACTTTGTTGCTCTACCCGCAGATCTTCTGCGTGACTTGATGTTTGCAATCCTGGCAGCCTCAGGACTCCTGATGGCTAGGTTTGCTTGCAGAACTGCCCTTACTCCATATTTCTGTCTTCATAACTTAAAAGCTAATGTGACCCTTGTAGTTGTAGAGCCATAAATCCAGGTTTGTACTTGGCCTGCGTGGTGTTTCTCCGATACGTGCCAGGGACTGTAAAGGAAGCAGAGATTCTTGTGTGATACGGTCTTCAAAATGAAGTGGCCCTTAAAGTTATGCTTTCGTACTTAAACACTTGTGGGAATTATTGCTCTGCATTTTTTTTCCCCGTGTTTGGACTTTTCAGGTCTTTATGACACTGAGGCAAATGGAAGGAGATTGTGTAATTTTGTTTTCTCTGTTTTGAGAGTCTTTCTGCATTTTTGCATGAAGTGGTTAGTTTGGATATAATTTTGATTGCTACTGCAGGGTTACCCGAGGACTGATTCTCTCATGGAGGGAAATTTCTCCTACCGTTCTATCAGTAATTCTGTTAGGTGATCCCAATAGTGATTTGTACTTTAAAATTTTGCAGTCTGGCTTAAAAATCTTGAAAAGTCCAGTTGTGCTCATTTACTTTTCTGAATCATTCACTCCAAAATTGATTTACCAGAGAAATAAATTCCACAATTCTCATGTTAATCTGAGAGATCTCAGACCCAGGTATTTTGAACCCAAAATATATATATATAAGTATTTTATAAGACAAAATTGAAAGTAGTGTCACTGCTAAAAAGTACTTTGTGTATGTAAAAGTGTCCATACAAGATCTTAAAAGGTCTTGTTGTCACTATGAGGTTACTAGGATTATTTTGGGTTTTTTTAAAGATAGGATATATTATCCCAATTGTGTTATCTCATTTTGCTGGGAGTATAAACACATTTGTGACATTTTGGAAGCACTAATGCTGTAATGCAACTGAACTAGAGGCTCCTACCTCTCATGTTTTAGCTTGAACCCACAAGATTGGTGTAATTTCAAGATTATGAGAGGCTTTGGATGTGAGTGCCAAGATACTGGAAATCTTGGAAATGTATCTCGTTTAGAAATACTCAGCCATGATTTCCTAGAGTTGTTTTTTACAGTAGATTTTTTTAAAAATTTCTTTACCAGACAAGTCAGTACAAAGACTATCCCTTGAGAATTTAGCTGCTGCTGTTGGTTTCCTTTGGCCATCTTTGTGTTCCTTTCATTAGTGCTCAGGTCCTGCAGAAATGGCAAGATACTGCCTGTGCATCTCTGATGGCAGAATAACAAGATACTTTTAGTCAAATAGCTCCAATTGTTAACATTGGCATCTAGATAGTCCTCATTAGGCTTATAATATTAACACACTGCTTGTTGTTTTCAGACTGGAAGAGAGCATTTTGTAGTTTCAGAATTGGAAAGGTGTGTTTTTGCATCCGTGAGGCAGACTGGCAACATATCTCTCTTGATCTAACCTCTGTAGGTCACCATAGATTAAATGTCACAGCAAGGTTATTCCCTAATTGATTATAACATCAAAACAGAGGTGCGTGACGTTAGGTAAAGATTAAGTTCAAGGAGACGAGTGGTTTCTGAAGCTGCAAAGTTTTAACTCTGCACATAATTGGGTGAGCTAAGAAAGGAGCTGGAAACCACCTGAGACAAACCAGATGACCTTGAGCATGGCATGTGATGGTTTTGCCTCATTATTCATTATGAGAACTTGCAAATAAAGGTAATAAAATAAATGCAACAATAAGTAGAGCTGACGTCCCAGGAGGGGAAGAACCATATTGCTGCTACTAAATTGAACATTCCTGAGAAAATTAATTGCACATCTCTCTTCTGCACGACCCCTGAAATCCTCACGCTGCATATGATAATTTCTGGGGAAATACAGCTCCTGAAATGATGTTGCAGGCAAGGACCACAGTCACCTGAATGTGAGAAAGAGAGAAACAGTAACTAGGGGAGTAATTACTTTTTTTTTCCTAAGTGACAAAGGCTAGATTTGTTTCCCGGTTAAGGAATTTGAGCATCAGCTTGGAGGTTTCTATGCACCTTCTTTGCTGGAGAGCAGGCAAAATGAGACATAAGGTGCATGATACTGAAATAGCAAACCCTGCACTGAGCTGAGAACGTATGAACTCCTACACGCGCTGCCAGCCAGATGTGAGTAATGCAGACGTTTCCTCTTTGGACGGGTACGAAGAGTTGATGCGTTCTTTCTGCAGAGAACAGGAAGGATGATGCTGAGTGTTTGCACATCAGCGGCGAAGCCCGTTGTGTAACCCTTTAGTTCCCAGTTCAGCTTCATGCTTGCTGTTGTCAGTTGACATGCCACTAACGCTCCTGGTGTGGTGGGAGAGCTATGCTGAGGGCTGGCTTGTACATCCAGCGCCCCTACTCTGCTCAGCAGAGCAAGTGCATCAGGTCCTTCCTGTGAGCGCAACCATGGGGGTGTTCTGTAGTAGCTATGGCCAGGTGGAACAACGGTATGTGCTTTCCCAGCTGCAGGGTTGAACTGCATCCCAAAGGATGGGAAGTCTTATCAGAAGAATAGGAGTGTTTCAGAACACGTTGAACTGCCAGACTGGGTCTGCACCAGGCTGAGGTCTGTGCTTAAGAAGAGACTGGCTGCAGCATGGAGAGAGAGTGCCTTCAACTGTTAGAATAAAGAACATCCAGAGAAGTTAAAGGTTGAATGTCTTTGGAGGAGGAAGCAAAACCTGCCTCCTGAGGTCGTCCAAGCATGATAAATCCACACAATCTTCTAAGAAAGATTTCTTACTTGGCTAATGCAGCAAAAGTTGAGCTGGGGATCTCCAGCGCCTGGGAAATGTGAGCTGGTGTAACTTGGAGTTAGTTCTGTGATAGACTCAAGCATGTTACAGGTGGCTAGATCTGTCTTTGATATCCTATAGGGGTTATTGTTTGGAGCAGTAAATATACCTACTGCATAGGCCTTAGGGTGGTTCTGAATCAAAAGGCTGCTTCTGATTCTTAGGTTGGTTTTCAGATCCTTTAACTGTCTCATTTGACCAGGCTGGAGCTTGCTGGTTGATATTTCAGAAAGCTCGAATCCGTGGCGCTGGCATACTAGCATAGAGCTCAACCAATCCCTTTAACTCTGTATCCTGAATTGCAGAAGAAAATGCATTGTTTTCGCTATGAGAGATGGCACATTTCAGGACAGAACAAAAGAGCCCATTCCGAACAGTCCTCAGTTTAGCTGTTTTATCCACAAAGTGTGGATAAAAGTTATAAAAATAATTTTGGTTGGTAGTTGTCGATGGAGTGTTTCAAGAGGACCTTCATGCACTTAGAATGTGTTTTCTGATAATGATTTGATTTTGCAGCATTTTAAAAAAACAAACATAAAAATTAGGAAGACCTCACATACAAGTCTTTTGTGTGGGAAGACCTGTGCATAGGAGCTATGCAGGTCATCCCACACCTTGTGCA
The DNA here is from genome assembly GCA_013400195.1 of Aramus guarauna. NCBI lineage: Eukaryota > Metazoa > Chordata > Aves > Gruiformes > Aramidae > Aramus > Aramus guarauna. The sequence continues at coordinate 378,474 of VXBL01002079.1, read as the reverse complement.
CCATCTTCTGCATGGCTTTGATGGAGCTTGTGCTCTCTGTTTTCCAGGCAGAACCCAGATGTGCAGCTGCAGTTACAACAGAGACCACCTCACCACCACAGCCCAACTTCTTCCTTGACATCCCTGGGATCTTTGACTTTGCTTCAGTCTCCGCCACCATCCAGGCTGTCCCCTTCCCAGCATCAGCAACCTCTGACTCCAAGCCAGGGAGACCCTGGCATTCTGCCACGGACCCAGCAGCCATTCTTGTCCAACCAAGTCCATCAGGGAGATTTGTACCGACTATGCCAGCCCTTCCTAGGCCCGCAGCAGCAGCAAGGCGATTCCTATTCAGTAATGACCCGGGCTCAGCAGATACCTTCCCCATATCAGCAGATGCAAGTAGATCCTTTTGCCATAGTTTCCAGGGCCCAGCAGATGGTGGAAATCCTGTCAGAAGAGAACCGATCTCTACGGCAGGAGCTGGATGGGTGTTATGAGAAAGTAGCCCGGCTGCAGAAGGTGAGTGGTTTTGGATATCAGGCACTCTCCTGTGTCTAGTATCGTCCATAATTAAATCATCTAATCTGCAACTGTTACATTCCTTGCTTAAGGGATTGATTATCTACTTTAGAGTCTTTTATATGCAGATTGGTTAGTCTGTATCCTGTCCCTTTGGGCAGCAGCTTAACTTTGTTAGAAAATAGAATCGAAGCCTTCAGTTTTATTCTAACAGCTTATTGACCATGCTCAAAAGACCATCCTCATCAGCTGTCTTGAAGAGGCTGTTTGGCTTGCTTGGTTAAATCAAAGCTAGTGTTCTTATGTCCAGGATAGCAGCAGGCTTCGTTTTCCCATCAGTCTAAAAGACTTCAGAGACTGCAGGAAGGGGCTGTTTGGAATGCCATGAGACCATAGTCACTCAAGGAGGCAATGGGATATTGCTGCCGAACTGGTTGGCAGGACAGTGTGCAAGACAAGTACTGCTGCCATGGCTACTTTAAAGACATTTGGACTGCAGGACTGAGACTAACACTTCTTTTGTCACTCCCTCAATACCACACAACTTCCATCAAAACTTAGTATCTTGGGTTGGATTGAGCTATTTGCCACCTTTAGCCTTATGAAACAAGTGGAGTAAGTGATGCTAAAATGTTTAAAAAAAAAAAAAATCCTAATAAGACCCATCATTAACGTGCACATGTAGAGGTCTTTTCATTGTAACCTCATAGAAATAACTTCTTGATGACCAGTGGTTTAAAGCAGTGCAGCAGGTCAGCTTTGCTTCTGCCTTGCAGCTGTGAAAAGGCTGATGCTACTTGTAATTTAGGACTCTGTGGGCCTTGCTGTGCTCTTTGGACTGAGCAGTTTCCAGGGCCATAAAAATGTGTGGCGGCTTAAAACAGTTGTTTGAGTTCAGGTGACCACTGTGGCTTTCCACACTTGTTATTCCCTATGTTACCTCTTTCCAGGGACATATGTTCATTTTCTTGTATTTTTTTTGGAAGGTTCCTAGCCAGGAAATGCTTTAGAGAAATGTTTGACAGCTTCCTGATAATGAAAGCAGGATAAAAATGCACTTCCCTCCACCGCCCTGTTGATCACTTGCTATAGACAGTGCTGATGGGGTTTGCTATTATGTGGATCCGTACTTCCACAGTGATGCAAACCATGCCTGGTAAGGAGAGTTAGCAGTGAATCTCCTGCTTTGGGTGACCAGAGAAGCTTTATGCTGAAGGCTAGAAGGAAGGATAAAACATATTTTACTGCAAATGTTTCGTTCCCCCCATTTAGTAAATTGAATATTTAAAAGCACAGCTAAGTTGGTGAAGTGTAAACATAGAATGTCAGGAGGTTTTATTGTGAATTTTGGACCATAACAGTTACAGATCTGCGGAGTTCATCACTAACGCAGGATCTGCAGCTAGCGTTTCTTTAGCATAGTTTTGTCTGCCTTTCTTGTTTTATTTTACTTAACTTGATACCACATTATCTGGTTTTATAAATGCTTTTTGCCCAAACTAACAGTAGTGCCAAACTGCCCCAGTCTTAGAAAAAAATAGATGACATATGCACCTCAATTTGCTGTATCTATGCTCCGATCATATTGGGGAAACAGAGTCTGGAAGGAGAGTCCAGATCTTCGTTTCAACCATTGGTATTCTTTCTACAGAAGTGTCCATCATGAGCCTGAGATTCTGTCGGTTTACTTAATGTATATGTGTAGGTTTCTTTCAGTACAGAAAACTTGAGAGAAAGTAATCTCCTTTCTGAGACTGAATGAAAAGAATTGTTAGCGATAAAATGGTAAGTGCTTGTTTTCACTTCCACTGCAGCTGGAAACAGAAATTCAGCAAGTTTCAGAGGCGTACAAAAACCTGGAGAAATCATCCTCTAAGCGGGATGCCCTGGAAAAGGCCATGAGAAACAAGCTGGAAGGAGAGATTCGTAGGCTGCATGATTTCAACAGGGATCTAAGAGGTGAATGAAGTAAAACTTCTGTTCTTCAATGGCTGGGTTTTTTTATTGTTGTACTTACTTGGCAGGGCAGTGTTTTGCTGCAGAATTCACTGTTTCTGTTCACAAAACTAGAATATGACAGGATACTCAGGTATGTTCAGTAGTCTGAGATCTTAAGTGCTTGCTGGGAGTGTGGAAAAGACAGGTTTAGGAGAGTGCTGTAGTCTCTCGTTTCCAGCCTGTTTCTCGTTGAGAAGAAACATTGATAAGCCAAATACCATAAACCAGATGCAAGGCTGGAATTCTCTTGTCTTGTGTCCTAGACACAATTTGTACAATTTGTTCAGTTTATACAAATGGAAAGACGTTTTGCTGACTGCCTAATCCCACACCAGGCATGTTCACTTTATTTCCTGTCCAGTGACCCTTTTGCACTGACACACAAACTGCAGACTGTCTGTTCTTCCTGAAGGTCTTGTCATTCCTTATCAACGTAGGCATCTGGTTTTTTGGATCTCCCTTCCTTTTCCAGAGTGAGATGTTATTAGTGTCTGGTTCTTGCTAAGAGGCTGAGGCAGTACCGCAGCTGGCAGCAGAGAGTGAGGTTGAATGGTATTTGACCTTAACATGGGTCAAAGTTTAAGCATTCATTTGAAAGGCAAAAAACATTTGCAATTTGAGATGTTTAAAGGTGCACAATCGGTTTTTTTAAACTGCAAGTTAAATTTTTTTAATGAAAGCCTTCTGATTGTCCTATGTGTCATCTGATCTCACTGTCCTGTGTCTCTTTACTAAGACTGTATTCCCAGAAATTGTTTTGCATCCAAGAATAAGGCCATACAGTGCTCAGTGCTATCGAGAAGGACAGTACACAAAGGCCTACATTAAATAATCTTATTCATAATAAAACACAACATAAACATTTCATGCTTATTTTCATAGACTGATATAAATTTCTAACAGCCTGCAGCAGCAGAACAGGTAAGCTGTCCTTAGGGTTTTACACTTTTCCCTAAAGTCAGGTAATTGGACAACAGTGTTTTAAGCTTCTAAATATTAAGATTTAATGGAGAATTATAAGGAAATCTTTTAATTGCATGGTAAGATTTATTTGGGTGGAAAAATGAGGGGTCTGAGCATTTGTAAAAATCGAAAAAAATAAACTTCTTATATGTTACAATTGTTTAAAGTAATTTTTTTGGCACTTTAGGTAACCTGTTTTGTCTCATTGAGAATATTTTCTCAAGGACTTAATTAGAAACATTTCAAAAGTGAGTGCCAGCTTCTGATAGGCTTTTTACTTCAGGCTGTATAGAATTAGGAGATCCGTTCCCCTAGCTTGCATTAGAAATATCCTGAGCAGACGTGACTTAATGCTGGAAAGTTTTTAATTATTTAATGTTCCTTTTGTTGAAAAATTTTGCAGAACGTATGGAGACAGCCAACAAGCAGCTTGCGGAGAAGGAATTTGAGGGGTCTGAAGACAATCGGAAAACCATCTCTCAACTCTTTGCACAAAGTGAGTTACGTAAGCGTTACGGGTCAGTAGAAACACTCTGGTCATCCCGGGAAGGATAACAATGCAGCAGGTTAGCATAGTTTGGATCTGTTGGTTTTCTACTGGGACAGAAATCAGGGCAGTGACAGTTCAAAACTGGCAGTGGAGAAAGGAGGAAGGATTCAAGAATTCCTCTTATGTCAGTATGTGAAATCCATCTGATGGCATTTATTAGAGATTTTGGAGCAAATGTAGTTTGCAGTTAAACTGCAAAATTAGTGTTTACCCCATAATGTACAGGATAATTTGTCCACCTGTTTTGTCCCCTGAAAGCTTTGGAATCAAACCTTTCCAGGCTGACAAGAGTCCTGGTATAAGTGAGGCCAGTGGGACTGGAACCTGGTAGTCTCCTATCTCTTTCCTCTTTAATTTGCCACTGCCCTATCCAGTTCAGCAAAAATGAAGGGGATGAACACTGCCTGCAGTATTCTGGGCTGTGTAAGGGTCATGAATTTTGTCCACAGCAGTGGATTTATCACAAGGCAAACCAAAATGACGGATGTGAAATACTGTTTTTCCTTTGTACTGAAATGTCTTGAGGCCGACGGCGGCGAGCCAACTTTTCTCTCATCCCATAGTGTACTCCACCCTTCTGACAATGCTCACTTTTCTCCAATTGTTATATAAAAAGGTAATGCAATAAAATTGCAAAATAGAGATTTTCTGTGGTGTAACACACACTGCTTCTACTGTGACAAATGCTGGTATCCCTCTCTTGTGTTGTCTTTAGCTTATTCTTTGTGGCCTGTGTTGCAAGCAGATGGCTGTCAGGGTGTGAATTCAAAACTCCTGGTGGCAGTGGACAGTCTGTGAGTTTAGTCTTGCATTCAGACTGGCTGAGTGGACTTTGAGGTTCATAGTTCCGCCCTGAGAGGTGGGAAGGTCAAAGCTGTGAGGTCTTACATTCAATTTCTCCTTTTTGGACGAACGTGGAAGCCACAGTGCTACATTGCATCGGCCCCAGCATTTTTAGGGGTGCTGTAGGCACTTGCCAAGTGAAGCAGTACTCATTTGGGGAAAAGTCTGGAACAAAACCTCCAAAAGCCTTGCTACAAGCACTCTCAGATTAACAAACAGAACTCCTGGCACTCATTGATACCTGCTGGCGTAATGCCACCCTGTCTCATCTCTACCCATTTTCTGCAATACATTTTAGCACGCTGACACCGTCAGCAACTCATTTCCTGGGTGGAGGAGAAATACTGGGATGGGAGAGATGTGGAAAAGAATAGGCAAGTGGTGACATTAGCCTTTGTCCTTGTGTCTTATGTCACAGGCTAGCTCTGAGTTACAGTCAGGGTTTGCTCTGCATAGTTCTGGGTGCTGTTGGTGGACAGGTTTGTTTTGCAACCTGTGTGTAGGCTGCGTTGATTCCCTAGCAGAATGGAATCTTTAGCTACTCCGTGTTGCTAAAGCTTTGCTCCTGGCTCTCTGCTGGCAGAAGAAAGGGAATAATTGTGGTCCTGTAAATATAGTTATGCACATGCTTGCACAAACGGGCCTGTGTACTCCATATGCAGTCTGTCCTAACACCCAGGATCTAGTTCCTGTTTTTCAAGCCTTCCACTCCTTGTCCTCATTCCTTTGTCGTGGGATATTGGTTTCTGGAATGCAGTTTCTCTGGTGTCATCAATGCTGGGTGTAGATCACTCCAGGGAGTATTCTGTGGTTATGCACCCAGCAAGCACATTAATGTTATCATTGTAGCTGGTTGGCTTGAGCTGGGAATGACAACATATACAGAGGACATCAGCTCCGTGTTGTGGCTTTGCTTTACACCCCTGTGTGATAATTTCTCCTGTCCCTAATTATTTTATCCTATTTATTTTTTTTATGAAGGCAGTTGCCCTGTTCCTAAAACTCATAGCTGCGTAACCCATTAGGTCTAGGTCTTTCTGGAGAGCAGTAGAAGAGGACCGGTGGCTTTAAAGCATCAGACATGAACTTTCAGTGCTGGGCAAAAAGCTTTCTTGAACTGCAGGTCTACTTTGAGCAGTGGCAGAACAGACACATGGCCCAGAGGGTCATTTTTAAGGGCAGCAGAGGAAGACTGAGGAGTTCTCACTGCTCTCTTGTTTTCTGACTCCCCTGATGGTACTGCCAGCAAAGTGGGACAACTGGGTGTTACTTCGAGGAGGACAGCTGCCCCAGGCGGAACAGCTTTCCTGTTTGTGGGGTCAGTGTGAAAAAAAGAGAGCGCACATTTTTCAGGCACAGAAGTCTGCCATCTCCTCTCCCCAGCCTGGGATATTAAAATTACCCAGTTTGTTTTCCACCGCTGAAAGCCAAATTTCACTAACCATCTGCATAATCAGAGCAAATTACCTAACTGTACTGAGTGATGTACGTTCTATTCCTTCTCGCTAGCACTGTGGCACATTGTTACTTGAAGGTACCTTGCTTGTTTTTCAGGGTTACCAGTCCTTTTCTTCCTTGAAATCTGTATACTTTCCCCTCCCCCCAGCACTAGATTTGCATTCTCATTCTTAAGAGAAGTTCCAGTACAATCTTTCCTTCACCTGTGGAGTGAAAGGCTCCTGAAAGCTGAGTAGAGATGAGTGATGTCCATTGATAACTCTACCTTTGTTTTGGTAGACAAGGAAACACAGAGGGAAAAAGAGAAACTGGAAATAGAATTGGCTGCTGCACGTTCCACCAACGAGGACCAGCGAAGACACATCGAGATCCGAGACCAGGCCTTGAACAATGCTCAGGCCAAGGTGGTGAAACTGGAGGAGGAGGTAAGGATGCTGGGAGAGAGAAATGAGGGTAGCTTGGGTTCCAGTAAAAGTGACTGTGGGAATGAGTTTGTCTTGTGCAAATTATAAGGAAATCTGCTTGCTTATGCCAGCTTAGCTTTGTGTTGGTTAGCTAAACCGCTGAACTGTGCGCAGATAAGCCACAAATCTGTCTTTCGTTGGAAGTGCTTTCGTCTAAGCAGCCATGTTTCATTTTCTTTTTGTTTCAACTGATAAAAGTGGGCTGGAACTGAAATTCCAGTCCTGGCAACCTCCCGAACTTGGCAGAAATTCAGATCTGGATGGACTTTTAACTAATATCAAATGAATGCAGCTTGTCCTCTTGCCAGGTGTTCCACTTACACCAGGGTATCATGGTGCACAGTGCAGATTGCCGTATGTGCCCAGCATTTGTAATAAGCTGGGCATGACCTTGGTTGTTTTCTCTCCTTTTCCTCCCAAGAGGGGATAATCATTTGAGCTGCTTAGCTGGACAGCTTTCACAGCAGTTTCTTTTGTAGCCTTGTCCCTGCCACTCACACACGTCTCTCACCTCAGTGCCCTTCTGCGTCATAGTGTCAGTCCTCTTTCCTCCCGCCTACTCCTTTCCTCTCAAAGGCTCCATTTCCTACTCCCAGCCTCCGTTTCCTTTACTCCTACTCTTCCTCCATAGAGAGCCTCTGGAGGAAATCTCATGACCAAGCACACTTCCTCCACTGCAGATTTGTTCTCTCCTCCTTCAATTCTGCCATCTTCCTGCCTGCTAGTGTTCACCATCACCCTCAGTTGAGCACAGTGCCTGTATCCACCGGCATCTTGCTGGCTTCAGAGACATTCCTCGAACCCTCCCCTTGTCTCTTTCTACTCCTCTCTCCCTTCAGAATCCCATTGTGCCAAGAGATGAGGAATGATCAAATACAAAATAAACTTCCTCCTGTCTTATCTTGCCTGCCTGCCTCCTCTCCCAGGTATAGATGTAGCTGCCACCTTAGTTTTAGCCTGCTCTTCTCTAAGCTCTGTGTTTGCCCCAGTAGCCCTTCCCCTGAACCTGCCTTTGTTTCTTTTCCTGGTGTCCTTAATTTTTACCCCTTGCAGTACTTTTAATCTCTTCAGCTTCATGGAAGCCCTACCTCAGTCTGTCCCTTCCTGGATCTGCTCTGTTCATTCAGGATGTTGCAGGGTTACCTGCCATCATACCTCATTAGCCTTTCTTCCCAGTGCTCCACCTCGCTTTCCTTTCTCCACCACATCAAATTCAGGCAGTTCCTCTTTGCTTTCCAGGCCCCTCATGGTTTACCTAACCCTGTTTCTCTCCTCCCCTTGTTGCTGAGAGGATGTCTTCTACCTTTGTCCTTCTCAATTTCCAACCACCCCTTCCTCCCCACCCCAAACAAGCACTTCTGTGCTTTCTCCCAGACTCTCCTCACCTCCACTGCAAACACTGGCAAGGCCACTTTGAAGCATCCCTTGCTGTGATGCTCACAACGCGGTTGGCAGGGGCTAGGCCCAGAGACTACTTGGCTTGCCCTACGTGTGTGTTTCCGTCTGTTGTCTCTGGTCCCAGACGCAGGCTGTGGGCTTTGAGGGCAGGGAGCTTTCATTTGTACAGCACTTAGCATCACCAGGCTGGGGTCCGTCACAGGAGAACCAGGTTCTGTGCAATACAAATTATAATGATAAAAAAAGAAGAGCAGAGTCAGAGGAATGGCCGCATTCAGCCTTGCGCACAGTTGACAAGTCCATTGATTTCACTAAAATGGCAGCATCTCCTGGGAAGGCTGACTTGCACCTTTGTTGCTCAGGGGGACAGATTATAAGGGTAATTTAAACATGGCATGATTCTCTTTGGCTCTAAAACTATTCTGTCGTTTGATCCTGCAATGTGTTGGAGCTCTTTGGCTTTCATTCAGATTTCAGCACCTTGTTACACTAAAAGTCTGACGTGTGACTAACTTTAAGCACACAGGACATCCTTGTGGCTTCCCTGGAACTATTCAGATGCTTGCAGTCAATGTGTGTAGAGGTGCTGTGATCAGCCAACACACACAGCGCTTGGCTGAGTTAAACCTCTGTGTAAGCACTCATATTGGCTCCCTCACAGTAAAGTCGAAGCCTTTTAGGGGTAATAATAATAGTATGTTTTCTTTGCAAAAGACCTCTCTCATTTTACTAGAAGAATTGGGTTCATTGCTGTTGCAAAATGTTTCTGCCTAGGTAGAATAGTAAAATAGGTAAGTAACTCAGGGCTAGATTGCATGATAGCTTAAAAAACCACGCATATGCTGATACAGAGTGGAATGCCCTGGTCTCGATTGCATGAGGGTTTGTGGTCATTTGCATCCAACCTTTGCTCGAATCCCAGGGTGCATAGGAAGTGCCACCCTTCCTGTTGTAGATAAATATGGAAGCGTCTCAGTGAGAGAGCAGGAATTAACTCTGCTTTTTCCTAGAGGTGAGGGAGGGAAAAGGGAAACAGAAGGGGTTAAGAGTCACTTTTGCAGGTCTCCCAAATCACTTTTAAATGAAATACTTAGGATTATAAAGCATTTGTTGCCTCATTAGTATTAAATTGTGGGAACTTCTCAAATCCCCAAGCTGTTTGGTAACTTTCCGAAAGACAGCCAAGCAAGCTGTTCAGTGCTTAGGGCACCATTTAAAAGGGACTGTAAATGTCAGCCTGAGTTAGTGACATTCAGTGACCAAGATATATGAACAATTTGTCGATTATTTCTTTTATTCCTGCCAGCTTAATCTGAGTTACTAGTCCCTGTAATTGGCAAGAATTTCCAAACTAGTCCTGCAGAAGAGGGTGGAGTTTCTTACACTAAGGTTTGGCAGCACTCTGGCTTAGGGCCCGAGGGGGGTGCGCATATTTCAGTTGTTGCATCCTGTAATGTAAGTTTTCAGCTTTTTTTTTCTTCCCCCCTTCCGTTTTGACTTCCTATTAAGCAGAGTTACCCTGCCTTATAGTCACAGATCCTTTATAAAAAGAATATTTCCATTCTAATGGGACCTATAAGCCATATAAGCTGAATTTAAATGTTGCACTGGAATCGGAACTTCCAGATTCTTTTAAAAATCCTTTGCCTGAATTGCCAGTTTGGACAAAACCGCCCATGTTTAAAATGTAGATACTTGTCTACTCCTATGGAGCTTTGAGAGCTTTTATATATACTGCATTTTAGCATCCAAGTTAGAGGGAAGAAAGAGATAAGGGGATGCTAAATGTGATGGAGAAAGAAATGATCTTGGAGATACCGAAATATAGCGTGAAGCAATTGGAAGCAAAAGTAGACATTCACAGAATACTTTCCCTGGTCTGTTAGCAGGGGTGAAATGACTCTTCGAATTTAGAACAAGCTGCCATCAAAGTTTTAGATAGTGTGGAGTTTATTTCTGCAAAGTGCTAAAAAGGGTGAGTGATCATGGGTATTGAAATAAACTTAAATATGTCTATGAACAGACTTGCGAAGTATGTATATTTTTTATATGTAATATTTAAACTTTACTGCTTCTCTACCTAAAGAAACCCAGTAATTAACTTCTATTTTCACTTTTCCATTTTCATTTTTCTCTTTAGTAGATGTTTCACGGATATGCCTAAGTCAGCAGCTTATTAAAATTGTGTCTAGTCAAGTATTAGTCTGGTTTTTAAATTTCAGATTATTTTCATTACATGCAAGAAAGTTGAGACAAATTGAATAGATTTGGGGTAAAATGCATGTTGGCTTAAAAACATATATCACAGTCTGAAATTGTTAGTGATAATATTTGCAGCTAAAGCAATGAAAAATTCTCATTTTGGAGCACGTGGTGCCTGATGGTCTTAATTTTGATGTAATCATTTGAACGGCTGCAGTGTGCAGCAGGTGGGTAGCTGGTACACGGTCACAGATGGCCTGGATGTGTGAGCTGTTAAAATAGTTGCGTTACCGTGCTCTCACCAACGTCTGCTAGCGTACACCTTGAGAGACTTCAGTGAGTGGAGCAGATGGTTAAACTCGACTTTGCTCAGGGCCAAAGGCAGAATTGCTGAGTTTACAGAAAGGACCATCCTGACCAGTCTGAGACTCTGGGTAAACGCTGGCTTATTATAATATTGCAGGAGGGAGTTTGGTGCCAAATACTTTATCTAACCACAACTGCTGGAGAGGGTACAATTGCTACTGGTTTTACACTTTTTTTTTTTTCTTTTTTTGTTTTTTAAAAAAAAGGAATTTCCAGAACTTTTCTTGAACCTGGTCATTTCTGCTTACCCTGGTTAATTTATATGATGGAAGACCACACTTCAACTTAAAAACGTTTGTGGGTTTTTTTATAGTAGCATAACTTGTATTCCTTTGCTCCACCACTTTACAAGCCACTGTTTTAATGAGTGCCTTAAGGAGACAGCTTTGAAAACTAGTTACTACCACTAAGAAGATACAAATATCTACTCTTTGCCATCCTCATGCCTTGCAATGTAAAGAGAAGCCAGACATCCTCTCTAGTGGGTGGAGATTGGGGGCTGCGGGAAGGGAATAAGTTTGAATGAAATATCTTTTCTAAAAGTGGCTTGTATTTAGAAGCTATAAGATCTTTCAGCCATCAGAATTCACCATAAACCAGATATCACAGCTAAGATGATATATTCATTTCCCACTCAGCTATTGTGGAGAGAAATAGTGCATTATTTCTGATAACACTGAGGGTTCTGTCTGTGGGGGGATGTAGAAATGTTCATTTCCAAATGACATCTATTGTACTTCACATGCTGTGTGACCAGAGCTCTGGCTTATAGGGAAGAGACCCAAAGGAGAGTTTGTGTGCTTGAAGGCTTCTCTGTTTTTTTCCAGTTACTTCTCTGGGTCTATAAAAAGATGTTCCTAGTCTCCTCAGCTTTGTCTCACTTAAATTCTTAGACTCTCAGAGCTACGGAACTAGTCCTTTCAGGACAGAGTTGCTTTTAAAGGGGACACTGTTTGGATGGCTTATCATTCATGGATGAGTAGGGTGGAGAGGAAAGAAAACTCCCTCTCTTCCTTGTAACTAGTACGTCTGCGTGTCTTTAGTGACCTGCGTTCCTGTAACAATGCACAACTGACTTTTTACTGCTGTGTTGCTCCCTCTCGTATTCTGCCTGTTAGTAATTTTCCAGAGGTGGCTTTTAGAGTTACAACTTATTTTAACACAAACGGAGAGACGACATTATGACATTCCCGTGCAACAAACACTATTCTCTAGCAAGAAGATAGTGTTACCAAATTGCTTCAGCATGAGTTCTTGCTGAGGACAGTGGCGTCTTATTGGGCCTGAATTCAAACAAACTGAGGGTTCAAAGGCATCCTGGAGGAATATATTCCAACTGCAAGAGGGAGAGGTGGTTTAAACGAGCTTGCTGTCTTTTTTTTTTTAAACTACATTTCTGCCATAGCAGGCAAATTCTTGTGGGGAAACACATTTTCAGCTGCATCTGAATGGATTCAGCTTTAGGATAAACCCAGAATGTAATGAAAACACTCTGAATATATTAAACAAAGGACTTTGAAGACATCAGAAATAGTGGGTGGGAGACAAGCAGATGCTGACGAGTGTTACCAATTTGCTGAAATAGGAGCTGTCCAAGATGAAGAGGGTAATGGCTGGGTTTGTCAAAATGCCTGGGAGGGTTTCTGAATCATTGCTAGCTATGCAGGAAGTCTTCTCTTCTTCCCCAGAAAAACTCTTTGCTGAGTAACACATCTGGAAGCAATGAATCTCTTTACAAAAGAAGATCCTTCCTTTCCCCTCACCTGCTATGTCCAGGACTGCATTTGTCCTGCAGAGGCAGCTCCAGTCCCGAGGATGTTACAGCCTCTACCTCCTTTGCTTCTAGCAACTTGACAGTAAAAATTCCTCCTTCCTCTATGCTCTGGTTCCCTGTGCTGTGGGCATGGGACCTCCAGGCCCTTTTCAGAGCCTTTCTTCTGCAAGGACCTGGGATCCCTGAAAGACATCGCATCGTTTCTTGAAGACTTTGCTGAGAAGCCTAAATCAAATGAAGGAACAGGATTTGTTTGGCTTTTAGAATGTTAATCCCTTTGCTGCTGGGCAGTTGTAGCAATAATCAAAGGTCCCTGTTTCTGACAGGAACGCTTTGTCCTTAGCCATTGATTTTAGACCATGCAAATGCTCTCTCTAGCGGAGAAGCCTGCAGGTTCCCTGCTGCCAGGCATTACGTTGTCTTAGGAAGTCTTTTCTTCTGCAAAAAGATTCTGAGGACTAGTTTCAATTTTCTGGGTTTAGTGAATTTGTTTAATCATTTCATTCCTGTATGTTTAGAGTGGATGATTCATTTCCATTGCTGGAAGCCCTGCAGTTCGGGGATATCAGTGTGCAGACATTTTCAGGTAGTAAATCTTTCTGACTAACTTGGAAACAGATTGCTCTTCAGGTCAGCCAGACTCTTGTGAGCAATGAAGTCTCTGAATCCCAAGCGTATCCTGCTTCTCCCAGCTGGCTCTCAACTGCAGAAAGCAATCTTGACAAGGGATAATAAAATGAAGACAGAAATACTTGATTGGGAGGCCAGGGAATCTTTCAGGGGTATTCCCTGCATCGATTTGCACTTTTGTGTACTCAATTTCTGCAGAGTCCCGAGCCAGTCCTTGTCACCTTTATTTTTCATGTCCTCGGTCCTGTTGCAGAATTTACCTAAACATCATAGTGGATATGAACTGGAGAGTGACTGCTCTTGTTTAAAATGGTTTAATTAGAAAATCTTGTTGAGTTAGAGCCTGACCTCTGATACCTGTTCAGGACATTTTCCAAAGCAGTCAGGGATTGACCTGGAGAAGATATACGCATGCGATTAAAGTTGTGCCATGTGCTGTAGGAAATGCTGGGAAGGGATACAGCCATGCTGAAGTGCTCTGCTGTGCTTCCAGACGTGCACTGAGGTTATTTGAGATCCTACTGTCTTAAAGAGGTGTTATAATAAAGATATTATTATGAGTAAAATGCTCTGCATTTTCAGAGCACCCTTCAAGGCAAAACAGTTACAATACATTATGTGAGCATGAGCTTCCTTCTTAGTTAAATGCAGCACCATCAAAAGGAAAATTACTATCTTGTCAAATTTATTTAAAATTATATACCCAAGGGAGTGACTGCATCCTTATGAAGCTTCAGGAATGAACTCTTATCTAGAGCACGTGTTCATTGCAAGGCTTGTTGCAGAGGAGAGAATCCTGGCGTCCTTTGATGCCATCTTCCCCGTCGTAGATGTTACTGCGGCCCTTGGCCCTGAGCAGCCAGTTTGGGTTCTTTGCTGGGAGAGCGAGGGTGGGGAATCCGTGGCAAGTGACCAAGAACAAGCCTCAGCATGTTGCCTTTTTTTGATTCCTTCCATCTCACTTATGTCTGCAGCACCCTGGCAATACTCAGGAAACTCTGTTTCTAATTCCTGTCTTAGGAAAACATGAACATACTCTCAATTTATGATAATGAAATCCCTCTGTGCTTGGAAGAATTGTTCCTGATCCTCTTTACACTGAGAGGACAGATCAAGTCAGAAATATTTAAAAAAAAATAAAAATAAAAATTAGACTTCACTACTACCACTCCTAGAGAATCCTGGTTCACAGAAGGGTAAATTGTTCCTCACAAATACTCGCAGTAGCAGAGATGGCAGAGCTAGAAATGAATGACACTGCCAGAATATGCAGTGGGTTGACTGAGTGTAGTGAGTGCTTGAAATGAAAAAATCTCATATATAAAGGATAATTGTGTCAAAAGACATATTAGGAAAGCTGAGTTGTCTGGAGCACACACGTGCCTTTAAAGTTTACTGAACACCTGTGTTCTGAAAAACTGAAAATAATTTCAGGGATTCTTGAATTAATTCTGGGTTTTAAACTATTTAAAAAAAAAAAAACACAAACACCACCCCCCACAACCCCCAAATTTCCTAACATTCCTAATTCTTCCTGATGCTGGAAGATGAAGTGTATTTTGTGAAGGGGAAAAAAACTTGTCTTTATGAAAAGCCACTGAACGAGCCGTGCCTGTACGTTAGGTCTGGTGCATGAGTTAGGCATGTGCAGGCAGCGCTGGTGAGTTGGGCAACGGCTTGTGTTGCAACGTTTCACCTGCAGGTTTGGCTGATGGGAGCGCTTTCAAAGTGAATGTTTCAGTGGAATTTCTGTGTCCTAATTCTTTTTTTGGCTGGGCTCTTGGTATTCTTTGAATGCAGGCCAAAATGTTAATCCACACATATGCATACTCAGGTTTATTAATTATGAAACTAGTAAAATGTTGTCAGTGGCTACCTTTTGCAAGGAGATTTTTACCTGTGTGTTAAAAAGCTTTTCAGATATTTAAATGCTTTGTGGTAGGTAATAAGACACCAAATGTCCATCCTTCCTTAATTTTTTGTATAGAAGAGTGGGGGAGGATAGCTGATTTTCAAGAGATTATTATTCAGCTCGATGCATGATATTTCACTGCTAGTGAGTTTATTAGGTTGTTTCTTACTCTTGTCCAGGTCAGCAAGCTCACATGCAAAATGAAGATACTGGGCGCTCTCCGTTTCTAGGCTCTGCTGCTGACTCATACTTTATCATTTTTGGCTAGTTACATAACTACTATGAGCTGCTGTTAATCTAAGTGTAAAGCTAGTGCATTAATATACACTTTATTGGAGTCTAAATCAGTGTTATTAAGCACTATGATCTGGAATAAAAAGATCTATTAAGTGTAACATTTTTATTGATCTTCTGCAGAGCAGCAGTGGAATACTAAGTTGTATTAAAATGTTCTTGTCCTTCCCATTCCAAATGAGCTTGAAATCTTGAGCTATCAAAGAGTAAAAATACCTTTCTACTATACTGGTGGGAAGGCCTTTGGTTGGATTACTCACTATTTATTGTAACTTTTATTATAAAATACTTGTTTGGGGAAAATCCTCTAGGGCAGCAACATTCATGCTGTGAGATTAGATGCCTGCTGACTTTATGAAGAGAAGAAAAGGATACCATGTCTGGAATTAATAGTGTTTGGAGATTTCTCTCTCTGCTGTTCACATTGCAGTCTCTGGATTGCCTCAAGGAACAGGAGTGTGAACAGGGAAAAATTTGAAGAAACACATGATCAAACCTTTTCGGAAGGAAGGTGTCATGTAAGAATGGCTCACGTTGTTCAGATCAAAGCCCGGCAAGCCTAGTATCCTATCTCTGCCGAAACTTAGAGCAAATTCCTAGGGAACGCTATCAGAATCGGGCCAACAAACAGCGATACTTTCCCAGAATACTTTCCGCTTCCAAGAAGGACTTCCTGAGCCAAAAGTGGCGTCTTTTGTCTTTGGTATCCCTCGGTGGACTGTTCTTCCATGAAGCTGTAAAGTAGCTCTTTGAACTCGCCTCAGGGAGTCTGCGTTTTACATTGTGGTGCTTCTCTAGACTTTGGCTGTGACTGTTGGGAAAAGTTGCTTTGTTCCTGCTATTTTTGTATTTCAGGATTTATGACAATCATAGCTAAAAAAGCAATGCCCAGATTTGCCACAGAAAGCCAGCTAATTGTGATTGTTAGTCTTTTCCTTAACAGAAAGAGTGTCCGTAGGTGGACAGTATTCTATATATTAGAATAGAGCTGAGCCCTTGGGTGTGTTTTATTCTGTTGGGGGGGAGTTATTCATATTTTAGGTTGGTTTTCTTCTGCCTGATCTGCGGATTAACCTTGCTAAGATAGTTAATGGGGGTCTCAGCACGATAGTTTCATTGCTTATCGTGAGGCAGGGTAACAGCTTGGTTTGCAGGATGAATGATGGAGGAGGACGAAGGGCAGTGGCCAGAAACAGAGCCAGGTCACACTGTGCCAAGATGTGACCAAGATTAATATCCAGATTGCTAGAATAAACCTGGCTGCAGTGTGGAGAGAGCACAGGCCATGCCTAGCGTATGCTTTGATCCTATTCGTTATTTTATTGTTACGGGACTGGAATAGGATCCTGCAGTTTTTGATTCAGTTCCTGCTTAATCTCACAAAACCACTGCCAGCAATTTTCAGGATTGCACTGAAAAGTGTTCCCAACTTGTGGACCAGCTTTAATCCCTGTCCTTGCTACAGTTACCTTGGTAACGTGTGCCAAGTCACTTAAACACTCTCTACTAGGAACCCGGATGCCCTTTCTAGCCCATCACTCCTCTCAATCGTTTGTAACAGATAATTACCTCAGTTTCCCTATCATCAGAACAAAAAGAACACATATACCTAGCAGGAAAGCAGCGTTGAGCCCAGAGTAGGAGTCTGAGGCACACTGACAGCACCACCTGGACGTGTTCTTCCTAGCTGGTGTTTCTGTGCTCTGCAATGTGTACAAAGCCAGAAGTTCACTCATTTGTTCTCGTTGTTTAACTTACGTTGTATTTTCTTCTTTTCTTTCAGCTCAAAAAGAAGCAGGTCTATGTTGAGAAGGTGGAGAAGATGCAGCAGGCCTTGGTTCAGCTGCAGGCAGCGTGTGAGAAACGGGAGCAGCTGGAACACAGGCTGCGGACCCGGCTGGAGAGAGAACTGGAATCTCTCCGGATGCAGCAGGTACCTGCTGTTTCCCTGTGCCATACTAGGTTTCTTGCAGGATTGCAAACTATACCCTATACTGCACATAAAAGAAGGGCAGTGGTTTTTTCCATCTTGTAAAATTAGCAAATTTTTCTTTTGATAGCTAGAGTCATGGATTTGCTGGTCATTTTATTAGTTTTACTTAATTTAATTCTTCCATTCCAATCAGAAAATTTAGCTAAGAGAGCACTAGAGGATCCATCACCTGACACAGCCATATACCTAGGTGGTGTTTTGTCTTTAAGTAACCTGGTTATACTTACTTTTATATTATTTTTAAAATATTGTTCACAGTTTGAGATTTTATATAAAATTCGTTAACAGCTGGCCTAAAAAGAGGCCCTTCAAAAAGTTTTTGCATTTAAAAAGGCAAAACCAATTCTATAAATGCAGTTGATAGAAATGGGTGGGAGCTTCACGTAGAGCATATTCTTACAATTGTAACATGAATCTTTTTCAGTGAAAAGAATAAATGAGAAATAGATTGTGCAGTGGTGTTATGAATTGGATGTGAAGTTTTAGTCCTATTTCAGCCTATGTCAGACATAGGTGAACTGTCAGGTTTGTAAATTTTGCTGGAAATAGGATGCAGGCCTGTGTTCTAAATCACATTTAGTTTCAGGTTATGTTTATCCCCCAACTTCCACCTCTGCATAGGAATGGCTATTGAAATCTGCTTGTATTTTTATATTGGTTTTAGTAGGACTTAACAGTAATTTGATAAAATTTTCTGTGGTACCTTTGGAAGATGAGGTAATCTGAACCTCACAATTTTTGACGTTGAGCTTGAGTCAAGACAAAAAAGTAGCTTTTTTGTTGTGGTTAAGAGTTCTGAGCTGAAAATAAAATAGCTTGTCTGCCTCAATTTATTTTCTTTTAAACTAATTTTTTTTAATTTTTAAGTTAAATGTCCTGCCAATCCCAGATGACACTTCCATATAAAACTATGCATTTTATCCATTGAACTGTTAGCTCAGCAAATCTCCACTTTTTCTTATTTTGAAAGGGAACGCTGCCTGTCTTCCAAATCTTGCTTTGTAACTGAATTATTTTTGATCCCCAGGTACTTAATCCGCAGGTATACACTGATCATATTGATTTGATAACCAAATCCTTTAAAAATATTTTGGACGTATTTTTTTAAAGGTGTGGTAACTCTTGTATACTTCTGAGTGTTTTGCTGGAACAGTGTTGGAAGTAAGTCCGTGTTACTTTAGACGTTATAGATGGGCTGTAGACATCAGACCTGAACAGCGTGATCCAGTTCTCGGGTGCACATGTGGGGCTTTTGATGTGGAAAAAGGCCCTAGGAGGAGTATTTTCCATCACAGATATTTGCTTGTTAGCATTGACTAGCTCTGGAATAGCACCAGGAAGCACTCTAGCATGGGTGCTGTGAGTTAAGCTGTCTTTCTTGGGAGCAGTGCTTGGTGGTTTATGACTTTGGAGCCTCAACATTTGGAAAATAGAAGGAGCCTCTCTTGCCTCATATGAGCTTGTTCACTGGTTTTGACAGAGGGAGGCTGAACTGCCCCTGCAGATGTTTCAGATTGAGCTCTAAAGGAGACCATTACCATCACTTAGTCAGCCCAGCATGGCAGAGGCCACTGCATTTCACTCTGGGGGTTCTTGTGTCAAGCCAGTGCTGCTGTGGGCCAGCCTCTGGCCTTCAGACAAAAAGCAAACAAACCAACCATGAGTCTTATAGATGCGTCCTGAGACTTCTTTTTCTTTTTTTTTTTTTTTCCCCCCTTGCTTTTGGAAATCAGCGTCAGGGTACATCTCAGGCTGCCAACGTCTCGGAGTACAATGCCACGGCACTTATGGAACTCCTGCGTGAGAAGGAAGAAAGGATTCTTGCTCTGGAAGCTGACATGACCAAGTGGGAACAGAAATACCTGGAGGAGAGTGTGATGAGACAGTTTGCTTTGGATGCAGCTGCAACTGTGGCTGCTCAGAGGTAAATGAGACTTTTCATAGCACAGGGATTATTTTCTTTTTCCAGTTGAATGTCATGTTTCCCACCAAGGAATGTTGTCATACCACCCTCCCGTGATACCTCTCCTTGCTGTCTGAACGGCTTCTCAGACTTCTGCATGCAACTAGAGCTTGGCTGCTTTTCCTGGGAGCTATGCAATTGCCAACAATTAGAAGCTTTTTTCCAGGGGAAGATTCCCCCCACCACGCAGGAGCCATTTTCCAGACTAGAATTGCTCTGAGCCATTCCTAGAAGCTGTTAATTCAAAAATAGATGTATGAGTGTTTTGGTTTTTTATTTTTTAAACAGGAATCAGTCCTCACTGAAGTCATGTGAGATGGGGTAAGCTTGGTGATTCATATCATTCACCCTGAATGGCTTACTTGTTCTCCAGAATGTTTTTGCAAATTACTTTGTGGTATTGTCCTCGACATGGTTACTAACCAGAAATATCTACTAGGAAATTCTGCTCAAAACATTCTGCTGTGTATGGAGAGCCCTGCTCGTGGGGGTGGGAAGGGTGTCTGAAATTTGGTAAGAAGCTCACGTTCCAAGACAACTGTACAGAAACACTTGTTATGGCTGTAAATAGGCCTAAGTGCTTCAGCTAGTTGGTAAACAAGAGAGTACAACTCTTTAGTGTTAGGTATTGCTTACGTATCATTTCATTGCTCACTAGTTTCTGGTTCTTGACAGCAGATTTTATTTTAGATTGTTTCACGAACCAGATTCAAATAGGCATGTTATTGCAACTGGCTTCCTAGCTCGCAAAATCATACTAGAATTACAGGGATAAAGTTGCAGATCTGCTGTGTTAGCGTTTAAAGACTTATCTTATCTTGCTCCAAAAGCAGGCTGTTATTTTAGGATATTGATGCTTCTTGTGCACTGTTTTCCGCCTCCCCGGAGATTCTGTAAAGGCTCTTGCTACTGCTTGTCCTTAAAGGCCGTGTTGTATTTTCAGTGTGTGCTGATAAGTAGGGGTCTGGTCTATTGTTTATCATGGAATGACAGAGGAAATGTTAGGCCTGTTCAGGTTTTGTTAAATGAACAAGAATGCCTTCCAGTCAGGAAAGAGCCAACTTGTATTTTTTCATTTCCTTCTAGCTGCTTCTCCCCTAAAAGAGAGTATTCCAGTAGTGTCAATACATCTGCTAGTTTGTATGCAGTTGGCACCTATAGTATCTCCTTCAAAAAGATAGGCTGTGAGGGATTCCACTAATTTCAGCAGCAACCTCATCTACACTTGCACAGATTTCTTTCCCTTTTCTTTGATAGTGGAAAATAGCATCCCTTTGGAAGTTGAGGTTGCAGGAAGGATGCTTTACAGCCCAGGCAGGAATCTGGGTCAGGTTAGGTTTCTTTGAATGACCTCCTTGTGCCCTTTATGTTGGTGCTTTGTTGTTCCTGATCTGAACTTTTGCAGAGTTAAAAGTACATTTACCAGACAGTTCCTAGACCTGCTGGGTCTGAGAGAACAGATTTCTTATTACAATGAATTGGAGCTCTTGGTAACTCCAGATTTTCAGTGTGTTTGCTTTTTTCTAATTATGTCAGTAACGTGCTCTTAATGTTATGAGTCATACAGTGATACAGAGCATAGCACAGTCACTTTGTTCTGACTGAATAGCATCAAGTAGAATGAAATACTCATTATGTTTTGGTTAGTGGACTGAGCAACTATTGCAGTGTTAACATCAGCCACTATGTGGAATCAGTCTAAAACTGTTTTCAGCACACTCCAAGTTTTTTGAACCAAGCTGCTCAGTTAAGAAACTTCCATGCCTAGTTCCCTTTGATACTCAGATTCCCTGTATGATACTGTTGGAAGGGGAAGGGCGAAACCTTTATATCTGAAGCAAAGTTTGCACTGTTTCTGTTGAAGAAGAGTACCTAGTGTTCTATACCGTCCTCCCCCCCTCCCTATGTCCTTAGATTTGCCTCATCGATCAGTTTACAATAGTACAGAGAATCAGTTAGGTGATAGACTGGTCCAGGACGGACAGTAGATTGACTGTTGTAATGACTTGCATATTTTTGTAATCCTTCTTTCATTAGGACTGGGAGTTGGATTTTTGGAAGACACTTAGCCAGCCTAAACTCAAAAAAAAAAAAAAAAAAAGCGCCAATGTTCTTGTTTGTTACTTTTGAGCAATAATTTTGTGCTGCTAGGAGGAAAGCAGCGAACTCACCTGATCCTTCATCTGCTCTGCTGTTTGTTCTCAGGGACACGACAGTGATCAGCCACTCGCCTAACCCTAGCTATGATACCTCCCTGGAAGCTCGCATTCAGAAGGAGGAGGAAGAGATCCTGCTTGCCAACAGGAGGTGTCTCGACATGGAGGGAAGGTAAAATGCAGTTTGGTCCCATCTGGCTTCTTTAGGATGGGGATTTTAAATTAATTGTCTGGGTAGACGCCTCAGAACCAGAAATTCTTGTGTCTTCACCAGTAGCAGCGATGTAGGATGCCAGACGCTCATTTGGCCAAGGAAGTATCTACATAGCAATCCAAAACCTGTCTCGATACTGAGGGCTAATGCAAAAAAGCCTTGGCTTAGATTTTTTGCACCTAGCTTGTTCCTCTTCTCTCTTCAGGGCATCTTCATCAGACCCCAGGCTCCAGCCACCTCTTAACAGTCTCACAAAACTGTTTTCCATGGGGTTAGGTCCAGGTGTGTTAACTGGAGTGTGTTAACTCTCCTCTTTCTGTGGGTCTCACGTCCTGCCCGTAACTCTCAGCTTTGTCTCAAAGCCCCTTCTGTGGCTGTTCAGAGCAGCTTCCAGTAGCCAGAAGTGGGTGGGTACCTCAGTGCTGTTCTCTCAGGCATGTGTACAGGAAGTCTCAGGCATGATCTGCTCTGGTGGGCCACTGAGCAGCCAGGATCCAGGGCCATGAGCTCCCTTGCATCCTCTCTCTGCCTCCCCAAATGCCTAAGGGAGCTCTGCTCATAGCCACAGGGCCACTGAGGCCTCAGTCCAAGGAGACACAAGTACAAGTACATTGTTCTTCTTTGTCCTTCTCAAAAAGGATTAAGAC
The DNA here is from genome assembly GCA_013400195.1 of Aramus guarauna. Classification (NCBI taxonomy): domain Eukaryota; kingdom Metazoa; phylum Chordata; class Aves; order Gruiformes; family Aramidae; genus Aramus; species Aramus guarauna. The sequence continues at coordinate 356,148 of VXBL01002079.1, read as the reverse complement.
TCTGCACGCTCAGATCATTGAGAAGGATGCCATGATCAAAGTCCTGCAGCAGCGCTCCCGGAAGGAGCCCGGTAAGACAGACCAGCTCTCCTCAATGAGACCTGCCAAGTCGCTGATGTCGATATCGAACGCTGGCTCGGGCTTGCTGTCCCATTCGTCAACACTGAGCAGCACTCCCATCCTGGAGGAGAAGAGGGAGGACAAGAGCTGGAAAGGCAGCCTAGGTAACTTTTAAATAACAGTAGCAATTCAGAGACATGAATTACTGCTTAGAGGGGCGGCAGGAGCAGCAGAAGGAAGAAGGTGTGCTGGGCAGACAGATCAGCTGGCGTAGCATGCTGTAAAGCTGACCGCAAACAAGATGGGACACATTTGGAACAACTGCTTGTTTTAGTCACTTTTGGGAAATAGTGACTTCTGACGCCCACGTTCTGTCATTAAAATGTGTAAGCCTTTATTCCCAATTTGGTACCTGACCTTAGGGATCTTTGAGATACAGCGTTCAGAGTTCCCAAGTGCTTGTTTTCAGCTGGGTTGTTACAGCTGTCTGAAGGTGTAAAGTCTTCTGGAATAGGAGCAGAGATACTAATCGGGATTGCCATCCTGTAGTGTTGTGCCTGTGCTAACATGACGCCTGTCTGGAATGGCTCAGCGCCATTGTTCCGAGAAAATGAGTTGTAACAAAGCAAATCTTACATGATTTTTTTCTTTTTTTTTCCTGGGGGGAAGTTAGGCCCAAAAGCCCTCCCTGTGAGACTAAAAGACCCTGAAATGTGAGAGTCTGTTGCAGGTGATTTCAGAGTGTGCAGATTGACCCGGCCATAGGTGACAGGGCAGTAAGGTGTTAGCGCCCACTCTGCATGCAGCAACATGAGGGCACTGCTGTTCTTCGGGTACTTCAGCACCCAGTGGTGGAAGGTGCTATACTATAGAAAGATAAATTAGTACTGTCTGCCGAAGCCCAGAGCACTTTCCAGATCCTAGAGCAAGTACTACAGAGAGGTGCAGAACTGATACCAGTTAGTTTTCTGGGCTTGTGACGTTTTCTTCCCTTTTTCCAAAAAGGTGTTCTGCTGGGAACAGAATATCGCTCCGAATCCATTCCCTCCACCCCCTCTCCTGTCCTCCCTTCCACACCGTTGCTGTCAGCCCACTCGAAAACGGGCAGCAGAGACTGCAGCACCCAGACTGACCGGGGGAACGAACAAAGCAAAGCTGCACCTTCCACTGCAGCTCCCACACCAGGACGACTGCCCGGTGCCAGCCTGGCCTACAGTGCAGACAAAACAGGTAACAAACCTCCGCTGCTCTCTCAGAGGGTTCCCTGCCACTGACGTGCCATCAGTTCTGCTCTGTGGGGCAGGTCCTGCTGTCCCTTTTTCCGTTCAGGAAAACTGGGGTTAGTTTTTGTGAGGACAGATGCATTTCAGAGGCAGCTTTACAGTGTTCTGAGGGGTCTTAAATGCTATGAAGGAAAAAAAAAAAAGCCCTAAGAGTGGTAGCGTAAGCATGGACACGCTGGGCAGAGAGGTATAGTGAGATTTAAGAATTGGAGCAGGTATATGCAAATCCCAGGATAGTCTCTGAGTCAGCATCTATGCTGATGTAAATTGTGAGTAGCGTGCGGGCTTTAAGCAGTGTATGAAAAGGGGCTGTAGAAATGGGCCCGTTGCATTTTAGTGGATATTCAAAGCAAAGTGGACTCAGATAAAGGGGAGGGAGAAGAAGGAAAGGTAACTATCGTGATAAAGCTGTCTCGTTACTGTGCTGTCCCAGTCACAAGACCACTTTAGTGTTGGCACAAGTGGATCCAGTTGACAGTGACTGTCACAGAAGCTGAATTTGCTTCCCACAGAGCTCCAAGCTGGCAAGAGCTGCTCATTTTCCAGCCCACTCTGCCAAATCAATGCAGATTACACAACCTTGCCTCTTCTACTTACAGACACGTTACAATTATGTTGTTCTTTATGGAAGAGTGAATTTGGCTGGTCTGCTGTGCATCTTGCCCATGCTATGCTGTTTAATGGGTATCGAGGGAGACAGAGGAACGGGTTTTGTGGTGAAAGTCTGCACTGACTGCATTGGTTTAAATGCAGTCACTCCAGTTTTATATGCCATTGTGTATCAGTGGGAGATACCCAAAGGGAATTTGATAGAACATCTTTATTTGTCAGACTACATACATGAAGAATTGATTTATTTTTTTTAAATGAAAAAAGGGAGTTGTTAGCGGTCTTTTGGCCAGTGATAAAAGATGACTTTTAAAATGTTAACTTCATTTTTCTAACCTCATTGAAGTTACAGCTTTGATTGTCTGTCTCTTTTTTTTCCTCGTCGTGTAGATGGGCCACTCTTCCACTCCAGCACTCTTGAAAGAAAAGCCCCTGTTCAGACCATGGGGCAGGACCTCCCAGATGGAGAGATGGTAGAATACCTCATCTGAAAGGCTGTACCAGGATCTGAGCTGGGATACAGTAGCAAGAAATTTTTAAAAAGACATTTTTATTGGGAAAAAATGTAGTACCTGAGTAATAAAAGAACACTTAGCTGTTTGCTCTTGTATATTATGTCTCAAAAGTATGGACAGGTTAATTTATAATTTGTTCTAAATTATAAAAAACCCGTAACACTTGTTCTTTGAAAGTTCCCCCTTTATTTTTTAAGTACTGGATCTGGTAGCATCTGGAGAAAAAACAAGAACTTAGGTGCACTACATCTGATATTTCATTTCAGTATTTTTAAAGTCTCTTAAGCAGAAGTACCTGCTCTCACAGCTGTTGATTAACGTCTAGCTTGACTGCAGTAAGATGGGCATAATGGCCTTGTAGTGATCAGGACCAGGGACTTAGCTGGGAGCATCACTTAATGGTTTCAGAATACAGGGTATTCTGAGAAACTTTTAGACTTGAGCTGTGATCAAGGGAGATTTGACTTTATGCTTTCTCTTCATTCTCAGTGTAAGAACTCAAAATAGGTCTTTCACATTCGTAGGCTGGAAAAATTTCCGTTTTCAGTGTGGTAACAGTCTTTTTTTTTTTTTTTTTTTTTACTTCCCAAATTGTGTTATTTCTGTATTAAAAAAAATTACTCCAGTGATTAATATCACGTTTCACATTTTTAGTTTCATTGAAAGATTTATTAAGAGATTTGCCACACTTTTATACTTAAGTACTTTTTCAATAATTTATACAATGGATAGTAAATAATATATTGCATTCATGTTTTACATAAATTAAAAAAGGAGAGTTTACAAGCTCAGTCCTGATCTGTTAGATTTCTGCCATTGTCATTCCATTGGCTTTAGTGGATCTACTCCAAATTTACCATAGTGCAAATGGCAAGCCCAGTTGCTTTTAATCTACTGCATCTGTGGAGATCTTTCTCCGTAGCAGATTTTTCTGTATTTCAAATGCCCTTCTACTTTGTATGTCCCTCCTTCTTGGAGATACTAGATTCTTCATACAGCAAAGCCTCAGAGGTAGAGCTTTAAAGAGAAGCTCTGTGTAAAGTGTCAGATGGCAAATTCTCTCCTTCCAAAACAGTTTTTTTTCTTCATCTAACTGGAGAGAGCAGGTTAAAGAAAGTCCCAGAGGCATTACAGAAGAAAGTTACACATTTAAGTCATCAGGTTCACTTTCAGATTTTTGGGAACTAGCACAGATGCAGCAATGCTTTGGTTGCAGATGCTATAAGGAGATACTAAGACCAATAGAAGTAAATGAGTATTTTTTGTTACTGTCTTTGCATTTTATTAAAACACTTCAATATTCATTTCTGTTAAAAACTTCTTTTTTTTTTTTTACTTGAATGTTAAAATACTTAATTAGCCAGGGGTCACACACTGGGAACCTGGCTAGTCTCAGCTTTCTGTGCAGCATTAGAGTAGCCAGATTTTCATTTCAGATCCTTTCACCACAGAAATAAGGAAAATCAGCAATTAATCATCAGTCATTGACTGTCCTCAATTCCTACTCAGTTGGCACTAGCGATACAGTGTCCCATTGAACTGGCCTTACCAGATCAACAGATACAACATGAATTTCACAACAGAGGGTTGGGAGGTGAAAGGACATGACTTCTGTCTGCTGCACGGGTGAGTGCCTAAAGATCAGCCGTGAGTTGGATTCTGTTTGTCTTCTAGTGATCTAGCAGATCCGCTGCTTCTTAGTGTTCTTCAGGCTGTATTCCTAGACCTACAGAGGTTAGAGATGGCAAAATACATCCGGTCAGATATGAACTAAGTCTAAAGAGCCTGGCTTTCCCAGTGACTGCTCTGACAGGCAGCAAGACACTTCAGAGGTGCACTTTAAGGCTTTCATTGTCTCTGCCATATGGGACATCACCCCCCTGGACAGTGTGGTAGACCTTCCCTAGGTGTATTCTAATAATCTGTCTGAATTAGTTCTCCACCCTTTTCTAGACAAACTATTTGCAGCCTCTTCGTTCTCATCCCTGGGAATGTCTTACATTTATTTCTCTTGGCTTAATGCCATCCCATTATACGAAGTAATGCCCACTCTGGATGATTTGAAGGATTTCTCTTCCTCCTCCACAGTTGCTGAAAATGCAGGAGAAGCTTTTTTCATTAGCTCAAGGTGTCTATCTTTCTCCCATTTCATCATAATTTTCCATATTATGTTTTGTGGTTTGAGCTTAGAATGAACAATAAGGGAGATCAAATGCCATTGTCTGTGTGAGAGAGGGGGAGAGATGTTTGAGTGCTTTTCTTTTAAAGACAGGAAAAAATACATTCCATCTTTACAAGTACATCTCAGCAGTAGGACAGAAGTTTTGCAACTGTAGGGCTCTAGATAAACAGTTCGAACTTGCTTGATTCACACTAATTCTAAAATGTCTAGGAAAATTTGGATCCTTTGCGGATAAAATCTGGTTTAGGAAACTGATTTTCCCCCTGTCGATATTGGCTGTTCAGCTGGACTAGGTAAAAATAATTTGTTTATCCTCCTTGCAGCTCATTGTTTTCAGACTGAATGTCTCTGTAATCTATTTTTACAAAGAAAAAAGGACACAATAGCTTTCTGTGAATAAAATATACAGATTATGGACAGCAACTGTCCGTACCAAAAATGGAAGCCAGGCAGTCTCTGACAGTCCAAGCCATCAGGATTGCAGGAGCCTTAGCAGTTCTGTGCCCGTGGAAGTAAATTGGGAAGAAGATGGTGCATTTTTGCATTGTTTAGGTCAGGTTCTTTGCCCTGTTTGTGATTCCTTCCAAAAGCAAAACCCCCAAAGCTTTTGACATGGAAGTTTGAGGTCATCTTCCTGTGCTGGCAAACTAGGAGCCATCAGGAATGTATTCTTTCCCTTGAGCTTCCTCAGAGCCATCCTGATGTGAATGTAAAAGAGCTGCTTGCTTTGAGGAAGATGTGTACTATAGTCTTCAGTCTCTCTGTACAGATTTTTATTTTGTTTTTAAACAGAAACAAGGAGACAAACTGCACAGCTAGTTCCTTTTTCTTCTGTAGTGCTTATTTCTAGTAGAAAGTGATTTTTAACACAATGATTGCAATGGCCTTCTTTGCAAACCAAAATTTTAGACTAAGAGTTTTTCTTAAACTCGGGTATTAGAAGCAGAATTGTAGCTTTTATAAAGAAAGCCACATATTCTTCTTTGTAGAGCAAAACAAGAAAATCAAGTTTAGTTATTTTTCCTCTTTCCTTTCACTGCTAACAGAATGGCCAAACTCACCAGTCCTTCCCTTGGGCAGTTCCTCTGGGATTTGACGGCTCAGGGAACTGCCTGAGATCTAAAGGCTTTTGTTCCCATCCGGCCCGATGTCATTAGTTACTTCAAATAGCTCCTACCTGGCAACTCTCGTGGGGCCTACAGCAGCGATTTTCAGTCTGTGGTCTCATGGGGGATCTGCGAGTTGCTCCTCGGGACCCTGCAAAGGGTGGCTGAGGTCAGCAAGTACTTTCAGGGGGCTGAAATTCTTTTTGTGTGGTCTCTGCCTCCGTTGGCAAGTTTGTAGAGTGAGAGGCTGAAAACTGGCATTAGCTTTGCTTCGTTTTTGAGGCTGCCTGAGTGAGGGGACCTGCAGAGTTTTAGGCCAGAACCATTTCCAAGGACACCTCCTGCTCCAGGAGCCCGCAGCGATGACCAGCGGCGCGTGAGACATCTAACAACCGCGTCCCGTGAGCCATGACACTCGCACAGTGAATCCCGACAGCGCTGGCCAGACGATACGCTTTTTCCGTTGCTTATAAAACGGTGGCGATATAAACTCGGTGCAGTCAGGACAAGCGAAACCCCAGGCGTAATTCGGCTCTCCGTCCCTCCCCGCGAGGGCTGGCACAGGTTAGCCCGGGATTCACTGTGCTGCTTCACGCTGCGGCCGATGGTTTTACTCCATGGGGGGAGGGCTGTGGGGAGGGAGGGGTCTCTTTTCATGTATTTGTATAGGAACTCTTTTTTAAAAGCTAGCATTTTTATGTCTAGAAAGTAAAAAGACATTGTAAAATGTAATTGTACTGTATTTATGAAGAAAATACATTTCTTTTCAAAAAGATCTTATTCTAAGTTGGTTTTAGAGTCTGACTTCCGACTACATCGTCTCTTAGACTCCCAGAAGCGTTGAAACCCATCTGCTTCGCACTGCGCTCTCCAGCTGTACCCTTAGGGCCGTGCTAAACTATTGAGATGGAAGAAAAAAGCGACCACCTGCCCTCCGAACTCGAGCAGAACCTGTGTTGCTCCGAGTCCTGAAGTATTCGAACCCTTGATTTCATTCAGCTTGGGCTCTGCTCAGGATCAGAAGTGGAGGTGTCGAAATAACTGGAGAGCGGTCAGGAGCAATGGGGCTTCCAAGCCTTGCCTCCGGGGAGGGCTGGGACATAGCGGGCCTTTTGCTTTGCCTGTGGAGCAGGGATCGCCCGCGGGAGAGACCTTGCTCAGGGCTCCAGTCTTCTCGTTTACGTCTCTTCCGTTTGTGGAGGAGCTTTGGGGGGCAAATGGCTTCAACCCAGTTTCCCTTGCAGCAAAGCTGGGGTCCAAAAGGCGAGAGAAGAGTGACCGGTTAGCTGCTGCTCTTTAGGATCCAAAATAACAAAGCATAAGTTACAATACTAAAAGGTTGCCATTTCACAGCCTTAGAAAACCTGTCAAGACAATGATCTTTCCTATATAAATCTATATTGAAGTGAATCGTGGATTTTTTTTCTCTCTATTTAAACCATCAAGTTTATTTTGTTATTTGTGACTGAGCTGTTTTGTAATTCCGCTGTTGAAACAGCCCTAAAGTCTTTGAAGATTATGGCAGCTTTACTTCTAGGGAAGAAAACAAAAAAGTGTAAATGTGCACCAAGGGATCTTGTAAATGTCTGTCGTTATGTTTGTAGTTAGCTATAAAAATATTTTGTGTGTTTTTAAAGAATGGATCCTGTGTTTTCAATTTTTTTTCCCACTGATTTGCTTGTTTTGCAGTAAATTTTCTTAGTGTGAAAACATTATTGATTATAAACCAGAACCAATCTTCACCTTATCTAGTCCTCCCTGCTGCTTGGTCTTTACATTTTCAACTCCTAATTGGAGATTTTGCAGGATAAAATAATTATTCATTCCCATCTCTTCCCTTAAGCATCACTTTTTGATTTTTCCCCCTGACCGGTCCCGCAGCTGCACGCACCACCGCGCGCTTTCACACCTTTTCCGTAATCGGATGAACACTTGCTTACCCTAACTTTGAGCTGCGGTGACGGTGCCAGCCACCTCTCCTTGGACACCTGGACCATTTTTCAGATGTCTGAGGGTAATGGCACGTGAGCCACCTGCAATCACGTGAGTATTTTCTACACCCCAGTCTTTAATAGACCAATGTGCTTTTTATTCATATTTTTTTGGTGTGTTTTCTTGCCTCCAATTTAGCTTTCCTTTCTCGTCACGCTGTCGGAGGGAAGGAGCAAAGATTACCGGGGAGCGGGTTGAAAGTGGTCGGCCTTGACGCATTTTCACTGTTGACTTTTGAAACCAATCTTAACGTAGTTGTAGCCTCCCCTGGTTGCCGGTGCTGTAATAAATACAAGCCTGACAAATCCAGGGGCCAGTGGTCGGTTTAGCACGTACATCCCCTACGCTTTCAGGCCTTTTGATGTTGTTTCTATAAATCTCTCTGGCATGCCAGAGTAGAAACAAAAAGCCAAAAAAAAAAAAAAAAAAAAGCCAAAAAAACCCAAAAAAACCCAGCCAGACCAAAAAAGCAACCACGGCCCATCTGCAAACGGGTGTGAGCGGAGTGTTTGGACATTTCACGACGCCCCTGGTCAGCCCGACTTCGGCCCAGCCACCGGCCGGGAGAGCAAAACACCCCCCAAGACAGCCTGCGAGGCTCCGGCCGTGGCTCCGTGGGGAGCAGCGAGGAGCCGTGCAGGGATAATTTGGGGGTTCCTGTCCCCTCACCTTCCTTGGAAGAGGACACAACCCTCTTGGACACAGCGCCAGGACCCTGCTCTGCCGGATGTGTCTGCTGGACACGCGCCTGGCAAAGACATCTCCCTCACCCCCAGCCCCTGCTACTCAGCGTGCCGAGGTTGGGGGCTTAAAACCGGAGAAAAAGATGAAAATGTTGTTTGTTTTGGGGTTTCCTCTCAATTGGCTCAGCCCTTTTTGCTCCAAATCCTTACTAAGTGCAATTTCGGTAGCGGTCGGTTGTTTCCCCGATGGCCCGGCTGCTCCTCGGGCTGCTGGAGGCGGTTGGAAGTTGCCGCAGCGCGTTGTGAACACAGCACGGTCCCCAGGCTTGCACCACTCCTTGCGTTATTTGATTTATTGTAAAGCATTGCCTGTCACTGCTTTTAAATACCTATGAAGAAAAGCAAAATTGCATAATAACGCAAGACCTTTCTAGAAATGGTGCTCTGTCTCCCCTTCCTGCTCCCCAAGACAAACAACATTTCAGCATTTTATATATTCTGGAACAGTTCTCTGAATTTTGTAAGAAAGAGGAAAATAGGATGGCAGCAAAAAACTGGCCTCATAAGGGTACCTTTAAAGTGATATTTAGATATAGTGGCATGTTTGAATGAGACGATCTTCACTTTGTATTTTGGAGGTAAACCTTAGAGGAAAATTTTCTTTGATCTCTTGCCAAGAAGAGCACTAACCTTTTACATATAAAGCCTTTCTATATATATTTATACCCATACATATAAATGCATACAATATGTGAAAGCCGTTAATTTTTAGAACCTTGTACAAACCAAAATTTTCTTGTCCTCCCTAGCAGTTTTTTAAACATAAATGGTCTTCTCGGAGCTTCATTATTTCTCTACCTTTCTGTTTTCTATTGCTGCTTTTTAGAACCAGAAAATAAGGAAACCCTCCCGTCTGCAGCATTTCAGGGCTATTTTTCAGCGTTTCAGTTGCTTTTCCCTTGCTGATGGGCCGAAGCACAAGACGACGGGACAGGGATTTGCCTCCTGCCGAAGGGGCATGTGGAGACGGGGCTACTGTGGCCATTCACGCGCTGAGCGTGACCCAGGCTGCGGCCTCGCTGAGCCACAGTGCCAGGGCAAGGCGCTCAGCCGCGGCACAGCCTTTGTCATCAGTAGGTTTCAGTGTTAACAGGGCTCACCCAGGCTCTGCTTCGGGCCTCGGGCAGCGTCGCTGCAAGCAGCCAGCGCAGCCTCTGGGGCTGAACTACTTCCATTTGTTACTCATTTTGAAAGGCATCACGTTCAGATCACAAGAGCCAGCATCAATTTTTATTAAATTACCATTTTTTGGAGGTTGGCAGGAAGGAAACCACGCGCTGGGGCTGCCCAGGGCTGAGTCAGAGCCCTGCCAGCCGGCACTGATGCTACCCGGCAGCAGCCCCAACGGGACCCGGTCCTTTCCTCACCTCCGGACACCACCGGCTTTTTTGTTTCCTTTGTTTGAAAGGGTTTGGGTTTTCCGTGACCACCCCTCCCAGGGAGAGGCTGGTCCCGGTTTGGGGAGAGGAACGCTCCTGCCTGTTTCCCTGCTTGCGAATGCTCCAGCGTGACTCCCAGCAGGTCCTGAGCTGTTTCTGCTCGCTGCCTGGCCGTCCCAGCCCAGCCCCCAGCCCCAGTGCTCTCCGCAGCAGAAGAGAGCAGAAACCACAAGCGTTTTCTTCCTGGAGCCAACCAGCGCCAAAGGGACACAACCTCCGGCGAGGGCTGTGCAATGCCGGCATCCAGCGTCCTGCGTGCTCCGGGAATGCATCCCTTCAGCCTTCATCCTGCTCTGGGAGAACCTGCGAAGCTGCGGTAGGTCAGTTTGTGGGTTTTTTCCAGCTAAACTTTCATCTTCATTAACCCATTCCCATCCCTTTGCCTTCCCCACGCAAAGCTGAGGGCAGTCCGGACCTTTTCATCATCCTCGAGAGCTTTCCTAGAGGGAAATATTCACCCTTTGGTTCAGGTCCGTGATTAAATCGATGGAAAGAGCCCAGTGCCGAGCTGGTGTTCGAGCATCTCTGCTGCTTTCCAACCAGCAGCGACACACTTGGGGCCGGGGGGGGTCTGCTGGGTCTCCTGGGTCTCCTTCCAGGGGGGTGATCAGGCAGTGAAACAAAGACTTCCCGCCAGAAGTCATTTACAGAGCGCAGGATTACGGTTCCCATGGGCTTTGGGTTTTCTAAATGCTGAAGAGTTTCGGGAATGTCACTTTTTTGGGGGGATGACCAGCAGTTTCTGCCCCGCCGCTGGTCCCGTCTCCCCAGCCAGGCGAGCCCCGCACCGGGACAGCCGAGAGGCTTGGAGAAAGAGAAAACAGAAAGGCTGGGAATTGCTTAATTAGAAACAGTTTTTTCCTTTAATGTTCTGCAATTACTTTGAGGTCAGTAGAATTATTAGTGTTATTAATCACCGAATTTCCAGAGAACTAAAGTTAATAGTACCATAATTGGGCCATACCATCCAGCAGTAATTGCTAAGTGCCAGCAGGCAGCTAATTAAGTCTTCCAGCCCTTCTCTCTAGGCAGATCTTCCTTCTGAGTCTGCATCACGGAAAACTTGGCTGCAGAGAATTAAAAGTTGGGGTGAGCGCCCCGGGAGCAGCGGATCGGCATCGGCGAGGCGGAGGCTTTCAAGGACTCTGCCCGCATTTCCCACCCTGCCGATCGCATCTCGGGCCGCTTGCCTTCGGGTGGCTCCGGCGTGCGTCCCAAGGCGGGCAAAGAAAGGTGATGCTTTGGTCCTGAACAGGCTGGGAGAAAGCTTTTCTGTCCAGGTTTGTTGCTCGATGAGGTTGTTATCGCTCCGGCTGCAGGGAGTGAAAGGGGATTCGGATAGTAAAGGACTGGCACGCGCTAGCAGGGAGGGGAAAAGGCACCCGCTGGTCATAGGGAGTGAAACGGGGAGGGTTGTAGGGTGCTGAAGTGAGGGATTTCCCAGTCCTTCACTTGAAGACGGAGTTTCTGCTGGATTTGATAACCTTCAGCAAGTCTCTCAGCAGTCGGGGAGAGCCTCGGCTTCCCCCTCTTGCGACCACACCGTGCCACCGCCCGCCGTAGGTGCCGGGGCACCGGGATGGAAGATCTCCCGGGTGTTTCAGAGCCAAGAACTACAAGAAAAGACAAAGAAGCATGGAAGAAAGCAGGTATAGTCGCTAGTCCTGCTCTCGGGCTCCGGCAACTTGTCGAGCTCAGAGTTAAGACGAAGGATGAGCCCCCGCAGAGCCCGGGGCGGGGGGGACAGGCAGGAAAGGGTGGTGGAGCAGGACGACACACCACCATTTCAACACCCTTGTCGAACTCTAGTCTACTCAATCGCACGCGAGACACCCTCCTCCTCCTCCAGCCTGCTTTGCAGACCCCCCAAACACTTCACCCCCTTGCACCGTGCCTGTCCCCACGCACCCCCCCTCTCCTGCTGTGTCCCCCAGTCTATAAACCCGCGGTTCCACCTTCTCACCAGCTGCAAGGATTTTCCCAGCCTTTTCCAGCAGCTCCGTCCCCTTGCCGCCCTTGCAGGTGGGATTCTGTCCCGCTGAGCCCCCAGCCCTTGCTCCCCGGGTGCCGCAGGGTCTCGCTGGCTGCGGCAAACGGCATCTGCCTTCGCTCTAGGGTAGAAATTTCTATACGTCGATCCCAGAGTGTTCCCAGAAATTTTAGAATGCGTCCTAACTCTAGAAGGAAATAATAATTGCGACGTAATTGCATTAGTGCCAACTGCAAATTACCCGTGAGTGGAAAATGAGGAGGTTAAAGCTGACTAAGTCAACAATGCAAATTAAAGATGCAACAGCCGGCGTAGCCGTGCCTTACAAATAAAACTCAGGTTTAACCTGGAGAGTCAAAACAGTTTTAGGTGGCTTGTTCAGATACCGGGGGTAGCTCCTGCTCTCCCCCACGTACAGCCCCAGCTGAACGCTGCGGAGTGACACCCTACGGTTACGAACCCGAAATCCAAATTCAGCCCATCCCACAGCCTGTTAAGATAACAAACCTTAAATTTCTGTTTAATTTCTAACGCCCGGTGTAGCGAGGACAAGCAGCCGTGCCACGCCATCTCCGCTCGTGTGCGGCGGTTCGGTGCTTTAACCCTCAAACGCTGCTGCCGAGCCTTCGGAAAAGGATCTGGCGCTGGATCCGAAAAAAGAAAAAAAGCACTTTACGGAGAGGCTGAGCACATAAGGCTTGAACCAGCTGCGCGTAGGGAAAGGCTTTGACGCCGACGCATGTATTTACTCTTTATCATTGTAAAGCAGGGGTTCAGGGCGCTGGGGCCGCCGCCGCACTGCCAACAACCCGCTGCGCTGCCGCGCTCCCCGCTGCAACGGCACGAGGTGCTGCCCCAACAAACCCTGCCTGGTTCCCCTCCTGATCCTCACAGGAAAGAACCGTTTAGAAGGAAATGTCCAGCCTGGCGAGAGGTGATATAAAAAGCAGCTGTGCTTCCCAAACAGCTTCCCAAGGCAGCCTGTCCTCAGGTATTCCTCTGGCCTCGCGTCATTTCTGCTCCTCCTCTGAACCTTCCCCCTCCTCCCTTTCCCCCAGCTTTGCTGTATTTCTAAAAATGCCTGAATTTCCGATTTTCCAGGTTTCCATTTTGGGTTTCCCCTTCAACCCACGGGCTCCTCTCCCAGCACCTCTGCTTCGCCCACCCCGGGACGGGTCCCCGCGTCCCTTCGGACAGAGGCAGCAGCGACAGGAACCTCACCTGGACTTGCAGCAATTCGTGCTTTGCTGGGCAAGCACCTGCCAAACAAACGCTTCGCTGCTCCGAGGCAAAGCCCCTACAGGAGCCAGTGTTTGGGATTTTGGAAGGCAGCGTTTATTCCAGAGGGTATCAGCTGAACCGCCGAAGTTTAGCAGCAGCATTTAGGTTTGCCAGGGCATTTCCACCTGCAGCTCAGCGCAAGTGCTCACTACCTACAGCAAGAAGCAGAAAGGAACCAACTGCTGACTTTTCTAGACATCGGTGCTTTAAAAAAATCTTTTATGTTTCATAATGAAATGAGAGGCACGCCTCATTTATCAGCCCAAGAGCGCTAGCAGTGTCCGCTCCGTGCTGCGGGCTGGATTCTGGCACCGGTGATGGGCAGTGATCAACAGATCGATGAGAAAATGCAGCCTGGGGGGGGCTGGAGGTGCGACAAGGCAGCCGTGGTTTCAAAACCTTGCTGGGACCCTTATTAAATTTAGTTATGCTTCTGAAAACCATTGATGCCTTGTTGGATTACACATAGCTGCAAAACGTTAGTCTGAAGAAAGCATGAAATGTGTCGCTGCCCCAGGAGAGCAGCCGGGGGCTCTATCGGAAGACCTTGAAGCAGGGAAATCTAAAATGCAATTAACTTTAAAAAAAATAAAAATAAAAATCAAACCACCCACCCCCTTTCTCTCACTGAGCACATCAAAACCTGAGAACAGGAGGCAAGACAGACTGCAGGAGGACACGCGCAGGTTTGCCCTGGCGTCACAAAAAACCCCAGTTTTACAGGTGATGCAATACTGAAATGATGCATTTTTTGGGGGGGTTGCATCTTTGCACCCCAGTGTTTTTTGGAGCATCGTTGCACTTTGCCATCTCATGAAGCAGAGCCCACGAACCAGCAACATTAAGCCGCACCGGCTGTCCGTGGCTCGGGACGGGGCACACGGGCTGCGGCTGCCTCACCCGGGGCTCACCCCAGCTTGTCTCTTCTCCCTGCAGCCCTTTGGAGCTGCCAAATCCAGCCGGAATTGCTCCTTTTTTTTTTTTTTTTTTTTCCCCCATCTGACCTGGCACAGCCTGAAGTCAGCGCCTTCGCTGCCGCCGCAACCTCCTCGCCCTGTCCCAGCCGCTGCCGCGCTCCGGGCCGGCTGGGGTGGGTTTCCTGGGACATCACGGCCACCTCCAGCCTCGGAAGAAGCCACCCTGCGTCACCCTGGCCGGCTTTGGGCTGTGTTTGTGGGCTTGAGGCCACTGATTTCTCAAAAGCCTCTAGATGGCAACCGCTTGCAGCTCTGTTGAGCCTCTTCCCGGGCTTCCGACACGGAGCTCACTCGGAAAACTGTGGCTTGTAGAGCCGCCGGCTTGATTGCCCGCGACCCTTGCTGTTGCGTCCCGCCTGGGAAGAAATAACGCTTTGGTGTTATTTGACAGCACCCTTTTGGTGATGCTACCTGCTAGATTTACACTGGGGGGAGGGAGGGGTACGGCACCTCTCCCGGGGACCCCGCACCGTGATTTGGGGGCAAGAAGCAGGAGGGCAGGCGGGAGTGCGCCTGCCATCGGCCCCGACCCCGCTCTGTGTCCTGCAGGGGCCCCACGTACCTCGAGAAAAATAACCCTTAAATCACCCATTTAATTAAAGAAAAGGCTTTTCCCAGCGCATCTGAGCTTAGAAGTGTCTTTAGAAGCGCGGAGTGACCGGCCGGACAAGGAAGGCCTCACGGGCCGTCTCAGTGCAGCGGGTGCTGGGGCGGGCTGAGCTCGGCGCACCCCGGATTTGGCCACCCCCGGGCAGGAGCCGCTCGCCGGGTGCCGCGTGCGGGGCCGTGGTGGGCAGGGGCCGTGGGTGCTGCTGGGGGTGGCTGAGACGGATCCGTCCCCGCAGCCCGGAGCAGCTTCAGGCCGTTCCTGACGGCACACGAGCGGCGACAGGAGCAGAGCGCTGCCACGGCAGTGGACGCAGTAAATTACATTTGTTCGGTTACGAGAGCAGAGCGCTGCCAGCCCAGGGGACCGCTCCCAGCAGCTGCCGGGCAGATACGATGGCAAATATTGCCGGTTTTCTCTGATAAAATATAATCAGGGCTTAGCTCAGCTTCGGTGATGGGAGATGGGGAAAAGCAAGAGTCACCTTCCAGCTTTGTTTCTGCACGCTCGCGCTTCCACGCAGGCACTTGTGCTCTCTGATTTCCACTTCTGCTTTCCGCAGGTCACTGAGCTGCCGCAGGAGCTGGCAGCAAGGCAGTTTTCCCCGAAATACCCTCAATTTGCTGTAGCTGCTGCATCCTATCCCCAGCTACGGCCAAGGCTCGGCTCATCCCGCTGCCCCGGCTCATCCCGCTGCCCACCTTCCAGGTAACAGCTTTTCTGTAAATACAGATTCAGATTTT